>SJOL01008450.1:516624-575407 GCA_004794785.1 Opisthorchis felineus
AGAGAGGACAATCGGGATGGGCAGGGCCGCATGCGGGCTCAAAGCAACCCCACCAACCCTCTCTCTCGTTTTGAGACAGCTCGAAAAACAGAGTAGCCGTCTATCAAGATCTCCGCGACAGAGACATCTGGTGTGAGCCAGGTCTCAGTGAGTGTGATTATGGACGGCTGTTCAAGGTAAACTGACTGTATAATGTCGCAGTTTGTTGAAAAGGCTAAGGCGGTTTGTGGACAGGCACTTCAACACTGCCCCTGCTGCCCCTGAAGTTTAGAAGCCGAGAGGTGTATAACCAGAGAGGTTAGCACACTTAATAGCTGTACGTCCGGTTTGAGTCCAAGGCTCCGAAGGGATCTCTGCGGCACACTTGTTAGCTTCCCGTCTTGGTGGTTCCGAGGACTGCTTTTCATTTTCAGGGTTTTTTTCGCCCCGTGGAAGCCCGGTTTGCGTGGGCTTTTACCTTTGGAGGGCGTAATTTTTCCTTTCGTGAGCAAAAATTTCGACCGCTGCTAATTGCAGCTCGTTCAGTATCGACTTCTGGACGACTAAGTTTGCAGCTGTTCAATGATTTGGGGTAAACAGGCGTCTGTTTGGTTTCTTGAGCATTTTGGCGCGGTTTGATTGATAAGGTTTATGTGAGGCCCTGAGCGTTGGGTGGCAGCACCCAGAAGTAGTTCTTTTGGTGGCGCTCCCATTAGGCTCGTTTTCGCAGAGGACTGCACCTTGAAGCTAGCCAGCAGTTTTCCGATTTGGCGAATCTCATGTGACTTGTTTGGCTGCGGTTGCCTTTGTTTTGTGTTTGTGTGGACTCCCGAGTCGCCCGCGATCAGCGTGGCCAGCTGGGTGTACCGAGGATTTTTCGGTTCGCTGTGGTCAGGTTTGTGGCTTTGACTATCGAGGTCCTGGGCGACGACTGTGTACAAAATCAAAGAGGCCACTTTCGGCGGAGTGGAGCTTGAGATTGGCAGTTTCACATTCTCAGTAATTGTAGGGTTTTCGCAGCATTCCCGTTGTCGAGGTCAACGCATGTGGTTGACTTGTCGGTAGGCTTCGCCGCTTGTCTCCGCATATCTGATTCAGTCTAGCTCAGAAGTTGTGACTTGAGTGTGGATTTCACTGCTGCAGCTTTATCGCCTGTTACGAAAATAAGCCATGATAGCTCTAGGTACGTCCAAGTGAGGCTGGCCTACTCTTGAGCATCTCTGCTTGTGATAGTCAAGGGGTCTGCGGTGTTTGCGTAGAGACTGTAATCCGGAGTCGCGGCCGGTTGCGTTTGCGTGCTTTCTGGAGCACAAGCGGCTATGACTGCAATCGGTTTCGCCATAAGTTTGGGGTCGGCTGGACCGGCGCCAAGCGGAAGCCTGCTTCGCACCTCTCCCCTAGAACCGCTGCGGCCCAGCTTTCGCGCCTCTAGTGGGCGATCCTCAGATATATGCCTGATCGTTGGGTACGCCTTTTGAATGCCGACAGTCCGCTCCAAGATCTTCTGTACGGCAGATGGGGAGGAAAGGGTGACCAGAAGCCCAAGTGTTCGCTTGCTGCCCTATTGGTGTAACCAATCTGCGTGAAGCGATTCATGGTCGGGCTGTGTGAGAACACTGCCAAGGAGGGACCGTGCCTGCTTCGTTGGTGTGATTCTTCTTGGGAATAACCCCCAGATGATCAGTCTGCTTGCACTTACGCGCCTGTCCACCAGAGACGCAGTGGCGGTCTTTATTGCCGCATCAGAGAGCCGCAGCAAGCGGACCCTGGATGGATGGCGCAAATTAATCGTTCAGCAAAGAAATTTCTTTATCAACTTTCGTGCATGTCGCTGTTTTCTTTGTGGTTGCGTCCTCCGGAGCTTTAGAACGAAGCACCAGTTTTGCGTCCAGTATCCCGATTAAAGCAGAACATTTGCACTGGTCTTTTCGATTTAGCAGTGGGGATATAGTCTCGTTTTTGATGGCTCTCTCAGCGGCGGAATGAATTGCACCCTTAAGGTGGAGGCAGCTGGTGCAGACAAACGGGTCGGGAGAGTTAGCTTGTTGGCTTATCTGGTCGTCCTGTAAACCCGTGTATTTAAATTGTTACCAGGCCTTGCAGGTGTGGCATTGCATACCGCGTCTTACATTCGACGGACATCCAATTCGCCGACATCCGTTGTGGTTCATCGATGGCTGCAGAGAGCAGCCTGTATTGATTTGGGTCATGATTGACGCTGGGTGCAAAACAGGAACTGTGTGCGAAATAACGGATCTTATCACTTAAACGTTATGTTAGAGTGAAAAAATTCAACAAATGAGACGTGTACCCTGTAAATAGATTGAACAGTGAAAGAATCCATTAACAAGCTTGCACGGGGGAAAACCGAAACCGATTTTGAACATACCGAGCCGCTGCACTGCAGTCAAGCTTTTGAACCAAGGGCTTTAGCTGGGGACTCAAATCGCTCTTCTGCCTAGGTGAGGGCGCCCCGGCAGTATCCCAGCCTACATACCACAGTATTGCTTACAACTAAAAACCCTCTCGTGTTACGTCAGCCGCCGTGTAGGGCCATCAGCCGGGTCACCATACTTGCACTGACAGCAGGGCGGCCAAACGAAAACAGGCCACTGCTGAGGTCTTCCTTCCTCCTCTCTCATTTTTTCCACTCCCTTTTCTCACCACCATCAAACCCCCTATTGCAAACCCGGCGGTTAGGGCTGATTAGCCCGTTCGGTTTTGCAAGTATCATCTGCGTGTCATTGAGCGGCGACATTCTTAGGCAGCTCAAAATCAATCTTCAAGCCTAAACGCATTCTCTATCTGGCCACTATCAATGTCCACACTCTGAAACAAGAATAACAACAAGTTGCTCCTTCTCTCACACTGGATTTGCTTTGCTCTTATATGCTGTGTGTCAGAAACAAGAATTAACCCTTCACTAGAAGCACACCCAAATTAGTTTCGCTGAAACTGTAGGGTTTCCAAATTTGTTGCTTTTACGGGGAGTTAGTCTAATCCGTTCGAACCTCTCGGTGGTCTGTTGCTCGCAGCATCTTGTTCAAGTGAGCGAATTTTCAAGGTCACGGACCACCAGCATGTTGTTACCATTTAGGAGAGATAAATCACGAAATCGCACTTCAGCATATTTTGGCGTTCTGTGTTCTTTGAGAATGAGATGACATCTACAGAATATTCAGTGCTAATTCCATCCAGGAAAATCGGTCAGTGACGCTTGTTTCCTTCATACTCCTCAGATTTAACAAATGGGATAAGTTTGTTCGGCGAACTTCGGCACAACACATTTTCCTATGGAGGTAGCCTTCCATCAAGCATAGCAGTGTTAGACAACTGCATGAACTGTGCAGTGACGACGCGACGGCAATTTCTGTGGGCGATTTCCCAGGTATACATGTCTGGCCTGTGGATGATAGACCGTCAAGAGATAACTGCAGGTAAATTACCGGCACACTGATATCATTCCAATTGGGAATATGACGCTCTGTAGTTGGAATACGTCACAAGGCGCAAGTATAATGATGGCAACTAGAGTTAGCCATTGCCGGTCACCATGATAACCATGGTAGCCGTTGGCACTCACTTCGATTACTTATCGTAACTCATAGGCAAGTGTCTATGTGTGACGCTGATTATAAGGCCCCAACTATGCCCGGTATCCTAATCTAATGGCCTACGACGGTCCGCCATACTCACAACTGTGTTCGATGTCGCTTACCTTGGCTACTTACAGTAACTGCCGGGCCCATACATGCTCGCAGCTAACTAATAAGCCCCAAATATACATAGTAGACTAGTCAAACGACCAACGGCGGTCTTTTTTATCCATACATGTTGTCCCTCTGCCAAGCCCAAGCCTGAAAAAAACACAACCACCCTTGGCAAATCTTGTTTCTATTTATTTGGTTGCATCGTTACAAACGTAATGTGTAGTCAATCCAGTGTTCAGTTTCAGAAACCTGCTTGCACTCGACTGGTTTACTTAAAGGAAAAATGCATAATCAATTAAGACTGGTATATACTTTCCGCGTTATCATCGGGAACACAATTAAACAACGTTGTAGTGGCTCGCTCACCAAGTGCTCAATAAATCCATTTGTCCATAGTTCCCTATTGGTGTCCATGCTGAAGTTGGAGTCTTACTGTTATAAAAGTAAACTCACTACTTGCTCAATTAGATCCAATGGCGATAATAGGAGAGCCGTGTTTACATCGGTGATATGAAAGCGGACTTTGGCAACACTGCATTATTTGACGCAGCGAAGTTAAAGCTAAAGAGGGCTATATACAAGTCAGTCGTAAGACCAAGTAGTATGGACTTGAGCTCTAGGATATAAGGACCGCATGCGTCCTCAAACGTGCACCCATGGTTGCAGCCGTAGTTGAGATCTAGTGAGTGTTGAGGGTACTTGGTGCCAAAACTGCGCATTCAGAGCACTAAATCCCAACTTCGCTGAACTTCCGCTACCCGATACCGATACTAAAAAGCTTAATAAAATCAACAGCTCCGTCGTCCTCATCAAAACTTGTAGCCATCACATACTCAACCGCAATAACCTTCTCACTAACTGGGGTCTACTTTCTGGGAAACGGATCGGCTAACGTGCTTGCGTTTGTGATTTTTGGCATCCGTTTGTACACAAATAAGCTTTCACATCTCAGACACACATATGCCGGAATCCGTTCGCTATTTCAGGCTATTCTGAGGCTCTAGTCCATATCTGTCGTAGGTTTGGGCCTAATCCAACTCATCGCTTATACCAAAGTATTGCAACCCATCTTGACTTCCACAACCATGTCTACAATATCCGAAAAGATGAGCTACTAAGATAGCCACACCTAATGCGATCCAACTCTATCGGATAATGACGATGATCAAGCTGGGGACCACAAGGTTTACTATATCTCAGTGTCTAGGAATAAATATCCTTCAACACATCCAGCTTACATGCACCGCCACAATGCCACTACTTCCGCTTTTGTCTTATAAGTGGTCAACTGACCCTGACTCTTCATAATCCATCCTCTCAATGCGCTTTGCCTGCCCATCCACATGTGTCTCACCTGATCGGCCTTTTCGGACTAACCAGTGCACGTTCTGGTGCAGGACACGTTCTTCGATGGAAGTCCCCGGTGCACAACCGGAAATTCGCCTCCTCATTGTCTCGTTACGGATTCACCGACGTCGACACGCACGAGCTATGGATCTGAGACAACGGTTTTCCAACACCTGAAGACGTCTCAGTCCCGCTGCTCGAACAGGCCAACTCTCACAGCCATACGACTAAACGGCCCGTACTGCAGCCTGATACACATCATTTGATATGCAGGCATATACCACTTTGACGCTATAGGTGTTTCAAATTAGCAAACGCGACCCGAGCCTTGCAGATTCGTGCAATGACCCCATCTGCAACAGTACAGTTAGAGCTAATGCAACTTTCGAAATACGTTAAACGCTCCACAACGTCCAGTGCCTCTCCCTGGATCGTAAGTGGCGTTTCTGGCGACTGCGTGTCCACGAGCATGACCTTAAACTTTGTGGGCGAAAAGCGCCTACCAAAGGACGGGGTGACTTTGGTCAGTTAATCCAAAAACATCTGAGGCTTGTTTTCCTCCCCGAAGATGAGAAGGATTCCGTCTGTATGTTCCAGATTGACGAGGTTTTCTTCAGAAGGTATTTGGACACCCGGGTTTAAGAGACATTTCAGCGTTCGTCTAATTGTTTCACCGATCACGAAATTAAATTATAATGGAGAAAAGGAGGAACCCCTGACGGACACCGTTTTGTAAACGGAAACTATTGGAGAGCTCTCCAGGCCTTTCCGTACCATGTCCGCCCCTTCAACACCTGTCTACGACGATGCAAACGATTGCATGGTTGACAAATCTCATTTCAACTGCATACCCTCTCCCTAAAGATATTCCTACCGTATGCTGAACCTCATAATCCGCCTTCTGCAATGGGGGAAAGAGAAAACTGAAATGCAGGCGACTCTTGTCGGACGTCTGTGCTGCCGGCCTGAGCTCGCGCTGGTTGTAGCGTATGTCCCGGGCAATCCTCCTATGAATCGAAAAATTCTTTGATAGCGGAGCAACATATGCTACCAGAGACTCGCTAACTACACGCGGTATGGAGCCTCATAGGCATCTCGGTTTGCAAAGCCCACACCCTTTTTCAGGCTGTAACAGCGCTATTCTGAGGTCACCTAATCGTACAGACACGCAAAACCACCAGATATCTCAAGTTTCTCTATGACCTCATGCCCCTGCAGGCACCGAGCTTCCCCAGTTGCGCACAATCTAGCCAATACACGCCTCCCATAATCACATATGCCCACACCCGTTCGCATCGACCGCATACCTATTATCTGCAGCTGAAAATCGATTATTAATAATAATTATTATTATTATGTTTATTCCCAGTGGTGGGTGGCATGCCGTCAGGCATGATCATAATGTTACAGTCAGACTAAAAAATGACTGGCGGGGTTTGTGGTTACAGGGGATTGCTCAGAAAGGGAACAGCGTCATAAACAGTGGGCATTATTAGTAATAATAGTAACTTGTAGGGAGCATGCTGATTGAGGCGTGACCGGGTCGTTACAACCTGAACGCGGCAGGTAACAACACAACTGGCATGCTTATTACGTGAAAAGCCACTACAGTTGTGGGAACCGAAAAAACGAGGACATTGGGCATGAGCTACGGCTAATTCAAAGATGAGGCCTGCTGACCTGAACTAAAACTGAAAACCGTTGCAGGCCATGGGTGACCTTGGGCGGTCGAGTACCTGGCTAGGGTAACCAAATGCAAAAATGAAGATGGAGACTGAAGAATTCGATCTGGAGCCAAATGACAAGTTTTGTCTCAAAAATATGGTTTAAATTAAAACTGAGTAGGCTCACTGGTGTCACTGTTGTGGGTTGGTCAGGCGTAAAGGGTAGTTTTGATGGGGGGTGTCGCCTCACTGCAGTGGTTAGGAATTATGACCACTTTTGCTTGCCTGCTAGTTCGGGCCACAGTCTAACTCATATAATATTGCTTTCTAGCAGGCCCTTTTAGCACTTTTTTTCCATTTTGAGTCCCCAGTGTAGACGCGTGTGCATTATTGTCTCGTTTGAATGGCAGTAATGAACCACCGTGCGCCCTAGATGGACTTAAGAAGATCCTTGACTCATGCTGGTCTTAATTTGTCACGATCCCCTGGCAAATCCTAACAACAACGACAACCCTAAATGACTCACCCAAGGTGTTCATCTACGGGGCTGTCCACGAACCCAAGTACGACGTCACGATTAAAGTACCGTGGCTGGCACTCCCAGTCTGGCTGCTTGCCCGTAGTTCACAATATCCCTAATATTTCCTTGACGAGCGTGTTGCATGCGCCCACAAGACCGTCCCAATCCGTTTGACTTGTTCTACCCTATTGTGCCGTCCGCTTTTTCTGTCCATAAACCCACTAATTCATCCAACGGCACTATCAAGGGGTCGGTATACCGGTGAAGATTAAACTTGCCGTGCACCCAATATAGCGTGTGCTGACCATCATTAAAAAAATTACTAGCTGTGACGACTTCCTTAGCTTAGTTTGGCAAGACGCCTGCCGCAACGATAGAAGACTTTTCCTATGCAGTTCGCGAATGGCCGCTCCATTTTGGGTTTGAGCATACACACAGATCATAATTATTGTTCATGTCGTTTTGCGTTTGTTTTTAAATCCAATCTAGAAGAAAACACGTGAAGTACCCAGCTTTTCCACAAACCTACCCACCGTCTTTACGGAGGACATTCGCGAAGCCATGAGCAGCCAGCAAAATATGAATGGCGCGCCCATAGTTGACCTCGAGTACGTCTGAACAACTTCCAACAAAACTGCGGCCGCATGTGGAGATTTTAAGGGTTCGAGTAAACACCATCAAATGCTGAAACTCTGTGCTAAAGATTCCTTCCTTCAAACTGCGGTTTCAGAGGAATTAGGGGTGTGCGTCTAAGAGTCGGCCAAGAATTAAAGATGCCAGGACAGTGGTTGAGCTCATTGTCCCAATAATCTCCAATCGCTTTGGGCTACGCATCCCTGCAGATTCAGGGGTTGCTGCAGCAGGATGTTTAGGGGTTGGGATCGTCCTAAGTGCAAAATGATCCTTGCTTAACTGGATACCCGCTGTTTGAGGCGTCTGCTTACGCCCCAACTGAGTGTAGCCCTGACTCCATTAAAGACAAGTTTTATGACGCCCTGAACTCCCTGCTGCGGCGAGGTGAAAGGTCATATACATTTGTGGGTGCCGGAGATCGGAATGATAATAATAAAAGTTTATTCCGAACTGTTGGGTGGCATACCTTCAGGCATGATCATAAAGTTACATCCAGAATAAGTGCATGACTGGTGGGGTTTGTGGGTACTGGGAATTTCGTGGAAAAGGGACGGCGAGATAAACAGTGGGCATTATCCGAGGAAGACTTGTGACGCCTTAAGCGATATGGGTAGGGAATCAAAATTACAAGGGCTCTTTCTTTCTCATGGGGAACATATCAGATGAGACAAGATACTATCGTTAGGACTTGAAAGTGGCAGGCAAAAATAATACGAGGGAGGACAGAGCAAGAGGCTTCCTGCCTGGTGCGTGATAAAAATAATTTCAAAAACTTCAATCTGCAGAAAAAGTGGAACCAGAATAACGGACCGGGAGAGGCAGCAGAACTCCCACGATCTGACCTGCCAATTTGAACTAAAGCCTAAAACCATTACTGAGGTATCGTAGCCTTGGGCTGTTGGGCGTATGGCCAGAGTCACGAAAAGCGTAAGTGGGGGAATATGCGGTACGGATAATCGGTAGTAGGAGATTCAGAATCACAGTGTGCAGTAAAACTGGAGAGACTCACTAGTGTTGCTGCTGTAGCGGGGTCAGGTGTAAAAGTTCCTTGGGAGAAGGAGTTTACGCAAACGCACGGGAAGGAACGCGAACTGCACGGAAAATGACTGACTTGGTGAGGGGTACAAAGAAAAGCACACTGAGATGTTTAGGTCCAATGGAAGATTCAGCAGATTGGAATGAAAGTGTCCCGGAGGCGCCTGTGACCAGATGAAGACTTTGAGTGTGGTTGTAGGTAAGGGAATGAGTGGGCGAGAGGGTGCACTCTAAGCAGGGAGTGAACAGTCGCAGGTATGCTATCAAACTGGGTATGACAGTGCAGTGCCGTCGCAGTTTATGGACAGCCCCATGAAGGACATAGTGATTGAGGTGGTTGGGCTGGGATGCGCGGTTTTGTGAACAGCGGGATGTTGTGGGTTTTCTGGGGGGTTCCGCAGGGGAGCAAGACCAATGTAATATCGCAGGTAGTATTTGTTTTCTTGTCCGGTCGGGGATCCATTCAGGTGTAATGCACGGATCGGGTGGAGTGATTAATGGCCAAACAGAACGTCCATAGCACGTAATACCGCAGGCCGAAGCTTGGGAAGAAGAGGAGTTGGGATGAGATCAATAAGGCCTAGAAAGTCATAGGAGTCATCAGACAGGATATATTCCTTTAAGAAGAAAAAACTGAACGTTTACCACAAGTAGGATGGTGATGACAAGTGGTTAAACGAGCCGGGATAAGGATGGATCTACACTCAGTAGTCTAGTCATCAAAGTGAAGCTAAGATTGCCAATATATGCTATTATACTGCCTGAGATGGAGGACAGTTGGATGTAGTAGGCAGAGAGGCGGCGTGTCAAGGGAAACCTAACACGTAAGGACTGGCGGGGGTAGAACTTCTGAGAGGGTGAACTAGATTTCCTGGAAGTTGTTAGTGAGTTGGACAATACTAGGACAATCTAGGAGGGAAGGTGAACGTAAGGCAAATGGTCACCAGTCCCCGAAGCACTACTATCAGCTTCAGTCTATAAGTGATGCATGGTGAAAAAGACTTTCGACGCTAGCCTCGCATGCTGGTGGTGGAGGGATTGGAGTCTCGCTGTATATATATATATATATATATATATATATATATATATATTGTATGTGTTCACTCCCGGGAGCAGCAGGTAGGTGTTTTTTGTTTGGTTAACCACAAGTGGACAGGAGTAGCGTATCCGAGATTCAACCAGGTGTTCTACATGGATTAGAATCGGTACGTACGCGAAATGGTGAATGAATGCTTCAGCACTACGCTGACCGCAGGCCACTTTTGTGCAGTACTAGTTTCCGAAATGGCCGAGGTCGGGTGGCCACATGGTACCCTCAAACGCCGTGCCAGCTGAGAACTTTAACTGATCACATCGTCATCAGTTATCGATGGTGCGGATCAATTTCCAACTGCCTCTCGATTTGGAACACATTAGTGGACTCAGACCACGTGCTCATCCGGAGTCACTTCCCCCTCGTTTTCCAAGGCCACACAAAGTACGGACAAACGGCTTATCAACTGAGGAACTGGCAGATTCGGGTGTTAGGCGAAGTTATCAGAATTGTCTTCTAGATTCTCTTCCGATTGCTCCACCATCACATGTAAATTCACACTGGGAAGAAATCGCCACCTGTTTGCACAGTGCTGGGAGTTTTGTCTGTGGCATGGCGCTAGCAGTCTCACCTCAGTAGTGAATATCAGAATCTGAATATCAGACCGAAAAGTGGCACTGCTTTAATCCCGTGGAACTATCCCAGGCGATCCAGAAAATAACTTGACGCGACGAATTTTCAGATGTCAAGTCAAAGTGAGCGTGCAAGTCCTGGGGATACGGGAATCCAAGTAAGTGGAGGGCGCTCAGAAGGCCGGGAGTGCTCAAAGATAGATTCGGTCGTTCCGCGTGACCGGCTCCCAAAATCCGCCTGTAAGCTAAACCATCCAGGTGTAGAATGGAACGATGACCGTTGGATCGAATACTTCAAGCAACATTTATCGTACTCCTAATCTGCTACTCGTCTGGAGACTACAGCTGGCGCAGAACCCTGGACGGTATACGTGGAACCCTCAACGGCCTTGGAGGTTTATGACTGCACTAACCAGCTGATGTTCCATATATCCACCCACACACATTTGTCAAAGATGGGAGCAAAGTCCTCAGACAGAGCTTGCCTGATCTGTTTGCCTGCATCTGGGGGCACAAGACCGTTCCAGACAACTGGGGGGCATCCGTAATAGCGTCCATTCTCAAAAAGGGGACAGTGGTGAGTGTGGTAAACATCAGGGATCAGCTTCAACCCAGTTGCAAAGACAATTTGGCCCTCACTTCACAGTCGCCTTATGGTGGCACGTGAAACACTGGCTCGAGAGCAGCAAGCGGGAGTTCGAGCAGGTATGGGCTTCGTTCACCAAATCATTACACAACGTCAATTGCTAGAACGTCACACGTACAAGCGACCCAAAAATGTTAGCGATCCTTTATTTCCAGGATGCATTCGATTCGGTTGACCGGTCTATTCTCCTTGACGTGCTTGTCCATCAGGGAATTCTCCGGAAGTGTGTAAACATAAGAAGCTCTCTGTATTATCAGATTTCCAGACGTGTGAGTGTACACGGCAAGCTCTCCAAGGGCATCCGTGTTAAAGCGGTGACCATCAGGGGCGCACTTCTAGTTAGTGCGTGATCTGTAAGATAAATAGATGAGCGCTGGAATGTCTTTAAAACCTAGGTGTTCAAATAGCCCCTGGCGAAAACATTGCGGATCTGGACTAAGCAAATGATGTCGTTCACGCCGTGGAGGGGGAGAAGAAAGCGTAGGTGTTTTCGGATGAATCAACCGATGTCATCCCGTCCTTGGGCAAGCATGTTTCACCCACAAAGTTTAAGGTTATGCTACAGGACATGTAAGCACTGAACAAACCATTTAAAATCCAGAGGGAAGCACTCGAAGCTGCGAAGCGTCGTACGAATCCTGGAAGCTGCATTTGTTCTGATTGCGATGTGACAGATGTGGTCAGTGCACAAATCTGCAGGGCTCGGGTCGTGTTTGCTGATTTGCGACACCTGAGGCGTCGAATAGGCGTATTCCTGAAGACCAAGGGACGTGTATATCAGGCCACAGTACGGGTTATTTTGTATGACATTGTCCTCATCTTCAAAGAGGGGGACAAGACGCAGGAGTTTTTGGATGAACTGACCAAAGTCATTCCGTCCTTTGGTATGCACTTTGGTTCCACAAAGTGTAAGGTCATGCTCGTGGACATGCAGTCGCCAGAAAGGCCACTTACAACCCAGGGAGAGGTGCTGGAAGCTGTGGAGCGTTTTATGTATCTTGGAAGTTGCATTAGTTCTTATTGTAGTGTGACACGAATCTGCACGAATCTGCACGAAACTGCAAGGCCCGGGTCGCGTTTGCAAATATGAAACACCTATAGCGTCAAAGTGGCGTAGCCCGGAAACTCAAGGAAGGTGTGCATCATGCTACAGTGTCGGCTGTTTTGTTGTATGGTAATGAGAGTTGGCTTGTTCGAGCAGCAGAAATTAGACGCCCCCAGATGTTTGACAGTCGTTGTCTCAGGACCATAGCTCATGTATGTTGATGTCGGCGGAGCCGTAACGAGGCGACTAGAAATCGGGTGTTTGGCCACGCAACGGCGACTTCTTCTGAAGAATATGCCTAGCGCTAGAAGCTGCACCTCTGAATGAATGCACTAAGGTAGCACCAAGTCACTTCCCTGTCCACCTTTATTCTTTCCTTCACAATAAGGCTTTTAAATTAGCCACGGTTTCACCGCAGCTAAGCGCCAGTGTTGAAAGCTTATGTCATGCTGTCGGCGATGGCAGTAAAGCTCAGAATTCGTTAAGGTCCGACGAGCAGGAGGACGCAACACGCCTATAGGCAGACCGGGCTGCACATTTGGAATGCGGCCCAGTCTACCAAATCTCTGGACACGCGTTGGCATTGGTCAAGCGACCAACTCTTATTCCAGCTCGTGATCTGGCTTCAGTCACCTGAATGGCCACATGGACTGACTCTCCACTCACCCATACTCTAATCCATACGGCTTCTAGATGTAGCAAAATTGGTGCAAGTTGCCTGGGTCAGACCAATAGGTCCAGATTTTCCTCAGGCAGCTGATTCCAGGCACGCAAAACTCAAATGCAATGGTTTGCTTCGGTAGGTAGAATGCAGCGTGTAACGAAGAAACTTCACTCCAGTAGTCCCTTCCGTCACCGCGCTTAGAACCAGTTGCTTTTTACGCGCCATGCCTAATAATGCCAGGCTATTTACCCTCTTCTACAGTATTCCTTGCCTCCTCTTAATAAACACGCAGAGACACAGACCGCCGACTACTCGAACGTTTCTTATATGCTGCCACCTACAATAATTGCAGCCAACCGGCAACAGAAGGACCTCCACTGTGAGAAATCTAGGCAGGACAATTAAAAGACCTTGACCTTTCCGCTATAAATGCTAAAACCCGTGAAACTTATTGTCAGTTTCGTGCGTCCCCAAGTTTGAGAAAGCTTCGAGGCTGGTTATCCTAGCAAATTCGGCACATAATGAGATGTGTCTCAGAAGATATTTCCATGTGCCTTTGGGCTATGTGACTGAGGCCGAGTACTGAACTGAAAATGTTTGTATAGACTAGAAAGTGGGGTCGCGCCATTTTGCTTTTGGCGCCAACACCCGTGGACACGTATGTTTCCTCATACCCCCTACTTCGGTATTACGCCGCACTATTATGGTAAGCACGTGGACAGTTTTTATACTCCCCTGAAGGGTTTGTGGGAATTCCTCCCCCGCAACTAGCAACAGTGCCGCAGGTCATCCCAGCCCCGGTTACTGTGGCCGCTCCGGCCCTTGCAGTCACCACACAGTCGGAAACCCCAGTGGTAAGCTATGTCGTACCCTGTTATGCTTCTCAGGTACAGTATGTTCGAGAGAAACCCCCGGTTACAACAGTTTTTGTGGGAAACATATCAGATCGTGCCCCAGACCAGCTGATAAAGACGCTTCTAATGGTACGTTGCGTTCACTACTTTTACGTCCTCAGCGTTGTGGAAATATTCTTAGTTGGAAGCGCGTCCAGGGAGCTTCTGGAAAGCTTCAGGCTTTTGGATTTTGTGAGTATGAGGATCCTGAATCTACAATGAGATGCGTGCGCTTGCTAAATGGTCTGGCTGTGGGAGACAAAAAGCTTCTGGTAAGTGATACGCTTTCTGGGTAACCTGCCTTAGGTGAAAGTTGACCCAAAGACGGAAGACCTACTAAATGAGTACAAAAAGAAAAAGGAAGAGAAAGGTGAACAGGGAAAACTGGGTGCCACTGCCGAAGAAGTGGATTCGTCCACCCTGCGTGATGATGAAGGTGTAAAATCTGCTCTCGAAGACATTCTGAAAGAACACGAATCCTTGCTTGATGGTAGCGGTTCGTCCATGCCTTTTCCTATTTGACGCACTTCAGATTCTCCTAGGAAATCAGACAATTACTCGGAGGGCCCTCGTCACCTGGTGAGTCGCCAATCGGCTTGCCATATCCTTTGATGATATACATGGTATGAGCTCAAGATAGCTGTGTCGATGACGCCGTCTTCTTGACCGGAAGGCCTGTGGTTCAATCCCAACCCAGACATCTCGACTGCTCCTGTCTAGGCTCGGGCAACCTGGTCGTATGTCGGCCAGGTGGCATGGCAACGAGGCCTGGAAAAAGTGCTGCAGCTGAACGGTTCTTCAACGACGATTCATATACGTGGCACTAATATTTACAAGGCCTGTAACCAACTGAGTGCGACACGCTAATCGTAATACAGTGTAATGGACAATTTCGGGGCTAGCCGTATGACCACAGTGTGTACTGAAGGTTCAAGTAAGAGCGCGAAGTACGACCGTGGTATGAATACGTACTTGACCGGCGACTGGGGAATGGGTCCATGGGACTGGAACAGACTGCAAGGAGATAGCGCTCCATAAAAGTGCAAAGTTCTGGCCGTGATCGGGCGCGCCTTAAGGCGAAAACACGTATAGAGGTTGGTCAGGGAGGAAATGTTTATGCTACGGTTTTCGTTGAGATAGCCATTCAGCTGTCGCACTTTGGGTGCAAAGCTACTACCCGGAGAAAGCACGGTGGTAAAGGTACTGCCGGGTCACCCAAACCTCGATAGGCGCGATGGGGAATCGAGGTTTAATTTCCGAATCAGCCTTATCGGTTGCTTCACCCCTTAACTACAATTATGTAGAAGCCATCCAGTCTAGCTCAGTCTTTGATTTATGTGTATTTTCGCCCGTAGACAAGAAGATGGGTTGGTTTGGTTTATTCTCCAGACTCCTGAATTTGAATTCTCATATTAAATTCGCTAAGGCGAATAGGTGAACCGATGTTGGCATCTGAAAGCTAGATCGGTCTACTTGGACCAATCCCAGTGGACCATCATTTACGCATCTACTGGGTCGTGTAGTGTGTAATTAGCTCATTTAAAGCCATTCATCCCTTTTCCTACACCGCCCGCAGCCGTGAGATAACAAGGGTAGTCGCTGCATGACCTTTGCCATATCCTGGTCAGATGTAGTGCAAGCCATGGTCGCGGGTGTTCGCTTGAGGCATCTTCACGCTAAATCCCGAACAAAGACTTTCACTTTGATGTGGTGGTCTGGCTTGGATGCCGCAGTGACCATGTGGCTGCACTGGGTGAAACACAAGGTTTAAGAATGCTAGGAAATCCAAAATGAAGCGGTCAGGGACTCCGTACCATGAATAGTCGTATTACGAGGTGGTCTGGGGGTAGACTCGTAATGCCTCCCCCCCCCCCCAAGGAAACCAGCATGTCCATATTTATAGATGCAACGGTGTTGCCTTCCCCGTAGGAGGGACAGGCTAGATCGACCTCAAAAACTGCATACTCCATTGACCTATCCAATCCAGGAAAACTTGCCGGAGTTTCGGAGCGGCTGCAGAATAATCTGGAGGGAGACGTCTACATCTCACTTCACCTTCGAGCAAGCTCTCCCTCTACAGCCAAGCGGTTAGACCATGGAGTCATTAGCTCCTCCAAGCAACCGATTTCCTCAGTCTTTTGGATCAAGCTGAACGCGCGGTACTTGTCCTGGTCTGGGCAACCTGAAGTATCATTCGCTTGTGCAGCTGTTCTTTCACGGGCTCGTATCTCCTTCCCGTCCCTCAACTAGTCCACCGTTTCAGTCCACCTGTCTGTCTCTTAAGCATTGTTTCTTATCGAAACTACGTTGCAGCCTTCATTGTCCGTAATCTCTGTCGACAGGCATCCCTTGCTCAAACTTTGCCTTATCTTTGTCGACGGACAAGACCGAAGTTCAGTCAAGCGCCTCAGCCCGGTTTCTCATATCTACTTCTTCAGGTATTCGTGGTCACCACTGGCTGCACTACGACAGTATTACCTACTGGCGCTTACTTGCTTCACTTCAGATGTCCGGTGATAGTGGTGCAATGGCCCCTGGCACAGTAGTTTGTGGCTTGTACTACTCTCGGGTCCGAGTGCGTTTCGCTAGGCCGGGTTACAGTGAGTAGCCGTCCTTGCGCTGTCTCGTTAACTGGCTCAATTTCACTGCGGCTCTGTCGACAGGATCTTCTGCTTCCTCAATAAATCCCAATCATCGCTGTGTGCATAGTCCAGGTCGTAGTTTCGGCTTCTGGTAGGCGGTTTGACGCCATAATTGTTGACCATCGTTAAATCACGTCAAAAAACGGCTGCTCTGTACGCCGCTAGTTAATCAACCCGAGGTTCTCTGAGTTCCGGCTAGAATAGTAATAGTAATAATCGTTCGTCTGTAACACCCTTCCGGCGCCTAGCTGTCATGCCACTTGAAGGAAGCAGGAATACTGAGTTATTGCCAGGTTGTCCAAGTAGTCGTGATACCTGGGTTGGGTTTGACCCATTGAGTTCTGCCAGAAAGTTCGTACCTTATCCACTGAGTAATCTCGAGCTACTGTTTGTAACACTGGACATTCAGCCTTCAGGAAAGCCATTCCAACTTAATGAAACGAACACTTGTTTCCAGTAATGCTGAGGCTTTGGGAGATCACCTGCCTGCTTCTTATTATGTTCGCAGCAGAAGCGGATGAATAGTAAAGAAATCGTCCAGCTAGCGCACCTTTTCGGCGCCTAGCTGCCAAGCCACCCGAGTGAAACGCGAGGGGTACCAGGTTGCCCGAGACTAGACAGTAGCAGTCGAACTCCGGGTTTAGGTTAGAACGACGAACCCTATGGTCATTAAGTTCGCACCTTCACTGAGTGGGTTGAATAATATGTCAATAGTTGTTCAGCTGCTTTGTAACTCTAATGTTGCACGAGGGGTGAGATACTGCTTGGAGCAATCGAAAAGCCAGAGTTGGCTCCGAACCGCGGACCTTCTTACCCAAGTATAATGATGGAAAGCAGATGTATTGCAGTCCATGAGGCTTTAGGATAGGTCGGGGAAGATCTTGTTGAGATGTCTGAAATTGTCAAAAGCTCCCCTAAATTTCACTTTTGCCGCTCAATACCGTTTTTGGATGGTGCACCGTTTAGCATCACTTTGGGGACTTTGAAGCCGATTGAGTCGTCGTATATTTCACAGCGTTGGATGGTATTTCACACGCACCCAGGAAAAGTTGGATTCAAGGACGTTCATCACAGCCTCTCCCCCTGGTCACATTTTGGCTTTTGTTCATACCAAGTTGGCCTCAATAGGAAAATGGACTTACATCCCAAACCGACCGAGCCTATAAAAACGGTGAATGACTCCCTGTGCAATATCTCAAAATCGCCGATATAAGTGCGCGCTTGTCTTGAAATCATCTATCGTAATTATCCATCAGTTCGTAATGTTTGTATTTTTTTCTGCTTCTGCTACAGACCATGGAGGATATGGACCTGGACGATGAACGGAAGGATCTCATCAACCGCGAGATTGAGATCTTCCGGAGGAGAAATGAGGTAGGAGACGCACTCTCTTTGTGTTTATTACTCCGCCCTTGTCTGGAAACAGTAGCTTCGAAGTGACTCCCGTTTTTGCAAGAGAGTCTATTTCGGAGTCCTCTTGACGGACTTCCGCAGTTTTCACATTATTCAGTGTTTTCACATTGTTGCACTTTCCTGGCCATCTTTCGATCTATTTCGCAACGCTAGTCGGAAGTCTTGCTCGTCTATCGTTCTCATTCTCACCGCTGCATCCAGAGTGTATTCGGCTAAGACATAAGCACAAGTTTGGCTGGTATCCATGAGACACCGTGACGTATATCGTAATATGGAATTCTACAGGCAAACAAGTTGGTTGTGTTGTTGAAGGAGTTAGAATTATGCTGGAGGCTTCCCATCTGAATTTACATATCAGTTCCCTCGATTGAGTACTACGTGGTCGTCGTCCGTGAAGAGCACGATGGCCTAGACCTCCCTGTCGCGCTTGATATAGGCGTAATCTTGAGGGAAACGGGCCACTGGACGAATGTCTGTAATCAACAGAGATCTCTTGAGTTGTCTTCACAAAACCTACCATGAGTGTATATAGTTACCACGGTGCTCCACAGTTGACTTGGGATCCCTCGTCTGTAGAAGAGAGATATTGTGCATTGTTTAGTAATTAAGCGCCTGTAGAACCCTGCGAAAACTAGCTTCTTCACTTTAATATCGCTTGCTAATGTCACAAGCGAATCGGCGATCTTGACAGTGGGTTCTTTATTCTTCTGAATGATGTCCCACTCTCTAACCATGGACTACGCCGCTGGTGTAGCAACGACATCGTTTCTATTTGTTTGCGGTGTACCGATACTATCAACCCCCGATAAATCTACCGGCAGCATTTTTTGGTGATACTGGTCACGACGAGATCACCAACAGAACTGCTTCTACTTCTCACGTTCTACGGTTGTCTTACGATCGTATTTCTCTCCGGTGAAAATTTTCATGCCATTAGCCACTGGGTGATATGCAAGTCCAGATAACGTCGGTCGGTTGTGATGGATGGCGGTTGCTTTCTGAGTGGACCTTTCTGTTCAAAATCAACAAACCGAATTACTGACCTTACGCGTGACGATGGTTGACTACCCTGGTGCGCGACTCTTCGTAGTATCCCCTGTTAGTGTGACATGGAGCAGTATCTCTGGTAGCTGAAGGTGATCATCTGTATAATACGATCAACTTACAACTGTTGTGTGGGAATTAGTGAGGAAATACGTTCTGGTCTGTAGGCAAATGAGCGAATTGCTTGGTGTTCCGACAACATGCGCTGGGTTGGTGCTATGCGCACTTGCTCCCATCATCTGCTACACTGTTTCGGACGTACGCAGATTTACCTTGTACACCAAAAGTGTCGTCTTTCTTTGTGCCCGTAGGTAGCCACTCGGATGGTATAGTTATTCGCTTGTTGGCATAATGGAACTCCCTGATCTGGGACGTATTGGTTGACTTTTAGCCTCGTCTCTATCGTGTCAACCGTCAGTGTTGTATCCCACATGACAGCCTCGGTGAGTCCCATGGTACTGTGATATGTGGTATCCATTGACCATGATGTCTTCTCGGCATCATGGTTTCCTTTCCCTGGAAACCTCAATGTTTGTATAATTACGATTACCTGAGTTGCGACATTACTCAATTTTTTCTCGGAGCAGAAGGAAGACCAGAGCGAACCAACTCCTCGACGCCCTAAACCTCGAGAACTCGATCGACCTAATGCAAGTGGACTGCAACTCTATGCAGCTTATGTTGATGGTGATAGACGAGAGCGAGAATTGAGAAGAGAAAAGCCTGGGGTTGGAAGCTCACGCTCCCCTGAAAAGCGCAGAAGTAAGGTGATCTATTTCATCTTCTGTATAAAATCATTCAGTTGTAGATGAGGAGGAAGAAGCCATACGAAAAAAGCTGGAAAGGAAGTTGCGTGAAAAGGAGGAATCTTACCAGAAGGTGAGTTGTAGCTGGTTGTCCAGATCTTTGGCTTTGGTTTGAGCAAGTATGTTACGCGAAACTGTTTTTCATCCACATATCACTATTCTGACTTATGCTGTTCTGCATATTATTCAGTAAGCCTTAGTTCTTTGGTATCACGTTTAGTTCCTGTCTGCTACACAGAGCCTCAAAGTTCTAGGGCAACTCATTGTCCCCGTCGTACAGTTTGACAACAACACAAGTTGTGTGAAGTGCGATTACTGGTAAATGTGATACTACTACATGATTCTTTTCATAGTTTCGTAACATTTCATCTCCTTTAGCGTTTGAAACAGTGGGAGACTCGAGAGAGGAAGAAAGCAAATGAATACGAGCATGAGCGTGAGCATGAACAAAAACGACAGCGAGAGCTACAAATTGAGGCCCAGCGCTTAAAAGAGTTTTTCGAGGATTACGACGACGAAGTTGAAGACCCCAAGTATTACCGGTACGTTCTGGTTTGTTACTTTATTCTTGGTGTGTTTTCGTTTGTGTCGCACCTAATACTGTAAATGATAACGACGCACACAACTACCATAAAAATGAAATGGAGGAGGAATGAGGGGCTCGAAAATTTGGTGTATAGGTCTGGGGGTGCTGAATCACGTCAAAGACGGAATAACGAGATCAAACATCCCGGGAGGGATAACTACGTGAAGTGGCGATTTGCACGGTCAAAGGCTGGGAAGAGGGGATGAGCTCCAATCAACATCTTTGCAGTATAAATACAGTAAGCACTGAAATGAGAAATTCCGTAGTTTTTCTTCCTGTTTGGCTTTGACTCATCTCTGAAGGATATACCACACAACAATACAGTATGGTTGGTTATGTTCAGCTGTAAACGTAACCACTTTGTGCGAAGAGCAGCAAACGAACGTGTATGCAGTTGCACATACTGAGGGCAGTAACCTGTGTTGAGAAACATTGTTTGGTTTTTGCCGATATGTTTAATACAGTCACGGCACCCCTCTGCTTTGAACAAAGGCCACTCATTAAGGTAGTTCAACTGATCTTCCTTGGGGGGATGTGCACTACAAATCTCAAGAATAAATACTTAATAGCAAACCTTAGTTTTTGGCATAAATACAGCTGAACACTGAAAATAGTACGGTAGTATCTCACTCTCTCCTGCACAACTTCCAACACAGCGATAAGCTCACGAGGACCACCTGTGTTATCTTTTGCCGCTGTCACTACCACTGGTGTGTAGTGATGATGTATGGTTCATGAAACCACGTAGCAAGCGACAAAACAACGTAAGAAAGACTGTCTCTGAACGAGCGAAAGACACCGTAAACTAGAACTTAAGTCAAAACCCCTGCTTCATACTTTCCCTCTGACACACTTCACTTAGTTCAGTGAAGTGTTGCACCTGCGTTTCTAACATACAAACGACTTATTCTGGACTACTGCAATTGCGTTTGGTTACAGTGGCTAACAGCGGTTTCCAGGCATGAGGCAGCTCAGTGTCTAAGGCGCAAAGCCCATCGTTCAAACCCAATGTCTTAAGTGCTTCTGCCTGGGCTTGGGCGATCTCGTACGGTCTCATCTTGCACATCTTTTGTTATGCATTGTAGCTGTACGCCGAAGAAGTGCCACAAGTTGATACTTGTTTGCTTTTTCTCACATAGGCACAACCGAACATTCAACATCATATTGGGCCCTCTGTATGCATCGGTCATAGAAACGAGACCCCATTCAGATAGTCATCAATTTTTTTTCTCGCGACAAGGAAGCTACCTCCACAGGAGTAGCTTGATTGGAACAGTTATCGCCTTCAGGTTGTTCCAACTATCGCTAGATCTAGTCCATATGCAGATCGTAAACTATTACCCCTACAATTATTTTCCTCGGGACTTTTCGCATAGCCACCTGAACTATGTGGATGTGGGTCAGGAGAGGTCCGGCTCTAGTATTTCCATGTCGAGGAGCTGTATCTCAACTGGATAAAAGCTCCTAACCACAAGAAATACCAGCCCTTAGGAAAGCCCTAATTAAAAACAAAGGAGGTAACCAAAGTTGACATACGTGTTTTATGGCTCGACTTTAAATATGAGTTTACTGGACTTGTGTGTGTGTTTTTTATCTGCACGTGTTACTTACTCATTTAAACTCCGGATGCTTCAAACAAGCTTATATGGTCGTCAACTTAGTTTTTGCCGCATGATATTGATCCACATGCGATCATCCTCTCGGTAAAGGTCACTTGAAGGGACCGAATAAAGTGGCCGTCGCTTCCGGAGGATGCTCGTAGATGTTAAAAAAGGCTCCGGGATATCAATTGAAAGTGGCCACTTGTGAAAATTACTCACCTTAGGTGACCTCTCAATAGGAGAAAACATTATTAAGGCTGACTAATGACTTGCTATGCCTACTTAAATTCATCCCCTGTTCAGCGAGTGGTGATAATGACATGCAATACTTGGTGAGGCATTGTAACATTGTGGGCAACCTCAATGGGTATTTCAGTTTCAGGGTACGCATTGTATCGGTGTCAAGAATTTCCAGCATGTTTTGGTGAGGTAACAGAATTAGGCCCCGTAAAACTCAGTGACAGCCGCAGATGTTATATTCGGTTGCCTCCTTTGAAGTTTTTCTTGGTTCCTTTAGACGTGTTCCGGTGATAAACCATCTCCCTGTAGAGACCAATTTCGATCGATCCCAAGGGGTGTTTCTTTCAGAGGAATTGACTGTCCTCTAATCAACTCGATCTTATTTCCGAGGTTTGTGGTAATCCCCCCCCCCTCTGAAAAGACCACTACGGAGAAAAGGGTGCTTGGCCTCTTCTACTAGTTGCTTCGTCTGGAATCACTGCATAGCTTACGACTGTTTAGGAACCTCGTTCTTCGCTCAGATTCATATTTTTGAGACGATTAGGGTCCCTGGTTTTATTTTTTAACCATGCTGTGACCTGGTTAGTTCAGACTGTCTAGAATATCAACAAAGATAGTTTCGTGTAAAATCCCCAGAAAAGGACGTCTCACAAAAGATCACTGTTCGTCTGTGCCCTCGAGTAATCTCTATAAATAAAAGTCCCACCACAGTTCTCCTTTTTAGAAGGACTACTTCACGAGACAGAACGGGAGTGGATTATTTTGAACGGGCCACATCAATGGTTGGAGACATTGTCAGACATGGCCCAGTCGCGCCCTCAATGGCGCTCGTGCATCCAAGCTATTGCCTTCAATGCACAGCTCCCTTCCCAATCCCCCCACTTAACAGTCCACTGACACTGTTGTATTTACGCACCAATTTATCAGCCCCGCCTCCAATGCGCAGCTACCTACCTCACCTCCCCAGACCATCGGTGAACGAAACTGTGGCAGCTACAAACACTGTACGACAAGTACGCGGTTCTTACAGCTGATGATGATGATGATGAATATTTTGAATCGTAGTCTCTGCTGGAAAAATAAGCCTCAGGGTCATTCAAGATCACTGTCTTCGAAGTGTCTCTACGACGGGGAAAAGCTGCAACAGTGGCGTACCACACTTGTTTCATGTTTTCAAGCCTATAATCACTTCGGACAAGATCTTATCTCGTAATTAACTAACTACTCAACGCTGGAACACAAAAACGTAGTGCATGAATTTTTGGTGCTAGGCCTTGTTGGGAAAGGATTTCGTCACGGGAATACTTGAACGAGAGATTCAGTTGAGTCTTTCGTTAATGAGTGTACTTCGTCAATTGCGTACAGTGTGGTGCACACTCTGATGATGTCTCCTCGATTGGTGATAAAACGTTTGCATGCTAATTGTTGAGCTTAAAGAGTAGGTGAACATTCACCTGCTTGTTAACCGGTAAACGCATCAATATTTTTTTTACTGGCGTTCGTGCTGTCACTTCCCATCCTAACTGCCCAGCTGTTGCAAGTGTAGGTAGGTAGGTCAGCACAAGGCCACTCCCATCTTTTCCCTTTTCATCATGGAAAGCATGAAAAACTGAATTGTTCATCTGCGTTACCCTTTCCATGCATAACCGCCATGCGTTCCAAAGGAAGCATGTGGGCTGGGGTGCTGTTAGGTTCCGCAAACTTAGACAGGAATGCTAGAAAAGCCAGGATAGAGTTATAACCACGGACCCTTCGGTCACTAGTTTTGCGCACTAACCGCTGGGCTATCACCAGCTCTTCTCATTCTAGGGTGTTGCTGCATCACTATTCCACACGGCTGTTTTCATTGCTGGTTGACGCTGATAATGATAATGACCTTCAGTCTTCAAACTATCTTATCGCCAACCAGATGGTTAAAACTACCGCATATATGCACAATTCGTGTTTGCGCATCGACGGAAATACCCGATGAAAAGAGCCCATTTAGAGCCACTTGGAACGATATTGTTTTAATGAGGTGTACAAATCCACGTTGAAGTGTACAGAAAGTAAAACGAGGTTGCCGTTCAAAACACCGGCATCACTGGAGTTTTGAAAATAGGAGTTATTTAAGTTGTCGGAATAATGTCTCTCTGGAGTGCTTGACACAGGTAGACTGTAGAAAGTTTGTGGACGTAGTTCAACGAGTGGAGTACTATAGCAAGAGATCTTCTGAAAGGTGGTCTATTAAGAAGTGGAAATACGAAAAAAATGGACTGATGGAATGTTAGTCAAAATGGTAACCAGATCAGTATTCGGTGCTTTACGGGACCACGATAGGACAGTGCGTTAGGATCGGTCCGTCCGTTACGTCCTTGACGTGGGTGCACATAGTCCGAGAAGCCGGTAAGGTAACATTGATGCTGCTGATCGTGGTAACGATAATGGTAATGCACTGAGTGGTTATGCGTAAATGGTACTTCTTCGTAGCACTTTTTATGTGGTATGTTTACATGGCCACTGAGTTAGGTACCAAATGTAGCCTGAAAATGCGAATTATTTGCAGTTGTCTTCCTATTGTGTTGCAGTGGAAGCGCACTCCATCAACGTCTCAAGGACCGTGAAGTGGAAGAAGCTGCAGACGAGCGAGATCGTCAAAAAGAAGTCGAACAGATTGATGCGGCTCGTCGTAAGCTGATTGACGAGAAAGATCCCAACGCAGAATCTATAATTTTCCAAATGGAACAAAAAATGCAAGAGCATTTGCGTCGGCGCCTGAATATCGATACAACGGAACCTGTGGCAGCTTCGGACAGTGAACCAGAAGAGCAAGAACCTATATCCGAACCGGTGCCTCAAAGTGATCATCGGGTACGTTTCAACTATCTGCTTGACTTTTCACACGTTTGGAACAAGATTTACGGATGGTTACACCCACTGGTAGTGATACGTGTAGCTGGCTCATCCGAGTAAGACGGACTTGGGTTTTATGACCGTCATGTGTAGGTAGTGTGGCCGAAAGCGATTAAAAACAGTGTTTCTTCCGAAGTTGGGATTCCACCGATGTTTGACCTCTCCTCATTCTATCCTCCACTTGTTGAGGTATTTTTAGTACCAAGTTGCCGTGGTTTTTGTAACTGAACCTATAGTTTATGGTCCTACCCCTTTCTCGCTGCTGTCGTACATCGGTAAACTGTCAGACTATTATTTCGTTTAATGGGGTGGGGGTGGATTCTTTACAGCTGCTTACCACGAAGGATCTTGAATCTAAATTTCTCGATTTCAACCTTTAGGCTTTCGTTGAAGTCCAAAACGAACCACAGGAAAAACATTCAGAATCTGCTCGTGCCTCACCAGCTTCACCATCGAACACTGCCGATCCTTCTGGACCTGCACAATCCCAATTCCAGCCAACCGAGTTTTCAAATCCACCAGCTGATGAAGCAAGTGTTAGTTTGTCCAAAGACGGCTCGAGCACCTTTTTATTTGCAATGAATCCAGGTAATTTGGCTTTCTATTTTGTTCCAATTGCCCGACTGTGTATTGCACCATCATCACAACCACTGGTCCCATTGTTCCGTTCAGATGAAGTCACTCTCTATGCACTGGTAGTATTGTGTAAGAACTGTGAGATTTTGGAACCAACCTCTAATTCCAGGCTGCCGGAAGAATTGGACGAGTAAATTAGTCCGTATATGCACGTGTGCTCCTGTCCAACTCGCATGTTTGAATTCTGTGGGATGGAAAATGTGGTAAGTATCTATCTTTCGGCAAAACCTAACAGTGCTTTATCTCGATCGACGTCACCTGAGAACCAGGATTACCTACGGGTTTTTATCCGAAGATCCTGTGATCGACCAATTTATTATACGGCCGCTGGTGCAGGTCGAATTGGATTTGAAGTTGTTCATGTCGAAACCACTATTTTCTGGAATGTCGTTGGGCACATCTGAACGGGCAAATCAGGTGACATCTATTCCTAATTAAATTCAGCTTAGTCCCGGTCACAGTTTACGTTGTTCACCTTAGAATACGAAATCTCCAATCCCTCAATTCTCTGAAATTGAGTTGCTTCCGTCGTTGTTTCTGTTATCCAGACAGTAAACTAAGCATGAAACTCGTTCAGTTTCTGATATTAATACTTGCAGTGGTTTCTTTGATACATCTTAGTAATTTTTATTACTATCAACACTGGTTTGAGCAGTTTCATTACGCTCCAATTTCACCTCCTAACCTGGCTGCAACGAACTGCGGCCGTACAGAGATCCTCGCGGTATTTGGTCATTATTAGTCAAACATGACTAGAAGGGGGGCATCCAATTTTTGGCGCATTAGGCCTGTTAGAGTACTTCACCCTTTTGTAGTCCTCTAGCATTTGCTGGCCTCCAGCATCAACGTCGAAACTACGCAGATGGACTGTTAATTCACTTTACAGTTTGTCCTGTCTATTTTAGCTAGAGTTCGCTCTTTTCCTGTCTCCGATTTTCTTGTGATCAAATTCAACATACTTGCTTAATTGATTGACAAGTGAGGAGCGGAGTCTAAGTGGCAGCTTGACTTCATTCTATCCTAATCGAATTATATCGCAAGTCGCCTAGCTGTGCATCCTTACTAAACCACCGTTTCCTCTGGCTTTGTGCATGAAGTTAAATTGTAGCTGCACCTGCGTATTCTGTTCTTTCTCCATTGCAGCGGAGTCCGTGGTGCGTAAGAAAGCTGCTGCGTTCACTGAGGAAGAACCGGAGGAAAAATCCAAGAAGCCAGCCCTCAGTTGGCTGCCGCCTTCTGCCTTCGCAGCTCCGACCACATCGTCAGAGCCAATCACAAATACTCGATCGAACGGTCTAGACTCAATGTCCGCAGCTGCTTTGGTGGCGAACTTCACCAGCGAGGAACGAAATGCTCTAATTAAGCGGATCATTAAAGGGATCCCCACAGCAAAAAAAGAAATTTTCAGTTATCCCATCGACTGGGACGTAGTCGATGCCGTAAGTTTTTAATTTTCCTCTAGAGTCGAAATGCGTTAGAAGCCACAAGCGGGATACACCCAGTAGCCGCTATGATGTTCACTGCTGGTCTTCATTTTATAGCTTAAACCGGATTTCACGATTTACCCGTTTCCCGTACCTGACGTAAAGTCATCGTTCAGAATTAAGTCTGATACTCGGATACCCTGCTGTCTCATCTTTATCATCACGGACAACATCACTAGTTTTTAACAGTCGCACGTCGCTGCTTTTGGACAGTAACAGCGCACTTCAAGAAAGCTCTTTCTTTGAAATAAGACTCCTCGAGAGGAGCTTTTTCTATGTCACGTTACCCGAGTTGACCAACTTTCACCCTCCCGGTCTTTAGCATCCTGCAAAATGTGGCCTCCCCCCCCCCCCCCTGAAAAAAAGTCGCTTGCTGGACCTCGTAGTTGCGACACTTTCTAGGGAGCTCTCGTTCAGAAGGGACTGTTTAAACCAGGATATACCAGCGTAGCCATATTCCTCACACTGTTAATAGGTAACAGACCAAACTGACCAGCGGCTGTGGTCTGGTTTTTGGCTTTCCCATCAGAGCTGTCTTTTTCGATGTGTGGCTATCGGTTCTTCGTTATGCAACTAAAGGCGGCGAGATGGCTCAGTGGTTAGCGTGCGAATTTACTGACCGGAAAGTCCTTGGTTCGAACCCGGCCTCTGCATCTCGACTTCTTTCTAGGCTTGGGCAACCCGGCATTATCCCAGCCCTCGTGCTTCCTTCGGGTGGCATGGCAGCTAGGCACTGAAAAGGGTGTTACAGCTGAACCATTTTTTATGCAGATAAAGGTACTGTCAGCTGCTAACCTATCTTTATATTATTTCCTTATTTATACAGGCATTGAGTGCTTAGTTGTATCCTTACTCCCCTTTATTCGATGAACTATTTTGTGGTAGTGTTGGCGCACTGTGCACAGTTGACGGGAGCTGTTAGTCTATTTAGGCGTGTGGTTTCTGTGGCTGGCTCTAACTTCATTCACGTTGTGCTTTCCTTGATCTTCAGAACTTCATCACTACGCGCATAAAGCCCTGGGTGGACAAGAAGATAATTGGGTATATTGGTGAAGCCGAGGCCACCCTTTCCAACTTCATTTGTGATCAGCTCTTGCATCATCATCCACCAGAACGTATATTGTCCGACATTGCCATGGTACGTTGGCATTTCATTTTTGCTGAGTTCTTGCACATGTAATACCATAAATTCTGGTTTTGCTTCTTTGCACGCTGACCATTGACACTAATGATAGTACCAGTTATAAACAAGTTTGCGTGATATTGGAAGCCCTTTGGCATAAACCTTGACCTTTATTTTTGTGGTTGAACTTGTAATACGCCGAAGTTGAGTGACGTTTGATGGGCGACGCTCGCTTACCAAGTATCCCTAAGCTACTAACTTGATCACCATCATCTTCAGCTGTAAAAACTGTGTTCGCCATATAGTGGTTGCAGCTGTCACAGCTTCGTTCGCCGTTGACCTGAGGAGGTGGGGTTAGATATCTACGATATAAGTGGTGCTCCAGTGCGGTAGTGGTAGTGGACTTGTCATGAGCTAGATCGGGGGTGGGAAGCTACTCAGTGAAATGGATGCATGTGCACCATCAAGCGCGCGACTGGGCCATGTCTGTCAGTATCTTTAACCGTTGGTGTGAGCCCATCCAGGGAGACGACGATGACCAGCACAACTGAGTTTGTTTGTAATGGCTTTCATACTGCGCTGCCAAGTCATTGCTTGACGTCCCTTTGTGCGAAAAGGGCTCTTCGAGGAAGTTGGTCAGCTGGCATACGGAACACGTGATCAAGCCAGCGCAACCAACTTAGCTGAGAATTTCAATCCTCTCAATGGTCCTGTGGCACGGTCGCTTGCCAACAAATATTAATACCAAGAAACAGACTAATTGAGCGGATCTGACAGCGCTGGACTGTAGGTAAATTTGTGCTTTGTGAATGGCTATTTCGGGGTGTCAATCGGTAGGAAACCCGCTACGTTGCATTGACCAACCAAAACATGATAAGTTTTCTCATCACTCCTGTTGTTTCAACATTTGGAGCCATTCTATCCACATTATTCGCATTGAACCTCCTTCGAACTCTGCCGGTTACTCTGGTTAGCTTATAGCACTGATGAAGCATTTCGCTATCATTAATGTTCGTCAGATAATGAGCTCTCATACGTCGGTCGTGCTAAGTATCTGCACCACTAATGAATTATAAGATTGAAACTCGGCGTAATGTTTTCTGTTTCTTAAATTATCAGTCTGTTTGCGTCGGGGCGTGAGGCCCTTCAGGGGAGTATATTGTGGATTAGACGTGCCAACTGCTCATTAAGTCATTAGCTGGATCGTTGTACCTCGATATCGACGGCTCACACATTAACTCCCATTCATTTAACACATGCGAGCCATAGTTCGGAATCTTCAGAGTAAGTTTCTTCCAGAACTATTCGAGTTATCTTCAATAATTCATTCAGTCAAGGTTGAAATGTGTCATTTGTATAAGAACTCTCCAAATTTCTTTGCAACTTGGTAGCAACTCTCTTAGTTCCACTCCAATCACTGCCTAACTAAAGATAGTGGCCCGTTTCTTATTTGATACGAAGACGCATGCATCGTCTGCAATAGTTTGAAAGGATCTTTAAATCCGTGACTACATGCAATGTGGTTCGTACTTGAAACTTATTTTTTGCGAATGACTGTAAAGCTTGTAAGAAATGCATCGATTTCCTCCCGCGAATCTCCATAGATTCTCAGAAGCATTTGTTCATGTCATAGTATGATACTTCGTTCTGGGACTCCGTATCACATAGGAGGACTGACCTTAGGTTTATGGTGTTTTTTCAACCTTGTATAGCACTTGCGTCCATAGACCAGTTTTTGGCAGTATCTTCCACCGTTTCTCCAAAGCGTATCAACTCACAACTGTGAATGATCTGGTTCATGCTGCCCCGAACTAATAACATTCCAAACCCCGTGTATCTCATAGGATATGTCCGCCCGTCGAACCAGTTATTCCTTATTTCAAAAGCTTGACACAGCTCAGCTGCTCAAGTTCTGTTGTAGCGAGCACACTATAGGTTGCACATTTTCAATATTTTTGGCACATGGGTACTACTTTGTATGGTGCTGCACCGTATATGGAACCTTCGCATATTACTCAACCCATTACGATCATTCGATCGTCATTTGTTGGAACAAGCCTATTTCATGTAGGATCAGCTTTTGCCCAATGGCTCGGTTTATGTAAGCTGTCTCAACACCATCATCATTATAAGCTGTAAGAACCGCGTACCTACAGTGGTTATAGCTGCCACGGTTCCATTCACCGATGATTTAAGGAAGCTGTGCACTGGAGACGGTGCACGTGGCCAAGCCAGCGCAACCTATGGAGAGTGATCAGTTGATCAAAGTGGGCGAGTTATTTCTTCTGAAAATTATTCGACGTGCCTCAGCATTACTGATTCGGTGTTCCCACCAGACTCGGGCAATGCTCCGAAGACATCGATGGTTAAACACTGAAAGTCTTGACGTCCCCCCGCGCGAAGCGGCCAGGTTTCTGATCCATATTGTAATATACAGCGCACCGTAGTATTGCAAACTCGACCCTTGACGGTTAATCTGATGTCACGCCTACGCCACAAGTGAAGCAGGTTCACAAAAGCTGCTCTGGTCTTCCCAAGCTGGATGGAAATATCATTCGCGAGACCACCGGGACTGATACAGCTGTCAAGGTAGACAAACTTGTCTACTACCTCAGTCGGCTCATCCGCAAGCATGAGGTTAGGTTCCGAGCCCACCCAGTTTTGCAGTAGAACTTTACACTTTGCAGGTGTGAAGCGCATGCCAAACCATGAGGCGGAATTATTTAGATTATTTAATATTGTTTGCATTACCACGGAGTCAGATTTGAGAAGAGCAATGTCGTCTGCATACTCGATGTCTGTGAGTGGACGCCCCGGGATCGCTTCGACCCCACAAGCTTTAGAGGCTGATAGTGATTGATTCTTCCATAATCGTATCAAAGTTGTGGTTTGACAGCGTCGCTTAAGGGTTGGACTAACGATATCGCGATAGAAAAAGTAGATGACATCTCGCATTTGTTTATTTGAATTATCACCCAACTCCGTTTAATTCGTTGTCATTTTTCACTTCAGGTTCTAGATGAGGAGGCCGAGGTATTTGTAGTGAAGATGTGGAGGCTTTTGATTTATGTGATTGCCGAAAAGAAAGCCGGCCTCAGCTCTTAATAGCTCCTCTCCCTTGCACCTGTACAAAGCTTCATGCTGTCCCCTCCGTCTTATCCTCATGCTATTTTGTACAAATACACTTTGACTGAATGCTGTGTTTTGCTCCCTGCGGTTATCATCTGGCCCCATCTTTCCGCTTACCACGGATCGTGTTTTTGGGTCTGTTATTACGTATAAAGTCACTTCGGTTTGATGATAATGTGATCGCTCGAACTGTACTACGATTCCTTGATAGTTTATTCGAAAAATCACGTCGCGCTGTTCTTGTACTAATGCTACGGGAACACCATGGGATACACCATCTGCATGTAACCGGTTGCTTTGTAACGCAGCCGATAGTTCCCTCAACAATGCCTTCACAAGATTAGTGCTGTGTTATGTTGGTTGAAAACTGATAGTCTGGTTTCGACGAATACACTCATTTGCAAATCAGTTTGGTTTTCCTGGGAGATTCAGCTGAATTTCTCGTTTATGATATTCTTCAACTGAATGCGCTGCACAAAGGCCGCCCCATGTTTCAGTTGTTACGATATTCGAGATACCGCAGTATATTTTCATAAGGGGAATTACCCACAAGGTTGCTGAAAACTCTTCGATAGCCCACGACCGCTTTCGTCCTTCTTGAGGCTCATCAGGTAGGCGCAGTCCCCGAGTTTCTATCAGCCTTATGTTCCACTTAAAACCAGATTGCACGAAATTAGCGAATTACACTTATTTGAACAGTAATTTGGTTTTGACGTTTATGGTGTTAGAAACATCACAAACGAGAGATTCAGCTGGGTTCCAGGTGAGTTTCCCGTCAAAACCAAATTGGTAAGCACATGAATGTACTTCGCTGAGAACTACTTTGTTTTTAGATACCCCGATGTGTGTCGATGTCTCTTAACCGTCGGATGTCCTAGATTCACACAGGACCGCCGTACGAAAACACTCCTCCCTTCATCGTGTGCATACAATATATCTTAATGGACAAACATAAGTGAATTCACAATGTTGTGCAATATCAGCCGCTGCTAAACCTCGCCAAATGAACCAGCCTGCGCTTCAGAACGGGATTATAGGTATTCTGTCCGTACAGTTCGGACTCCGTCCTGATACGTTGTGCCAATCGATGAATAGTCGCTCTGTTTCCGTCCATCTGCTTAGCCATAAGCTGCTTGCCAAAGTTCTGTTGTACTGACTGCTCTTTGATCGTCGATAACTTTGATGAGGCTGATGGTAACAAGAGACGGGTGTGTCATACATTGAAGGTGATGGTTCGCATGACTTCAGATTAATAAGTGCTGGTGAAAATTTGTCAGATCGAGCATTTAAATACTTCACTAGATTAAGTAATTAAGGTTGCCATACATGGAATTACGTAGTTGTGATGCAGGAAGACCATTTCTCACTGGATCTCGTCTCTTGCCTTATTTTCGTTACGACTAGGTTTATAGACCTATATTACACATTCATGTTGTCTGTGAACCCTTGTCGGTACGTTATTGGGAAGTCCTCACACTTCGTTCTTCGGTGACATTCGCTCGTACGGCAGTGAATCATCATTGTCAACATTGATGTTGCTGTCTTTGATGACGATGATGACATTCGCTCTCTACTAAGCGATACGAATAGGCCCCCACGCGAATTGTTTAACTTTGGTAAAATGTTGATTGCGTGCATCTTAGCTTCCGAGCCATACGCTTATCATCTGGCTTCCTCTGCACTATGGGTTGCTTTCCCATCGAAGTAGTCGTTTTACGAGTGGTATCGGATCGACATTCGATAACTGATGCTAACAAACCAAATCTTTAGTCTCCGTCTCCATTGGCTTCAGTTGACAGGCGTACTTGCTTGATTTTTCAGTTGCTATCTTACCGTACAATGCTCCCACAGAAGGACCTGTGAAGAGTATTACAGTGTCTCCTGAGGGAAAACCATGCCATGTTTTCCGCATCCAGATATGTCAAACAGCTTTTTGAATGCGTGCTTATCCCTGCCTGGGACATTGTTGGAGTGCAGTAAACCTGCGTAATTAACATCAGCCTCACATATTGATCATTGGGGAGTGAGTTTTTTTAACGTAATCAAATTCGGGTAAGAGACTGTGTAAGCTACACGAAAGTGCATTACTACGGCTGAAACGATGGGACTTAATGGGAACTCGAAAAGTATTGTTTTCTGCTTTGCCCTATCTTCAGTTCGAACTCAGTTACTATACATCCATATCGCAAGTGTGCTTTGTTCCGACAGAATTTTATGTGAGTACAAGGTCCGTTGATGATACAGGACAGTATGTAAACCGGATAACTTGGGAGTCAGCTAACCTGACGTTTTTTAGGGGATTTGTTCGGTTCTCAGACATTTGTCTGCAATGCTAGATGCTGTCCTCGCCAGGAAATTCATTTATTCCGATTGCACTCCCTAGTTTATAACAACATTTCCTGTTTACTCAGCCTACTGGTTTCTGAAGTGGGTCGTGGAATTCATGCAGCGGTGTGAATTCTCTCCTTGCCTTTAGGTATCGTGAGCTCACCTTGTCATGCAATCACTGCTACCAGGTAACCCATCTATCGGCAGTTCTCCATAAACTTGCTCCAGTTTTCTCTCATCCAACCCAGTGAATGTAACTATCAGGTATCCCTAGGTTTAACCTTGGGTTTTCTACGTCTAATCGAACTCTGTTCTTTGCTTTGCATGTTGGATTGTTCTAAACGGCAAGCTGCCTGCGTGTCGTGTTGGTAACTCTCAGTTCGTTGGCTTCTTTCAGTCTGCCGACAACCAGGCTCTCGACGACGGTGAAAAGGACTTACCTATGCGTTTTCGAATCAATGCTCGCCTGCGCTCTGTTGCGTCCCCTTTTTCTGCATACAAGTACACACTGCTGGGGTCTCAGTATTGTGCGGATTCTCGAACTTTAGAGCAACTCGTTAAATGGCGCATATCTCTACTGCGTCATTTTCCTTTCTACTTAGGTTTACCGCTCTCGATTTTGTTGTTGTATGTACATTTATCCATAGCCCCAGTATCGTCTGTCCCCCTCTTCTTTCTTGCCATCGTATTTTTCTTTCATTCGATCGAGAACTCGTTAGTTTACGCCTTTGATGAACCGGAACATGCTCGGCTGCTTTGTGAGGATCCAGAAAATTACGGGTTCAATACGTGGGAGCCGGTTAAACTCTTTCCTGATGGCAAGCCCATGCCGATGATAACTGGCTATTTGCTTTTGCAAGATGATCCTTCTGTCCGTTCTACTTCCCCAACAGTTCTCATTCTACATGGAAACGCCGGAAACATCGGTCACCGTTTGCCATTTTGTCGTCTTCTGGCCGACCATGTACAGTGCAATATCTTGATTGTCGATTATCGTGGTTATGGACGTAGTAGTGGCACGCCTACTGAGCTGGGATTGTATGCGGACGCAAAAGCCAGCTTGGAGTTCCTTCTGGATCGAACTGATATAGCAAAGGACAAACTCTTCCTCTTCGGCAGGTCAATTGGTGGAGCTGTTGCTATTTGGCTCACAGCGCATCTTCGGAGTGCGATCCTGCGTGGTGTCATAATTGAAAACAGCTTCACTTCTTTGCCTGAGGCGGCGCAGCACATATTCAGCAAATCGTTCGGATCTTTCGCACGCTATCTGCTTCCAAAAGTGCTTTTCATAAACAGATACCCTGCCTTAGACTTGATGAGAGCATTTGTCTGCAAAAGCTCTGTGCGTCCCCGATTTCTTTTCATTTCTGGTTCTGCTGATGACCTGATTCCCCCAAGAATGATGCAGGAGCTAGCTCATGCGTATCGGCTTTCGGGCAGTGATAATGTTAATCTCGGTGCAGATTATGGTTCTGCAAGCCCTTCCAGTTTCTTGAAGGATGGAAAGGATGGCCTTGTGTGTTTCCCTGGTGGACAACACAATAACACCTGGTTGTGTCCAGACTGGGGTAGTGTTGTTTCACGCTTCATCCAGCAAGCGTGCGCCTGTCCAGCCCGTACTGCGCTCAGTGGTACAATATAGATGTAAGGTTTCATTTATTTCACATACCAAGCGTGTTTTTCATTAATGCTGCGCAGCTAACAGCATCTTAACAATGTGATGTCATCCGGCACACCACTTTTCCCAGTGTGGTGATTTTTATATTCAGAGATTTTGGCAATGCTGTGTTAATATTAACTGAATGACGTCTTTATAACGTTACTTTTCTTCGTTAACCAGCTAGTGAACTACAAAGCATGAAGTGAGTTGGATGAATAGGCCGCTTTTCCGCTAGCTCTTGGTGGCTGTTATACGGCGGTTCCTCTTCTACACTAGTATCGCAGATGAGGTTTGGTTCTTCCAATGTTGTAGTTAGCGGTCTTACTCCTTTTTGTTGAAGACCGAAATCTGTAAGTAAATGATCTCTTGGGTCTCGGACATTCTTTGTAAGCACAAATGATATCATCTATCAAGTGCATGATCCCCATCATGTTTCGCATTATGGAATGTCTTCTTTTCGCTGAACATTCGATGCTATCAAGACCATCGCGTCAACCCGACTGAATTCATGAAAAGACTAGTCCAAAGGGAGTACAATGCTCCGAGTTGAATTTATTTGGACAGCTCACTTTCCTATCAAGACGGTGAACTTTGTCCAAGACATGAAATACACCGGGACGTCTCAAAGTTAAAAAAACTGTAGTGTGTGAAACTGAAAGTATCTGGAACGACCTTGATTGACGATGTAAGTGGTTCCGCCACTATATATGGTTTATCTTCCTAAATAGCCACAAAGTAAACAACCTGTCTACAAAACCAGTGTCCGTGGCTTGGAAAGGAGTTTGAATTTGGTCCACTTCCAACTAGCTTCCTCTCGGCTGAAAACCTCCAGGAGTAACTTGATTTGTTCATTTAGAAACTGCTTCACCCAAGATCCTTCTGGGTGAATTCGTTGGTTCCAGCCGATTCCAGCTACAGTTCTAAGACATCATTGGCAAAAGTCTGAAGGTGTCTCATATTCTCCGCCCAAACCGGTCAAGTCTTGCAGCCGTACAACAGTACAGCTGGCATCGCAGTCCGATGTAAGCGTCTTTTGATACCTTTTTGATGCCACAAATTGGCAGACGCAATTCCGACCCTTGAGATCCATGGATTAACTTCGTCTGCCACACCACTATCCGAGTTATTGAATTTTACGAGATACGTATGGCCTTCCGCAACATCTGGTGTCACTCCTTGAATTCCTCTAAGCATGTTCAAATGCTGTGCGTACCGCAGCAGGACTTCGAACTTTGTGGGTGCAAAAAACATTCCGAAGAACTGGATGTCCTTAGTCAGTTTTTCTAGTAGTGCTTGCTCTTCCTGCTCTCTTCCAAAAATTAGAACAGTTTTATCTGTATATTTCAGGTAGACAAGGTTCGCGCTCTGATAGAACACCTGGGTTTCGGAGATTTTCCAGTGTCCCTCTCATTACCTCATCAAAGAAAGGATCAAATAAAAATGACGGAACTGGGTAGGCTTGTACGACATTATTACATCTACGAAGCCTTTTGGTGGGCGTTCTACACTCTCACGCACCCACAAGTATGTGAATACAAGTGATGCGTAAAATTCACGCAATTCTGGGGCATACCCTTTTGCACAAGCATGTTGAGTAGACCCAACCGGTCGACAAAATCGAACGCACTTCTCAAATCGAAGAACACCAACGTTGTAATGCGTCTATACGTACGTCATTGCGCTAACACTTGAAGGAGTGTGAAGATGTTATCTCACCCGGAATCCTGCTTGCTGTTCTCGGGTCCTATTCTCACGCCTTCATAAGACGAGGTAAGAGAAGCGAAATAAAAGTCTGGTTGCAACGGGAATCCAGGCAATTCCTTTGCCAGTGCCACATTACGATAACATTTGAAAATCGGCACAACTGTCTAAGCACATCATCTTGTAGCGATGGTTTCTTTCGCCCAACTAGGGGTGAATTAAATAGATAAGTGCCAACTGGGGATTTTACCTGCATCTTTGAATAGAGAGGGTGTGGGTTCGGCAGGACAAGCAGCTCGGTGACGCTCGAGGGACAAAAGTAACTCGCTCATTTCCGAAGCCGTCGAGTTTCCTGTCCAAGGTGCGTTGGGGTCGGGAATTCAGCTGAGCTTGCCAGTGGAATGTTATTGAAGGTGTTCAGCCCAGCAAGTCGGACTTTATCTTTCAGAGATAAGTGAGCCGATTTTAGCAGTGATTATTTCGATCACCGGAGGCCTGTTTCGCGTATCAGCTGGAACAACTTGTGCGCATCTATAGTTTCTCGCTCCATCCATCTCTTCAGCTTTCGGAGCTCACTAAGACACTCGATGCGCGCGTATGTTCTTTCTCACCTGACAATTCGTGTTACGTGGTAATTGTGATAAGGAGGAATACTCATTGGAACTTCGAGCAATTTTTGAAATGCTCAAGACCCAGTACTTGGATCTAATCGGCTGAGCCGTTCTACAGGCAGCGCCTTGCAGTGTTGTGAACAGCCCCTTCCAGTCGAAGTTAAAATCAGAAGACTTTGTTTTGAGGGGGCTTCAGCAGTGGGTCTGGTAGACTTGTTTCACATCAGAGCCCAACAGCTTCTCAATGTCTGGGCGAAGTGTGCGCATCTTGCATTCCCTTGAGAGACACAAAGAGATACAGCAACAAAAAAGCGCGTTATCCGAATCCACATAAGTGTTCCAGAACCAGCGAGAATCAATGATCGATCCACGCCACCTATAGCTAATTGCGATGTTATCTGTGTTGGAGGTCGGCTCACATGCGGAGGCATCATGTGGCAAAAACGGCTTCGGTTGGTTCGGAAGTTATTACTGTACAGAAACACATAACTGCAGTGTGTTGTCCGTGCGTCTGGATTCCAGTCCAAGACGACTCTCCAACTGAGTTTCAGCAGCGCTAAGTACATTCATATCTCCGGCAACCACATTATCTGAGCTTTTAGGCCGCCGCAACAATGCACTGAAAACGTCATGTAACTTGTATTTCAGTGTATCAAGGTTACAGTTTGTTGGGACTAAGCAGATACGATGAGCAAACGGCGATTATTGGCGCGTTCACGGAATACTCACACGGAGGCGACTATCAACGGGCAACCATTCAAGCAGAGATACTTGGCTTAGAACAATGCCAACGCCAGGAGAGCTAGCTACAACAGCTTCTGAATCACCAGAGGCATGCAACCTGAAGCGAGCGGAAACTGATGGGAAGGTGAGCTCGGCAACCATACTGTGGTTTTGAATTGTTGTTTCAGAGGGGTAGCACACATAAGCAGATAGCGCTTTCAGCTGTAGGGATCTGCTACCCGTCTTGTTCTGTACTGCGAACGTTAAAGGCTACCAAAGGGCGAAACCGGTCATGGGCTGTTGAAGCGTTTTCAGCAACTCATTGAGTAGGATGCTACATCCGTACGGTGTACTGCGATTAATCGATTATCGTGCCAACTGAAAGGAAAAGTCCTACCAAGAACAACTCATTTTCTCGGTTAAATGACATGGAAACACTGGATGACGAACATTCATTATGTGAGCCGAGACAGCTCTCATCTCCCAAAGACTGGGTTTCAAACTAAAGGTATACGTACTATTTAACAGCTGAGTGGAAAATTTATGGTGACTTCATATGTGCGAATCTGTCGGTCGTCGGCAATTGAAGTTACCAACACTACTTCCGATCAGCTTCTCAGTCGTCAGACACGTGGTACTGGCCTTGCTGCCTTCATGTTTCTGCGACTCACGTACTTTCAGTGTACTATCCTGCACTTCACTCAGCAAATACCATACAATCGCTCTCAATCCATTACTTGAATCGTCCACCTATGGCTCATTAAGCCAACGAATGTGCTCAAACTGAGTTTTTAATGGGTTCAATAACTAAAGAAAGCGATACCCTAACCAAAAAGCCCTATGGGTTTCCACGAGACAGACAAAAGAGAGATAGTTATGCGATTCAAAAGTCCACCGAGTATTTGGATCTTTTGTGAGTATGGTGAAATCTCGTAACGCCACCCGGACAATTGTCACTACTAAGCCGTACCTAAGGGGCCAACTTTGTATGGACACAGGCGTGTACGTTTCTTCAAACCTCTATGTGCAACTGCATGTCCAACTGTATCTGCCGACCCTCGGTTCTAATGTCCCTCATTTTGTATCCATGCCATATCTATATCTATCGTGAATGAGACCTTTTATACTTAGCGTATTGTTCGGTCTGTTGTAATACACCTAACGTGAAGCAATAAAAGACTTAATGTTAGCACATATTCTGCCAACAGTGGACCGGATATCCTATCAGAATCTAAATAAATTTAGGCTACCCCTATGCATCAATGATTTTTTAGTAGAAAGCAAGTGGCATCAGTGAGGGGGTCATCAATACCGGTCCAATGGTTTTTTATTGCTTAGGGATCAATTAAACACTTCGTACGCTGTGTATGCTTTGCTTCAATTATCAGCGTCATACCTAATACAAGTTTACACCAAGTTAGCTAGTTGTGGCAAGTGATTATACCAGTTGCTTACTTAGTTGGCTGTTAGTGATAATTAGACAGATTGTGCATGAGCAACTCCGACAAAATCGCCCATTCTGTGGAGTGGTATTTTCTTCATACCTTTCCGCAACCTCACTGGAAAACTGTTAGGAGCTGTTCAAAAGGAGAGGGCAGGAGAAGACAAATTTGGGTCGTCCGAAAATCGCATTCCCATAAAGATGCGTTTACTTTGTGACAAACAGCGAATTGTGTTTCAGAAGATTGAACGCGGTGCGATTGGCAGGGCATTCAGTCAAATACGGTTATACAGCGTAAAATGACTGCAAAAGATCTGTCTTAGTAGGTATTCTCTACTTTGGAGTAAATCAACATACTTATATGATACTTCTAGGGTTTACAAAATTCGAATTCGGCGATGTAAAATTTGAAAACCAAGATTTCGCAGTGGCGTACGAAACTGTTTTGACCAAAATGTGCTTCTAAGAGGGGCTTAAATGTAGGAGCGAAATTAGTGTAGCCTACAGAGGCTCACCCTTTAGGAAACGTCAGTGAGTTTGGGATGGTTAAGTCGAAATTCAAAATCCAGGAGACGATTGACTATGGAGTCGTGGTGTAAACTCCGGAAGATGTGTAAGGACGCAGATCGCCCCTGATCCGAAACGCAGTTGTGCAAAACTATTCTCTCGGTTGCCAACTGATCTTGTCTCCGTGGTGTGAAATCCAAGTGCAGGAAATCTGTCAACTTTCCAAAGTGTCCAACTGCAATCCTTGGCATTCCTGCACATCAACTGGAGCGCCTATTGCGAATCGTTGGACTGCTGGTTTTCCGTACAACATTTTCCGATTTCTCATCGACAACGAAATGTGCTCGCGGGAGTGTGGCCGATGCTATTTGTGCTGACAGCGCCTCCACGTTCTACCTCTTCCGGACCGCACACCGGCAGCTGTGTTGAGCTGACGCACCCACGCACACCTAACCTGCACTACCCGATGTCAGAGAAACCGACCGACCCCGTGCACTCAACTTTCTATTTTAAATGTCACACGAATTTCAGCTACGGCTACATCTGCACCAATTTTCTTTCAAGGCACCCACATGAATCGGTCACGTTTATCGTGTCTCACCGAGACAGTATGGGGCTATCGCCCAGCTTCCTGGGTCTGTATGCAGCCATCAGTCGATCCAGACAAAGTTCGCTGTCACTCGAGTTTAAAAGGACATTCCACACTGAGCCGGGTGCAGTCAGTCAGTCTGATCAGAAAGTGCGCATAACGCCGCTTTTCAACACCGGCAGTAAGTGCGTTGGGAACGAAACATTTCGTAACAACGAAACTAGTACGTTTGACTCGATGGCTTGACTGAACTGGAACTGAACGCATGGACTGAACACAGTCCACCAAGCTTACAAGTAAATGCACCGTAGAAAAGCACAATAACAAAAAAAGTCATCTGACTTTGGGTGTTTACCATAGGTCGATACAATCTATATGCGGCACTGAGTTTAGTTTTACGCGTCCACAAGGAGTGAGAGTGACAAAGAAATGTTAGCATAGCATTAAAAAGCCGCTGGCCCGCCAAAAAATAAGCATTTGAGGTTCGGATGCACGCAGTTAACAATTCACAAGCATGTGTTCGAAGGAATGCGGCCAGAAATGGAGAGTCCGATCCACAATGCATTGATCTTAAGCTATTGGTTCCTCAAAGCCTTACTCGGTGTGTGGCATTCTAACACAAACCGTCTGCAATCTGTACCGTTTGTAGACTACGTCATAATTATGTCAAGTAAAACAGCTCCAACCGAAGCATCTATTCAGTGAGAACACACCTTGATATTCGGAAGTAACGCAGTGTAGTGACATGGGTCACCCGTCCAGATAGAACGTGCTGGGCAGTTGTCGCTGACAATAGTCCTTTCATCGTTTTTTCCCCATACATAGCTCTGAACGAGCGACGGAGTCAAGTTTCCACATATGTCGGAACCTGCGGATGTGAAACCACCGGGAACTGCTGACAGGCAACTAGTTCTCATGTTGATGTAGGCAAATGGGTTGCGGGTAAACTTTGCGATCACATGGGTTGCTGATAGATACTTTCCACCACAGAACTCCATGGTAGCTTGAAGTTGCAAGCACCTCAATTGTTATTACTATTACTAGACAAGTCGCCTGTACTCGTGAAGTAAAACACCTGCGAACATACAACAAAGCTAACCAGCTGCATTAGGTCCGAATGAGACGACAGACCCAAGAATTATTCAGCCCACACTAGATTTTGATACCGTTATTTTTAGTTTCCCCGTCAGTTTGCTTCAAAATATCGTTCATAACTACCAACCCTGTCAATATCGATTCCCTAGACCGTTATGACATAAGACTAGCTGCCATTTGCAAGCACTAGTGCTGCACGGGCGAGATAGCTCAGTGGTTACTGATCAGAAGGTCCGTGGTTCAAATCCTACCTATGCCTCTCGACTTCCCCTGTCTAAGCTTGGGCAACCTGACAGTATCCCAGCCCTCGTGCTTCCTTCTGGTGGCATGGCAGTTAGGCGCCGAAAGGGTGCTACAGGTGAACATACAACAACAATGATGCAGTAGAATAAATTCATAAAGGAAATCTCCAGAATTACCTAGCAAATGAGAAGCGCCCAAATAATCGTCCAGGATCAGTAAGCTTCGTTGCCAAGCTCTTGTCAGCTGCATTGTTAGATGACATGGAAGACTGACTCACATCGCACGTACATCTTATTGAAAATCCTTGTTAGGATCAAAATATTCACGCCAAACTCAAAACGAGTCGTTGAATGACCGCCCCTCAAACATACTTAAGCTTTTTTTTGCGCTAGTAACACTTTTGAGCAGTTAGGACCCGGTGCTTGTGACAGCACTGAAGGGTATAGAGAGCATGATCATCGAAGTCTTCCGATTGTAACTGAGAACACGTTTTTTCCAGAAACCATATCCTAATACGAAAACTCAGTCACAAATAAGCTGAACAGGGTACCTATTTCACTGCGCAATACACCACGAATCATCGGGCTTTGCATACCATATGCTCTCAAGGCAAATCCATCCGATACGATTTGAAAGGTATCACGTTGTCATTAATGGTTTTTTTATCAGATGGGCGTTGATCTGTTCGCCGACCTTGGCAATTAGCCTGCAAACGTTTCGTCCCCAATCGAGGAGACATCATCAATGCACAGATGAGATGGTACATCCTCCTAACCAACCTGCGTTTATATAGTATTCTAAGAGTTTGTAATATCCTCTGGTGTGATGGGTCAATTGATATATGTGCCGCTGTAATCTTATTGGCCAGTTCGCGATTTGCGATGCAGGCAGAAGTCTACAGAAAGGCAACACATGCAGATCAAATTCTCCGATACCATATTAATCATCCGAAGTGCCAAAAACAAAACCCTCGAGACGCTCCGCAACACCACGGAGTCAAAATTCATGGGAGAGAAACGCTTGCACAAAGCTCTCCAGAAAAATGGATATCCAGAAAGATCATCTGGCGGACCCTCAGAAAACCCAGCTCAGTCAACTCAACAACCCAGGAAGAAGGCAAATGTACCATACTGCCGTACATCGGGAACATTTCTGAAAGGACTGCACGATTGTTACGACAGTATAACAAAGCTGTGACCTCTAAACCTGAAAACACTCTACGGACAGCACCGTCAAACCCAAAGGGAGGGTTCGACATAACGATGAGGACCAAAGTCATATGCAGGATTCTGTACGGCGATTGTGACAACTACTAAGTGGGACGAACAGGAAGAAAGCTCACTGCCAGAAAACATGAACACAAACTTGCAACCGAAAGACATGAACAATTTTCATTCATCCCCGTGCACGAAGACCAAGAGGAACACAAATTCGACTGGAGAAACGTTCAAACATTCGCTCAAGCAAGAACAAATAGAGGACGCGAATGCATGGGAGCATTGTACTCCAGTGAAAAAGCCGTGAAATAGACCCAGGCTATCGACCATAGAACATAGAGCCACACAATAACCTGGAGGGAACATATATAGAAGAAGCAGGCGAATCAAAAATCTAGGGGATTAATTCGATTTCCAGGATTAGCACTGAACCAATGAATCGAAGCAGGTTAAAGAATGAATCAACACAGGAAGGCATCAAATCAACCATTCGAACGCAGACAAATTGGCCAAAACAAAAAAACTACACCAAACGGAAAAGTGCAACCGGTTGATCAAACCCTAGATGAGACTACAATGCAAAGTATGAACGAACCACTCAGACCGAAGAAGGGAAACTGCTAAAAATATAAATCGCCACGCCGACCAGCTTAACTGAGGAAATAAAGACCAAAATGCAATACAAACCTGGAACTGGCCAATCGGAAAGCGGACCTAAAACACCCCAAAGTTATGGAGCAAACCTACAGAATACGAGATATACAGACCACAACGCCGTGCAAACCGCGAATGGGACAATAAGATCATAGGAAGGGTACACCAATTGGCCAATCACATGAGGGGATATCCGATATTCTTAGAAAACAACATAAACGCGGGCAGGTAGGGTAGAAGTAGCTGACGATGTCTCTTCGACTGCGGACAAAACGTGTGCAGCTGATTGCCCAGCTCGGCGAACAGATAAACAGCCATGTGATCAACTACGAGCTAGAAATACTCCGGCACAGTGACAAGTTGTCATTAGATAACACTTGAGAGTTCCCATGAAATACGCCACTGGTATGATGGTATTTAAGTAGCCACGTCCGAGTATGTAACGTTTCTAATGTTCTGAGAGCTGAACTGGAGTTTGAGCTTTTCACTTAAAACAGACTTCGCACAGTTCAAATGCGTCACATTCGCAAGTAAGGATTGCGGCACAATAGGGCTTTCAAATAAATCATGGCTGTACGGCAGCGAATCATCAGTGTTGCACGCTGATGTCATGCTGTCGATCATGATGCAGATGGGATTGTACACAGCCCTCTGACAATTTGTTCAGAAGCTGTCAAGCGATTCATCCAAAGTGGAGTTGTAAAGGATGAATAAACGACGCAACGCGCAGATGTTGACTGCCACGTTCGCATAGATCCCGAATGCAGAACTGGTGACATTAGCAACAGCATTTCCATTATGGCGTCAGGTATCTTCTGATCTTGGGACACATTCTAATCTTCCGAAAGTTTAAAATAGGTTCCACTAATAGGTTCCATTAATGGCCGGTGAGGAAAGATTCATAACTTTCATCATCATCAGCAGCAGCTTTAAGAATGGCGTACTTGTCGTACAGTGGTCATAGCTGACAGTTCCATTCACCGATGATTTCGGGACGTGGGGCAGATAGCTGGGTAAAGAATTCATGGGGGACACCTTTGCTTCACAGACACTGCTATAGTGCCTGGCGGTCCACAGAGTCAAAGGCAGCTTTCAGATTGAGGAACTCAACCATTGTTGGTTGCTGGAAGTAGTGTCACTGTTCCAGAATCTGTCGGAGGATGAAGATGTGATCGATGCATACCCATGCAGGACGGAATCCAGCTTGGTTTTCACGGATCTGCCCCTCCCTGTGTTCAGTCAACCCTCGAAGGATAAGACTAGACAGTACTTTCGATGTCACAGCTACCAGGCTGATGCCACGGTGATTTTCACACAGCGTCCGCGTACTCTTTTTGAAGATAGGAATAACTGTCGGCATACCCCATTCTGCAGGCACTTTCTCTTCACTCCATATGGCACCAATTAGTTTTGTTAGATTAGTCATAAGAGATTCTCCGCCTTCTCTGAAGAGGGCTGGATAGAGACCGTCCGGTCCTGGTGCCTTGCCACGTTTTAGTACGGATATTTCGTACTTTATTTTTTCCGACGGGCGACGAAGGTTTACATTCCATTCGCCCGTATGCACTGTCTCCACAGGCTGGGTTGCGGCAGGCCAGCTAAACTGTTCTTCGAAGTGTTCGACCCATTTTCCAGTCGAAGTTTCTGCGAGCGAATAATGAGCCGCGTTTTTCACTGACCACTGCTTTCCTAGGGCTCGATCGTATAAGTTGATGGAGGGAACGGCCGTTTCTGGTAGCAAGTCTTTTCCACCTCCCGACAATTCGATGTCCACCAGAGCTGTCGGTCTTTCCTTAGGCTCTTCACTATTTGGCGTTTGATGGATTTGCGCGCGCCGTCGTACTCGTTGCCTGCAGGTATCGATTTTCTGGCAAACTACTTGATTCCGATCACGCCATGGAGCATGCACGTCTGACGGTCCGCTTCCCTTCAGGCCCTCGCAAGTCAGCGAGAAGCATGCCAATCCACTATCTTCGAAGAACTATCATAGCTCAACAGTATCGATCTGAGCTGGCCCAACAACCCTCCACAGTAAACCCATACTGTGGTCGTAATGAGCATGTGGATGAAGCGTCGCAAAATGTGAAAGGAGCTCTGCAAGCGGCGTTCAATGCTGTCTGTCCGACTTTTCCAACTCGACCACAAGACCAGTGGATGTCGTCGAGATCGCTATCCATGACTGATGCCGGGAAATCGATACCTGCATGCAACGAGTACGACGGCGCGCGCAAATCCATCAAACGCCAAATAGTGAAGAGCCTAAGGAAAGACCGACAGCCCTGGTGGACATCGAATTGTCGGGAGATGGAAAAGACTTTTGCTACCAGAAACGGCCGTGCCCTACATCAACTTATACGATCGAGCCCTAGGAAAGCAGTGGTCAGTGAAAAACGCGGCTCATTATTCACTCGCAGAAACTTCGATTGGGACAGCCAGAGCAGCTTTTGTGAACCTGCTTCACCTGTGGCGTAGGCGTGACATCAGTTTATCCGTCAAAGGTCGAGTTTACAATGCTGCGGTGCGCTGTGTATTACAATATTGGTCAGAAACCTGGCCGCTTCGCGCGGGGGGACGTCAAGACTTTCAGTGTTTGACCATCGATGTCTTCGGAGCATTGCCCGAGTCTGGTGGGAACACCGGATCAGTAATGTTGAAGTACGTCGAATAGTTTTCGGAAGAAATAACTAGCCCACTTTGATCAACTGATCACTCTCCATAGGTTGCGTTGGCTTGGCCACGTGCACCGTATGCCAGTCGACCGACTTCCTCGTAGGGTTCTTTTCGCACAACCACGTGAAGGGTGGAAACGAGCCAGAGGAGGTCAAACAATGACTTGGCAGCGAAGTATAAAAGGCATTACCAGCAAACTCAGCTGCACTGGTCATTGCCGTCTTCCTGGATGGCGACCCTGAAATTGGACACGTCAATGGTTAGAGACGCTAACAGATATAGCCCAGTAGCACCCTCGATGGCGCTCGTGCATCCAAGCTATTGCCTTCAATTCATAGCTCCCTTCCCAATTCCCCCACCTCACAGTCGTGTATTTACGCACCAATTTATGAGCTCCCAACCCCAATGCGCAGCTACCTACCCCACCTCCCAAGATTATCGGTGAACGAAACTGTGGCAGCTACAACCACTGTACGACAAGTACGCGGTTCTTACAGCTGATAATGATGATGATGGAGAGTACCACTCCACCAGTGGCTCGCGACTACGTCATTCAACTAGATCCACGGTTGATTTGCAGTTGGCGGCCGGCAGGTTACGCGATGCGAACGTTAGTGCTGAAAGTCCTCACTGGCTAGAAACAGTTCATGATCAACACACAACAGGAGTCGCTCTCCATTGTCTGTGCAACGAGCATCGACTCCGAATCGACCACCAAAATGACCCTAATGAGCTCAGACGACTTGTTTGAGCATTCATATCACCCTGAAGGTCAAAATTTCGGTGCTTCTCCCTCCACGAATGAGCCCGGATAATCCCCGATAGAAAGTATCCTTCTTAGCGTCAGAACTGCAGTCCATTGAGGCATATGCCGACACTACAAACAGGCACCGTTTTTTATTCTATAGGCATTGTGCTTGATTTAGCTGGATAACCGAACGGCGCAAAGGTGACTGTCCACTGGGATCCAATCCAGCAAAGTGTGTTCAGTTCCGGGGCTGAGTGCAACTCCCACGCCACTTATTCCACGGGTCATCGCTTCTGGATCACCGGACACAGAGTGGGAAATGGGAAAGAGCCTAGTTCGTCCATGGCGCTCTGCGATGTATAACCATGCTTGGGTCTTGCGTGAGTGTTTCGAAGACAGCATACATCAATTTTAACGGAGTATAATTTCATAGCGAGCATTGCCTGTTTGTCAATTTGACATTAAAAGCTCTTGTGTAGAAAGGATCTTGAGGATTTAGCAAAGAGTTGTTTAGTTTATTGTTAACAGGCAGCGGGGTACATAAGGTCCATCGGTCAGATAAATGACAGTCAAATGACTCAGCAACGTTTGCTTGTGGTGGGACAGGGTCGAGGAGGGACATCTATGGACAGAAAATTGTGCGGGCAAACGATACTTCTCGGTTGCCAGATGGAGTAAGGGCGTTTGGTTGAGGTACCCACCTTGGGCCTTTGACTCAAGGCTGTAGGATGTGGGTTTTGTTCGGGGACCCTGTCCCTAGCCTCTGACTCAAAAATCGGACGTGTGTGGTCGCAGGCAGTGGGGTTATCTTTGGGGACATATCCTGGAGCCGATTACTCAATAGTCTGACTTGCTCGGTTGAAAGGTGTCGGCCTAACCCGAGGGCGCAGGGTGTAAGACACTACTGTCTCACTCATAATCCAGCTGGGGCCATTTGAGCAGCACCAGACTCTGGTTTTAAAAGTATTTCGACCGTATTGAATAATGCGCCGGCGGTCACCGTCAACCGTTTCCTAACCCGTCCTTCCTCAGGGGAAGGCAGCATCGCTGCTTCCATAAATATGGACATGCTGGTCGCCTGGTTGAAACACCTTACTGCCTTCACACTCTTATCGCAGAGGACAGTACATTACCCCCAGACCGCCTCGTAGCACGATTACTCGTTGTACAGGGTCTCGCTGCCCTTGGTCTGATTGCTCCCCCTTGGCCTTCCTGGCATAGCTGCACCCTGTGGAACGAATTTATAGCCAGTGTAGCCCGCGAGATCACTGCAGCACTCAAGCCCGACCATGCCAAGATGGCAACAAAAAGCAGCAACATTGTAAATAAGCCTTGCACTATGTTCGGTCTCCAATAATCTCGTTACAGTGATAAATCGACTAAAAAGGTGAGCTGCTCCTTCAGAAGATTCGTCAGTGTGTTGTGCACTTCAAGCAAGGCTGAAGTACTAAAGGTGAGCACGCCATGCACCAACTGATGGCGAAGTTGAATAATGTTGGGCTTTTCCCTGCCTTTCCAAATGCAAGTACGTGCACTCGGGTATGGCTTAAATTGAAAGACAGTAAAGGCATTAGGCACGACCTTAGTAAGCTCATCATCTCTCCGATATCCCTTCAGAGGTGAACATCCAGAAACGTTTAGCAACTGACCTTCAAGTGACGAGATATTCAATGAGATGTTGCAGTGCAAGGAAGCCCGACGACTGATGGAGTTAAGGACAGCATTGCCAGCAGTACTTGTAAGACGCCTTGTTGGCAGCTAAAGTCTTCGGACTCCGTCTAGAAATTGCATTATGACGTGATGGTAAATGGACTGAGACAGCTGGGCCTGCAAGCGTCGACTACTAAGTCCTCAGCCCGATTGGTCAGCACAGCCGTAGTGTTACGGATCTGGCGATTAGCCTTAATGGCAACATCCTCAGAAAACGAATATTGCCCTTAGAAATATGTTGCGGATTACTTGCCTTGTTCATAGGTTGCCCGTAGGTCTTAGTATAATTTTGCGGTAATGTACCACTGCCCCGATAAAGTAGAGAAGAGATCATTATTGAAATTTGTACACATGCAAGTTTTGTACACAGCGTAGAGGGAGCACTTCATTCTTTTTGTGGTGGAGAAACCAAAATGACACCGTCACCACGAATAAAAAGCATTGGAATAGTCCGTTTCGTTGTCTGGGAATTAAGGTCAAGGGAAAAGTGGGATTACCTTGTAGACCTCCTCGAACGTTTCCTCATCAATTTCCAGCGTTGTCACTGTTTCTTCAGCATTTCCAAGGATCATATTTAAATGTGAATCAAAAGCCTGTGTAAATAAACGGATAATGATCGCGTTATTTATCCGAAAAAATTATGGGAAGCGTGCAAAAGTATCTTACGGAAAACTTGAGAATGGATTGTCTTGTCTGAGAAGCACTAACTCGACGCCGACCATATCAAATATTTTTTCCTTCAAGAGATAAGCTGGTGGTCGGTTTTGGAGAGATGACTGGACACTAACGCGGCGTGACGATTTGCTTTAACCCAGCAAGACACACTTTCGGTTCACTGAGACAGTCAGCCAGTGGAAAGAGGTCTCATAAACAAAGCAAGGGTTCGGAACATTTGCAACAACGTGCTCCCCAAAAACTCACACCACTGTAGCAGTATGCTGGCGTCCACTTGCTACCTTGACGCCAAGATTTTGCACCAAAGGCATTAGATGGTAAATCACACCGTCCTCCAGTTTAGTTTTAGCACCCTGGCAATACCACAGCCCACGAACTTCACCATCAAAAGTAATTTCGTGACGCATTGACTGTATCGTCTCACCTGTCGAACACAACAAAGGAGTGGAGGAGAAACGTGCTATAAGTTGAACCTATCTCCTTGTGGTTCCCCCTATTTCTTCTTCAAACCTAAATAGTCCCATTGACACTGGTGAGTCCAACGCGGTTCGGTGGCTAAAGCGTGATATAACTGACCGTAAGATCCACGGTTCAAAAACAAACGCAGCGTTCTCGATGGTTCTTGTTTAGACTTAGGCAGTTCGGCACTATCTCAGATCTGGTGCTTCTTTTGCACTATCAAGAGGATACTACGACCGAAGGACTTGCACTTTACAGAATCTACTCACTCTACAAGTCGCATCGTCAGAAGTGACGCTTCTGATCACCCCATATCAACCTTAGTGACTATTCCAGTGCGTCTGCCTGTAGTAACGGTCCCCAGTACTTTCAAATCACTTTCCAAATCCCGAAATCCAGTTCACTGAGGTGTCTTCGTTGCTCTGCTCTGAAACAAACAGGACAAGCTGCTTTTGCTCGAAAGTGCATTTCCTCTGTACTGGCACAAGCCGGTTTTTAGAAATAAGAAGCCAGGACGCAAGTCGGTGACTGAACTGACTGCTCCATCACTCTACACACGCTCACAACTGACATCTAGTGGGGTGAAGGCTGCTATGGTTGGATATGTTGACGTCGGCAGTGTAAGGCCACCTCTACTTGACTGAGTGACCTATGGTAGCCGCCCGTACGTGGTTCATTTGGCAACGTCTGTGGAGAAAACTCAAGGGTAAAAAGTCCGTCGTGTGTTTACTTATGCCCCGATATATTGTAACTCCAAATTTGCCAAATAGGTATTATGACGCCCTACATGCTTTTTTATAACGAACTAAGAGCTCACATATCATTTCGGTCGCTGGTGACATAGCCGCACAAGTAGATACTGATGGGGGTTAGTTTGGTAGTCCATCTGAACTATACGCGAGACAACGGACAGTTGAGAGTACGCATTGCACTTTTGTGCTGATTACAGAATGAAATGATTGTGCGGGTTACTATCACGCGTCTTTCCACTGCCGCTTTTATTTGCACTTTTCAGTTCTACACACAAGATGCACACCTCGGTAATCAAGCGAGAATTTCATGGACCCTCGTGGATCCCTAACGCCTACCAGCTGAACAACTTTCGGGTGCGAAAGCTTCGGGTCCGTAGATGATGCCGAAACTCCTATCTGTGGTGAAGCCAAAGATTCATGGTCATAACAATATCTACAGTACGCACCTTTCTGGAGTAACGGTTTGCGACCGTTCCAATCAGCCGTCAATTTAAGGAGGCTTTGCTGTATTAACAATGTCATAGTGGTTATCTCCAATGTGATGTGATGTTTTTAACATCATAAACAAGAGATTCAGCTGGGTTCCAAGTGAGTCTCCCGCCAAAACCAAATTGGTAAGCAAATGAGTGTATTTCGCTAATTTCGTGCAATTTGGGTTCAAATAGAACATAAGGTTGACGGAAACTCGGGGACTGCGCCTGTCTGATGAGCCCCAAGAAGGGCGAAACCGGTCGTGGGCTGTCGAAGAGTTTTCAACAACCTTATGAGTAGTGTATTACGTCCATGAAAGTAGTCCTTGTCGGATGGAAAACAACTTGGCCAGTATCACTCACCGTCACAAAGGGACTGGACCTTACCGTCGTGTGACGGTTTGTGTACCTCCGTGAACAATTAAGCTATACTGGGTGGTGTCCATGCGACACTCAGTCTCTCACACCAGGTTGGTCAATGGTTAGAGGTCTAACCAACACAGTCTCTTGAACCTCTAGGTTGGGAGTTGGAACATGTGTGGCGACTTGTTTTATAGAAATGGTAATGCACTTGCATTTCCCGCCAAACACCGCTGCCTTGCGGTCAGGGTTTTGAGCCAAAGGCTTTGGCCCTTAATCGTCCTCCTGTCTAGGTGTGGGCGCCCTGGCAGATTCCCAGTCCACCTACAACCATGATGGCTACTCACAGTGAAAGTAGTAACCACAGAGGTGTTAGTTTGACTCCCATTGTAACAACGCTTCTGATGTCACTGATTCTTCGGCGTCTTACGGCGACAAAAGAATCCTTAACTCGTGAGCATTAAACGATATTTCGATCGCGTAGAGGCTGCGCCGACCACATCTTCACACTTCAGGTGTTAGAGCTACGCCATATGTACACACGACGCACAATCTTGGTGTTCCTTGACTTCAAAGCTGCATTCGACTCTGCCGATCAGTCAGTCCTGTTAACCACACTTGTTCAACGTTGTATGCTCCAGACTTTTGTGGTCCCCATGTTCACATACTTCTGGGCATGTATTGTGGGCCCTTCAAAAGCTTCTCTTTAAGATGTGGTGTCCGACAAGGATGTTCACTCTCTCCATTCTTGTTCAACTTCGTTAATGAAATAATGAGACGAACGCTGGAAGGTCTTCAAAACCCCGGTGTTCAAATTGTCGTTGGTGAGAACCTTGTTGTACGCAGACGACATCTCTCTCATCTTTGAAGAAGGCATAGCACAAGCTGTGTTGAATGAACTGGCAACCATCATACCACCTTTCGGCATGCGAGTGGTACCTTCAAAGTGCAGAGTCCATGTGACTTTCACATCAGACGTTGATGTCATTCAGATAAAAAAAATATATGAAATAAATCATTCAGCTGTTATATCCTTCCGGTGCCTAGCTGCCATGTCACTCGAAGGAAGCACGAGGGTTGGGATACTGCCAAGTTGCCCAAGCCTAGACAGGGGAAGTCGAGATGAGACGGTCGGGTTCGAACCATGGACCTTCCGCTCTAACCACTGAGCCACCTCGCCCCCCATTCAGATACCGAAGGGGTATCCGTTCACCCACGGCTTACCACTTAAAATTTGCCAAATCCCTTGGCCCTCACACAGATCATTAAATTACTATCCTCGGCATTAATTCACCCGCAGGAAATCGTGTTGCTTGGTTGGCACGGATAGTTTTTATTCTGAAGTGGATGAAGTTTTTTCCGAGTGTGACCTCTAAGCCATCCTCTGTACTTCTCTAAGGATATGAATTATGCAACGACTATCGGTAAGGACACAGTTGGTCCCCTTCATAACCACGAATAAGCGGAACACAGAAGTGCATGGAGTCGTGTCCCGAACCAGTAATGGATGACGGAGCTTTTGTGCAGCACAAAAAACTACAGGGACTATAAATGTCACGTGGCCAGGTTGGTACCATGAGTTACATGAGAATGAAATCTGTTTGAATTTAGTACTGAACTAAACCGTCTTGCCAATTTCTGGGGGACTTCGGCATCGTAATGGAAAACCGGACACTAAATGAAAGTAGCACTATGGTGTCGAACAACCCCTTTGTTACCACAACGCTGAAGATTGAATGAAATCAAGTGACATGAGCTACAGCTCTGAAACATCAGTTGTTGAAGACTTTGAGATTTATAAAACTTTTTGTTCAATGAGCCTTATCAGCAGTGCCGTAGCCTGAAAGGCACGACATTCATTTTGAAGTCAATTTCACAGAACCCTTCCTCAGTACAACTTAAAACACCTAGATTTCGCAGTGTTACTATACGCCTTACAAGTAGCTCACAGCAAAGCAGTAATGTGGAAGTAAATAATCTTGTTTATGTCCACTAATGGTCCGGCTTTGTGGACGTCTCCTTTTGCAGCCTCTTAAGAACAGAAGTCAATCAATAAATCGGTGATCTAATTTCAGTGCACGAAACCCATTTCTGTCGCTATCTACATAAACAATCAGATTTAAACGCATAAGCTGAAGTGACTGGACATTTTTAATATGTGGATCGGCGAAAATGGAAGACACAGCGTTATCCACCGAGAGCCATTACACCGCAGTCTCGATATGAAATGCAGCGTACGATGAACAAGGTTACCAAGTTACTAGAGTGACTTAAAATGGAGACATTCAAAGAGTGCAAAATTAGATTATTCTTTCGGGATGTCACCATATAGAGTAACATACCGTGGCGAAGTGTAACGAACGTATAGCACGCAAGCATCCATGTTGTTACAACTGGCAGAGCATGACTTAGCAGAAGAGGACGAATGAAGTTCCAACAAGTTGAGGCTGCGAATACGACTCGCCTTCCAGAATGAGGTCCATGTGAGCTTTCTGTGCCTGTGATACGCCAGCAGACCGAAGTCCATGGCGTTTGTATCGTCATTTCTATTCAGATCTTCCGACTGAGCACGCAGGTGCATGCTCGTACCGGGATATAAATGGACCATTTCTCCCATTTTTAATTAGCTGTGGTTCAACACGGATGTCGATTAACGATGATGATGAAAGATTTAGGGCGTTTAAATTTTACACAATTGCCACCCGGCACCATTTCGAACCGCTTGCAAGCAGAGTAAAGGAAAACCAACTCACGTGTAATGTTCCACGAAGCTCCCGATTGTGTCTCATTTTCACGTATATTCTCTCATCTAAACTCAGTCTTATAAGATCCAGAGGCTCTTCCACTAGAACCGGTTGCTCCACCTATGGACACGGAAAAGCTCCATTAAAAGCATTAGTACGTACCAGTGCGTCGTCTTTTTCTTCCTTCTCCATGGAGAGGTTCCACCTGAAAATGTTAAATAATGTGGACATGTATGAGTCTAGGAAACTGTGCGATAAATTTGCATGTTTCCGTTTGTCAGGTCTGACGGGAACAATGTGCTCTGCGTCTCTGATTATTTTCCAGATCGATGGTGCGAATAACGTCAGCACCAATATCGGCAGACAAGAAATTACTGACGTACTAGCATCATTTGGAAATTGCAACGAATATCACCATATCCAGTGCAACAACGGCGAATGCTAATCAGTGGTCCAGTGACCGTATTTAAGATTGAAGAAACACTGATGAGGTGCCGGTGCTGCCCGGAATATATCGTGATCAAATTACACAGCTCTTGTCACCCAATCGCAAAACAAAACTGATCGTCTCCCAAATGCAAAATTGTAAAAAGCAAAATACACAAAGATCGCAGAGGTAACTTGATCTAAAGATGTGACAAGTGATTACGGTGATCACATTCGTTCAGCTGTAACACCCTTCCGGTGCCTAGCTGCCACGCCACCCGAAGGAAGCACGAGGGCTGGGATACTGCCAGGTTGCCCAAGCCTAGACAGGAGAAGTCGAGAGGCAGAGGTCGGGTTCGAACCACGGACCTTTCGGTTCGTAGGCTGGCGCCTTAACCACTGAACCATCTCGCCCCCATTGGTGGAGTATATAATGATCTTTGCAATCAGGGCGTTCGACTGTGGTACGCCATGGCGCCTAAAACAGAGCCCAAGAGCTGAGATACAGTCAGGTTTTCAGGAACAATCGAGAAGTCCAAGATGGAACTAAAAAAATTCCAATGAGATCACGCCTTAGTCCCAAAGCTGTCACTATTTTCTGGTCATGGAAAGACGACAGGCACTTGTTGTGAGTAGTCTGAGGTTGGAAGATAGGATAAATGTAACCGCTACCCGCAAATACTGCATCCGAGACGCTTTTGTACACTTCTGAGTTGATCCCCTCTGGTTGGAGGTGACAGGACATCACCGTCGGAGCTAGGGAACAATATCGGCTTCGTCGTCCTAGTAAGCAGCGAAGGAAACTGTCTAAGATGGATGAGGTTGAATCCAGCTGAAAGGTAGCGCATCATCACCACTATTGACAGCGTAACATCAGTGTTTAACACTGGTTCTTCGCTTCCACATAACCACTATTCATTTGAAAGCCTTATTGGGAAGGAAACAAAAAAGTGGGTGGGGAAGGGACTAAGTGCCAGCCTATCAAAATCATTCTGAGGTGATCACACCTCCGGATATTCACTCAGACAATATGAGTAGAAACCGGTAATAAGAACGCCACTGACATCAAGTAGCAGCCATATCTTGCAGTGTCTTCAACCATGCACAGCGGGGATCACCTATTATGGAAGGTGAGTCTCGCTGAGAGCACCCAGACTTTTCGTAATCTCCTAAATGTCCCTCCACCAGATCAAAGGTCGACCATCTATGCTACCGCCACTTTGAATTGCGCAGGGAAAACAGCACTCTATTCGGCAAACGATGATTCGGCATGCGCAACATATGGCCTACTCAACGCAGTTTTAGGTGCTGTCTTATACCCAGTTTTTTAGTGGACCTGGTAGCTCCGTGCCAGGCAAAACTCCCGGCATTATGCAAGCCTGTGGGGCTCTCGTTCCAGCACAAATTGGCATTCAACAGTGGGGCAGTTGGAAGAGTCCAGAAGACGATTCTGATAAATTCGTCTAACTTAGGGATATACCAGCCTCTCAGTTGGTGGGGATTTGTCCACATCTTAAGCGGCCCTGGAAAACGAAGAGAGAAGCGACTACGGACGACCACATGGCCAGAATCCACACAAGTGCCCCAAAGCGAGTAGCAGACAGTTATTGATACATGCCATTGGTAACGGATTGCGATGTGACCATTTTGGGTCCATGGCTGGCACGCCGTTGGAGTACACCATGTGGCCAGACGACTTAGGTTAGTTCGAAAGTTAGTATTGCATAAAACAGGCTACGGTCGGCACACAGTTGAAGCAGTCGTTCAGCATTGTCCTTACGTACCGAGTATAATCCACCCTGTACGTTTGTGCGTTCAGATACCCGGCAACCAGAACGGCACCTGAGCTTTTAGCCTGCAGTTCTGGCTACTCAAATCTTTGTTTTTATGCGAAAAACACATGAACTCGTGGTGCCTTTAAGACCTCCAGCCTCTCACGTGTTCACTTGCCATAGGACTCGTATTATCAAACTTTCCATGCATAAAACGCCGTCTCTGTTCAACAAACTGAACGACTCATATACCTACCTAGATTGTTTTTGCAGGACGTTCACAAACGTACATGTTCTTCTTTGACTCCTAAAGGAAAATTCAACAATGTTCGCACAATAACTTTCTATTGTTGAACAAATATTGCAGGCCGTAAGATAAATTCACCCTCAAAGGGAAGAATAAGCACCATGAAGAATGGTAGAAGTGGTAAGGAGCAAATTAATGTCATCGATATCTGCCAACCTATTTCGGAAGTCGAATGCCTACCACTTTCGATAACCAATCAGGGTTTTGACGGATATATGTTGATGATAATCTGGTTGTCATCAGACACATTATCGATGCATGTCTCACCGTGTGGACTCGCCCTCGGAAAGCACATTCGGTTGTGGAAAAAAACAAAGTTAAGATAATATGCTCGTCATACTGCTTCACACAGGCTAAGGGCGGTGAATGGTTCACTAGAAGGAAATCCAGCGGAATATCCCGAACATCATGTGTGCACCGGGGACACAGTAGCGACTAACTGTTTTTTTTTCAGACCGTTCAGACAACATAGGACAACCAAACAGCTGATTCAACCCTTCGAGCTAACATATACAGCGAACGATTCCCGAATGAACTTAAGATGACAGCCATGACGGTTAACTCATGAGCAAGGTAGTAGTGAGCCATGCGTTCTCGAAGAATATTGACGTTTGACGTTTCAGCTGCATTCTAACACACTACGGATTTCTAAATCCGTTTGTAAGTCCCCAGGTAATTGAGGTAGCCAACCGACTGCGTATAAAGGTCGCAGTGCAACGACTGTGAGTTCTTTATTTTGGTAAGACAGCTTGAGTTGGACCTGGTGGTAAGAGATTGAGCGCTGTTGCCAAGTTCAGCCTATGGTGAAGGTGCGGCCGGAGAAATAAGGGCATGATTCAGAAACTTGTATCCATATCCATCTATCTATATCTATTTGCCAGCTATAAACCACGTGCCGTAGGCACAATGGTTCCAGCTGCTAGTTTCGATCACCGGAAATTGGGAGAGTATGGGACATACAGCCAAGCCTTGGAGACGATGGCATATTTAGTTAGTTCGGGACCTACGTAGCTACACATTGAGGGCGATAGCTTTGATGCATGAGCGCCATTGACTACGCGATTGGGCCATTTCTGCCAGCGTCATTAACCATTCGTAAGTTGAGTTTCAGGGTCCCCATCCAGGGAGACGGCAGTTGTCGACCCGACTCAATTTACTGGTTAGTGTTTTCATACTTCGTTGCCAGATCATACACTGTCCACCTCTCGGTCGCTTCCACTCAGCACAGGACTGGGCTAAAAGAGCTCTGCGAGGCAGAAGGTCTTCTGGCATACGGAGCACATGTCCTAACCAGCGTAACCTATGAAGCGTGAGTAATTCATCTATCGCGGGAGAGTCCTTTCTTCCTAAGACCATCTGACGTACCTTAGCATTACTAATCTGATGTTCCCACCAGACCCGAACAATGCTTCGGAGACACCGATGGTCAAACACTGACATCTTCCGTATGTCCTCTGCGCGTAGAGGCCACGTTTCTGATCCATAAAGCACTATGCATCGCACCGCCGCAGTGTAAACTCTGCC
>SJOL01008458.1:0-18034 GCA_004794785.1 Opisthorchis felineus
GTCTGAGTGAATTATGCGTTATGGGCAGGTGGGTGAATTTGATGTCTATGCTGCCACTATCGGAAGCAGAAGCCAGGAACACTGGTGATACCTCAGGGAGCGTTGGATGTCCGACCTGAGCCACTAGGTGCAGCATCCTAGGAAGTGTGCAGCCACCTGTGGCAATGAGATATCCAACCGCATCAAATCAGCCAATAGGCACGGTAAATGAAAACTAACTGAAACATCCTCGCCACTTACCTTTGCTCTGGCCATTATCAACACGAATGGACAGTTGTAAGCAAAGCACAAGCTATTCTTCATTGTCCCTCTGGTACGTGACCAACCGGAGTGTTCAACTCTACCATCTAATTTGGAATGTTTGGGTGGGCTGACGCGATGCTCCCAGGAGCGAGTGTGCTGTGGCCATGGCAAAAGCTTTGCGTTGATCTATTGCACCGATTCACATCTCACTTTTAGCTACGACGTAGACTGCCATTTGGGTAGAAAATAAAGTGCTGGTGTTTTTCACTAGCGCCTGGTTTTGCACACAGTGTCGCATTTAATATTTGCTTGTCATTTGCCGTTCTGGGTTAGTTGGATTTTCCTACTTGCTGAAGTTCCTTGTAGGTGGTCAACCCCGGCCTTGTTTCAAGTTGTTATCGGCTGGGGGGAACCCCAGCCATTTTATTGGTCGATATGTGTCACTTGGTGATATAACCGGAACTCCCCACCAGCCTTTGATGTAGCTGTAGTTTGCATCAACCATCTCCCCATCTCCATTATGAAGCCACACACGCGCGCCAGATAGACCTTTCTTTTGGAATAAGAGGACAGTATGGTTTGGCTGGATGAGACTTTTGGGGAGAAGGATGATAATTACTTCAGTGGAATGCACTAAATTATGTGATCACGTGCTGCGAATTGCTGCGGAGTAAGGCAGCGTGGCAATAAACCATAAGAAGCAGCCAACTGTGTTACGGATCGACTCTCCCGTCTTTGATACAATTCGTCGGTACACCCTCGGTACATTCGTCCGAGGGTGGCTCTGGGGGACCGAAGCTGGTTTGAGTACAATGCAGCCACTTTCGTGCATGAAGGCGCCGCAACTGCATCGGAAGTTCTCTGAAGTTTGTGGCCTTTGATTCTTTCACCCCTCTTCAGCCATATGCAAATCTCCACTATATCGGTCAGGATCTGTAAGATTCTCGGCCAACTCAGCACGACATTTTTGAGCTAGAGAAACGCTGTGCAGGTGGTGTGTTGAATGGCTTAGGATCAACTAAAATGTCGTAAAGTGACAGCGAACAGATAAGCGTGTCCACACAAAGCCTTTATTAGATTCCAGAAGTGTAGTCCAAAATGAACGACAATCTTGCATCAAAGCTCTCCACTGGTAGCTGAGTGCCGAATGGCCCAATTGAGTCCATGACTGGTTAACATTTGCCGGCCTCCAAGTCACACGTCATGAGTGCTGTTGCTGAGTTTGGAAAATGTTTGTACCAGTTTCCCTCACAAGCAAATTTCGAAGACTGGTAGCGCGAATCAAGTGAGGGGACCTTCGATTATTCCCGGCCTTCTCAAACTCCTCATTGTGGTTATCCTTCTATGTCCACTAAATTTTACAGCCTACGCACACTCCAAGTTTGACTTGACGATTGGTAATTCACCGGACAGAATTTTGTTTCAAGGTTTGGGAAGCATTTCTCCGAGATCCAAGCATCGTCACCCCTGATATCCGGGTGAACCCATTGGCGCTTTGCCACAAGCACAGCGTCCTGCACCGTGCAAATATGTGATAATCTTGCTCCTGCATGGATGGCATCTGAACTTAGAGCAGTTGAGAAAGAGTCCAGATACGGTTTTGATGAAGTCATCTATGGGATCCAGAGCTGGCGACTTGCGGACTTGACCGGGCTGCGAGTGTTTCAAGACCATGCAAAAATTGTCTAAAAGTCAGTGATGCGCCAAAATTAGCCATTCCTTTCCCATTTCTTGTATTGTCGGGATCTCTGCCAAATGCTGTCGAACTCTTAATCATTCATTAACCGCGGTTGCGACGGCGCCACGTGGCGTCAGAGCCACGCATCTCGCACCCTGGAATGTCATGGTCATTTTATGTCTTGCAGATGAACAAGTTGCATCGATGTACGAACGCAGCGCAACAAGGTAGATGATAGAATGATTCATTGGTCAGAAATGTTGTTCTTTCATGAAGTTTGAGTCCGAGTTGCAGGAATTCCACCGGGGAATGAGCGCATGTTACGCCCGCCAGCATAGTTCATTGGCACCTAAATATGAACCAATTGAGGATATCAGTATCCTCAATTTGGTTTTTGATTTTCCGCACCCTCTCGTCTATGTTACTCATTATTCCCAAAGGACCGCACTTCTTTCCTGTTGGCCAGTCGCACTTTGTATGTGCTAACGAATTTATCGTTCCCCAAGATCGTCCAAAATACATATATTCGACGAAGCTCCTTTGGTTGAGGCAGTAAAATCTCTTCTCCGAAGGTGCGGTCTTCCCTTTGTGCTAGGAGTGGTTGTGCTCACAGCGTTCCTGAGGATTTGTGCACCCGTTCTAAAGTCGCTTATGGTTGTTGATTGCACTTGTTCAAGCAAGCCACAGAACGAAATTCCGGGAAGGGCTTGCGCGATCTTTCGGTTATGCGTTGATGGTGTACAAGTGTGTACACGTCTGATCACTCTGGAACGCTAACAAGCGTGGTCATCGGAATTTCGATTTTTATCTGCATAATCACCTTGATGCACTTGTGTTTCGTTGGGCGGATTTCGACTGCCGGTCGTTCACTGGTATGGTTCACCGCACTGGTAGCTTGCTATAGGTAGTTTTATCACGCAGCATTTCCACTACCCGTGAAAGTCTGAAAGTCAAAAGCGTAAGCCAGCAACCACCGGTTAGACGATAAACAGGAAGTGTGTTTTAGTTTGTTAAGGTGTATTAAATCATCCAGGGAGAACCATGACTACATCGGGAAAAACTATTGGACTTAATTTAAGAATTGATTCTGTTTGCCTGTGGGCTGCAGTGTACCTGAGAAGCAATGCAAACATTTGGACCCGTGACAGTGTCCGTTTTCGATGACGGCAGTTTGAATGTTTTGTCGTTTGCGTCGCTATGGCTGCGTTTATCGTCTGTGAAGTACGGTGATGTGCAAACGGATTCAACGTGTAAGTGTAACAAAGGCAATTACCACCTGTGGCATGTGGTAGTCACCAACTGCAATGGTGTTGATCGGCGCTTTTAACTCCTTTGTCCCTAGTTGGCCAGAAGAATTTAGTGATATAACTACTGAACACTTTAGTCGAATAACGTTCCTAGCGAATATTGTTAGAACGATCGTGGTAGATAAGAATAATTCACAATCGAGTAGCCTGAAGGCAGCGATGCCTAATACCGCTGTCATTTTCGTTCTTCATACGTCCTCCAAAAGGCAGGTCATCTCCACTGAGTGTTGCTCAAAAAATTTCATCGGATATTTACAAGCCAACTGTCCGTCTGGCTTCGCCTGACGTTGATGCTTCCTGTCATTTCTCGTGGGCATTTGCCAGACAGGTTTGCAGAGATTGTGCGTCAACTGCGTTGTCGACTGCAGGATACACAGGCGCTTGTGCGGTTGAAAAGTGGAACACCGCCTTCATACTTTAGCTGCCTGTGATGACGTGATTTCCTGGCTAGCCGTTGAAGCGCATATGTAATGCTACAACCAATCCAGCGCCTTCAAAACCATCACACGCTAGCGTGCCCAAAAGCGTCCTCTTTTGCTACACGAGGACAACCGCCCAAACCAGAGGAGACTTTTGAGTTGCAAGGTAATAATAATTACTTGCAGTGCATCAAATTGCGTGATCACAAGTTGCAAACTGCCGCAAAGCACAGTACCGTGTCAGTGCAACCTAGTAAGGCCCAATGTTGTCGTAGGTTGACGCTGATGTCTGCTGTGTTTGCGATTTGTCAGAGGGCGCCTGTGAGGGCTAGACAGCCGACTATGCACAGAATGAACGTTGTCACGTGTGGCTGCATTACGGTCACATTGACTGCTCGCTGAACACGCCGAGGTTTTTGTGCCGTATGTGCAACCACCACCAGTGAATTTCAGATTGAGTTGCTTAAGTGAATTCGCCTATGGAAACAAAGGTAAGTTATATCTCTAAACTACCTTCTTGTTTGTTAAATTCCATGTCGGATGTGTGGGTGGCGGGTGGGTTCTTTTTGATGTCAAATCCATTATTTCTTCAACGTGGTGATGTAGTGTGCACCAGATGGCGTCTTCCACGCACACACAAGTTGGGCGAATGGAGCCCTGGTCACTATTATTTTCCTGGCCACTACTAATTCCTTTCCATTCCTTCTTGTCTTCATGAGCAAGTTTGGGATGCGGACTCGGTGGCTGTCTGTTGGTGTTGCAAGTGGTAATGATAAAAATATATGTTCTGAAACACCGGCTTCAGATTTCCTGACAACGCAAGCTCCACGGCAATCGAGGCTTCCAGGCCTTATGTTGAAGAGTGCGCACGTGACACGGGGGCTGGCGTAGTTCTCAACTAGGATTGTGTTGAGGAGAAAAACATATTCTGTCGTGCCGGAATGTTGCTTAAACCACTAGAACATACTGCTTGCTCCACAAAGTTGGCCGTTCCGCCAAGTGCATTTTATGTGGCTATTAAGTAGGCATTTGCCGAAAAATAAACAGCAACCGTGTTCATATAGACAGATCTGGTGATTTCAGGTCAAAGCAGTTGACAAAAAGTATGTGTACACATATGGTCGAATAATATGGCATCAAACGGTTGGTTATTCCAAACAGGAAGACTGACTAAGGGGGTTTTCCACGACCCCGAAGGAGCCTCTAACTTTTCGGACAGATTTGCTCTTCGACATATACGTTACGAGCGAACAATGCCCTCGACTTTTTTGAAGTATTCTCCATACCACTTATTCGTATTTGGTGACGCTGTTGTTTGCAACGAACCATTCAAAAGTTCCCTCACAACTAGTGGGGTTTCACTAGGGACGTTTCCTCTCCCCACTTTGATTTTTTCGTTGACACCATCATAGATTGTGCTCTTCAAAGACCGCGAATCTGACTGTTGAACTCAGATGTGAAGAGTAATTCGTAGACTTGACTATGCGGATGTCATTGGTGTGTTATCCGAAGATCATTTGTCTGAACAAAATACCCTAGATTGAATATCAAAAGCGGTTCAATTTTGGCGTGCTATTCGCACCTTCAAGGTGCAAAGTCTTACTCCACGACTTTCCACTCTCATACGGCCATTTGAGATTTCAGATGCAGAAGCTAGAGTTCGCTGATAGGTTCACTCATCTCCACAACTATGTGAGCCACGATTGTACTGTGACAGATTAATTCAGTTAACTTATCGTCATGGTGCGAGTAATATTTGCTAACTTGCGTCACCTTCGGTGTTAGAAACGAATGTCACTGACTTGGGAGGCCTTATCTACAGAAAGCCTTCAAATCCGTTACGAAGAGACTAGACTGTTCACCGTGACGTGAAGGTTTGTGTACCTCCGCTATCCATTGGGCAATGCTGTGATGTGTCCTTGCGTCACTCGCAGTCTCTCACGTCAGGTTGGTCAATGGTTAGAGGTCTGACTTACACAGTCTCTTGGTCCTCCAGGTTGTGGGTTTGAACATGTATGGCGACTTGCTATGCAAAAATTGAAATGCACTTCCATTTCCCGCCAAACGCCACTGCATTTTGCTCAGGATTTCGAGACAAAGGCCTTCGTCGAGGACCTTAATCGCCCTCCTGTTTAGGTGTGGGCGTCCTGGCAGTATCTTATGCCACATCGGCCGTTGCGTGGTGCTATCACACAGGTTGCGTTACTCGGTGAATATAGAGGGGCTGGTAAGCTACTGCTGACGCCTTCCTTTTTCTTTTCCACATACTTTTTCTCCCTCATCTGTTCAGCTTAATAATAACTCTCCCCTTGTAGGTCCACCAGTTAGGACTGACGGCTCTGTTTCTCCTGCATTGGTTTTGCAAGCAACATCTACGCCTCATGCGGTGCCGACATCCTCAGGCATCTCGAAATCAATCTTCAAGCCTCAACGTCCAGTATATCTGGCTGCCTCCAATGTCCGCACTCTAGCAAGCAGGACAACAAGCTGCTATTGCTCTCACACTGGAATCGCTTGCATATGCTCTGTATGTCAGAAACGAGAATTCAAGATGAAAGCACGGTGGTTGAGCTAACCGCTTCCGACTGCGCACCTCTGGCGATCAAGGGGCTGTTGCGACATGATGTGCATGGTCTGACATCGTCCTAAGTCACTAGGCGGAAGGATCTTTGCTTGACTTGATACCAGTTGATAGTCGCCTGTGTACGTTTCGTCTGGTAACGTCTGTGAAACAGTCTTACAAGCTGGAAATTGATTGATGTCTGTTTGTCCTGTCTGCCTTCGCCCAAATTGACTGTAACTCTGGCACCATCAAAGACAACTCTTATGACACCCTGGATGCCCTATTGCGACGAGCTAAAAGTTCATATATCGTTGTGGTTGCCGGAGATCAGAATGCACATCTGGACATGCTTGGTGCAACTGACAATCAATTAGTTGGTCGACATGGATTGGACCCGGCACGTAAGAACAACGGTGAAAAATTGCTTCAGTTGTGTGCTGACCGGAGGCTGTTTTTACGCAATACTAACCTCCAAAGTAGCCCAATTCGTTTGGCCACATAGTATCCTCAAACGGCGTGCCGGCTACGAAGTCAAATTGATCAAACTGTCATCAGTTACCGACGGAGGGAAACACTAACTAGTTTGGTTTTTCCCTGGCCGACCATCACTGTCTATATCTTTACATTAAGACAAATTCCTGAACAGTGCTACTTCTTCAGACGCCCAACGTTGGTCGTTTCCCTTGATCTTCAAGCTGTTTTTGACTTTGTCGATCGTCAGAGACTTTTGTGGTGTCTTGTGGTCAGGGGTGTTCCTTCCAAATTTATATCTCTTACGAGTGCACGGTATGCGAACTCCTGTGGATGGGTACGGTGAGCCTTCGCCTGAGTTCACCACACACACTGGTGCAGGACAAGTTTGTCCCCTTTCGAATTGCCTCTTCAACTGTGTTATTGATGTGCTGCTTGAAATTTCTCTGTCTGCCTCCGGAAACTCAGGAGCCGAAATGCTCCCGTGATGTTCGCTTACAGACATTGAGTTTGCGGACGATACTGCTTTCCTTGGTTCAGATCCTTCAAAAATGTAAACCATTTTAAATAACCTTTGTAACTGCTGGACGATTTGGCATGCGCTTCACACATGCAAATTGTAAAGTGCGGCTACAAGAGTGGGTTGGACCAAACCTAAACCTCATGCTTCCAGGCGAGCCAGTCGACGTGGTAGATAAACGCGTTCACCTGGATAGTTGTATAAGTTCCGGTGAACTGGCTGGAGATGAGACTACCTGTCAAATCGGGAAGGCCAGGCCAGCTTTTTCCAAACTCCGTTACCTGTGGCGCCCCTGTGATGTCAGTTTGTTTGTCAAGGACAGACGGAAGATGTCAGTGTTTGGCCAGGGGTGTCTCCAAAGCACTGGTTAGGTCTGGTTGGAACATCGGATTAGCAATGCTGAGGTACGCCAGATAGTCATGGGAAAAAGGAACTCCCCCGCGGTAGGTGAATTACTCAGGCTTCATAAGTTACGCTGGTTAGGACATGTACTCCGTATGTCAGAGAACCGTCTGCTTCGTATAGCTATTTCCTTTCAGTCCTGTGCTGAGTGGAAGCGACCAAGAGGCGGACAGTGTATTGACCTGGCAATAAAGTATGGAAACACTAACAAGTAAACTGAGTCGGGTGGACAACTGCCGCCTCCCTGGATGAAGACTACGAGACTCAACTCATAAACGGTTGATGACACCGGCGGAACTGGCCCAATCGCGTAGTCAGTGACGCTCGTACATCAAAGCTGTCATCTTCAATGCGTAGCTGCTCAGTTCCCGAGCTAACTGAATATGCCACCACCTCGGATGCATGGCCGTATCTCCCACGCACCCTCTTTCCGGTGATAGAAACTGTAGCAGCTGGAACCAATGTCCCCGTGGTGCATGGTTTATAGCCGATGAACCGAATTGATTTTATTAATCATATAATACGTGTTTCAGTGTGGAGCAGACGTCGCTTGCCACGTTAACCCATCAAAGAAGTAGACACGAAGACCTAACCAGTCACACCCTTGTACGGCAACCCGATATCGGTGATGTTTTGGTCTTAAAATTCAGACCTGGAACTGAAAGTAATACGGATTCCTGCGATTCGTGCCAAAGTACATGTCGCTTTGAAAACTGTCACGTCGTAGACCAGGAAGAGACTCACTCAAGTCGGGTGTGAGAACACTTAAGAACAAGAAACGACGTGGAAATTATGCGAAACCCTAACTCAAAGCTGATGGATAACCAAGTCCCAAGCACAAGCCAGTGGGCTCGAATACGAACACATCTATGCAGCTGCTATAGGTACAACTGGACTAAAACACTAACAGAGACAGCACTGGTTTGATGGGATTGATCAGTCGGTATCCAGCTGATTACGGACGAACAAACCTGCGAAAAGCTTGGCATGTTCGATGGAATTCCGACGGCTTGGAAACATAACGTTTCAAGTTCCGCGCTTGCTGTACACAAGTTGGGAGATGGAAGGCGTTCCCCAATATTTCAAGAATCCAACGATAATCGCCCCTGATATTGAGAAACAAAGACTACAGAACAAGGCCAGATACCGTTGGATCAATCTCTCATGCACAACACGCAAAATTATGGCTTGTACCCTGCTCGATGGATTAGCCTCAGACACTCGGGGGAGGGAGGGAGTCCCTGAAGAGAGTGCAGATTTCAAATAAGTCGAAGTATGAGTGACTTAATACCCTAAAGTCGCTTCCGAAAACAACTTACCTACGGTCAACTGGAGAATGGAGCTGGAGATCGGGAAAGTTCGAAATCCCGCTATTGGGATAACCTTCAGTTAAGTTCGAAGAACTGTAAGTTCCACTTTTGATCATAGGAAAACCTGGCACCCGACATAGAGCCCTTGGGAATGGATACCCAAGCAGGCGTTAGAAGCTTTTTTGATACGATATCCCTCAATACCACAAGAAAGCGAATGTTCGGTTATGCGACGGGGACTTCCATTGAAGAATGTGTCCAGCACCAGAAGCTTCGTTGGCTAGGCCAGGTATTGCGCATGCCGAACTGTCGTTTGCCAAAGAGAGTGCTGTTTTCCGTACCCAATTTGGAGTGGCGGAAGCAGAGAGTGGTAGGCTAGCACCAAGTTTCTTCACCGTTCATCTTTGTTCTTTTCTTCACAACAATGCTTTCAAATAAATCATGATTGCACGGCAGCGAAGCTTCATTGTTAAAGACTGATATCATTTTGACGATGATGATTAATGTCACAAAATAACCTAGCCACCCGAAAGGAACTGGCAGCTGTTCGACGCGTGTTACACGAACTCACCAGAATCCTCTCCTGGAGTCTCGTCCATCTGCTCCACCATCAGATATGAATTTGTGCCGGGCCGAGATCGCCACCTATTTGCATATTGCTGGGACTTCCACCCGCGGCAGGGTGCTACCAGGCCCAAGCAAGCACTGGATATCAGAGCAAACAGTGGCACTGCTAAAATCTCGGAGAATTATCCCGACCGGTCCCGGACATAAGTTGACCCGACGACTCATTAGACGCCAAATTAAAGTGAGCGTCCGAACCGGCCGTAAATTTTGGCGGATAAAGAAAGCCAAGGAAATGGAAGGGACCCAGAAAGCCGGGAATGCCCGAAGATTATTTCAGTTGATCCGTGCGATTGGTCCTCCGAAAGCCACCTGTGGGCGAAACTATCAAGTGTCAGAATGGAGCGACCATCTCAAATATGGAAGAACGCCTCAACCGTTGGACCGAATACTTCGAACAGCTGTTATCATGATCGCCAGCTGTCACTCATCTGGAGCCTATAGCTGACGTACAACCGTGGACGGTGAACGTGGTACCGCCTACGGCCTCGTAGGTTCATGACTGCATATGTCCTCTCAAGCGCCACCGAGCTTCTGTTCCGAATGACCTCTCACCAGCATTGTTCAAATATGGGGTTGAAGTCTTCAGTCAGCGCCTGTCTGATTTGTTTGCCCGCATTGGGGTAAAGGAGACTGTCCCGAACAACTAAAGAGAGTCCCTATTTTAAAAAAGGGAGCTCGCAGTAAGTGTGGTAACGACAGGGGAATCAGCTTGACCCCGGTCGTAACGAGACTGTTGGCGTCACTTGTGCTTCGTCGTCTTATGGTGGCTCGTGAAGCTCCAACTTGAGAGCATTCAGCTGGACTCCGGCCTCGTAGGTGTTGCGTTGTCCAAATATTTGATTTTAAACTATGAGATCTAGTGTCTATTTCAGGCTTATTATTATGACTATCCAAATTCTACTCTTTTTCAATGTTCATCTCTCAGACCAACAGCTTTTGGTTTGGTGCATGCAGTATCCTGAGTACTAGTGGCCCATCTAACCGTTGTTCCAACACACCTATATTATCAACACCTGACTTTCATATGAATTTTTGCAGATGAAATAAAACGTATCATTGCTTCTCGTGTTCTCTTGCCATTTGCGTATTTGTTACGTGGCTTGAATCGCGGCCATTTGAGTTCTTGTGGAACCAATTGGTGGGTTCAGCTTATATTTTTCTTCCATGTTTTACAGGATACATCGTGGTTCTTTGGGGTTCAACGCTTTTGGAATGGTAGCCAATGTGAGAGGCACCCAAGGAAATGACAAGCTATTTGTTGTAATCACTCAGGCTTTTCAAACTTTTGCGTGCTCTATATGGACTGTCTTCGGTGGACTCTGTACAAGGTGAACGAAAACGACGGCCAGTCACAATTATCCGCCCTTAACATTTGGCTACACTTCCCGGAATGTAAAACGAGAAGGCAATTTCCGTCCTGGATACATTCATTGTTGACTTTTACTCGAAAAATATAGCGTTTGCAAAGCTAAATCACGGAAATTTGCTAAATTTTTAAAACAAGTATTTCCGGGCAAGCCGCAGAAGGATACTGCGCACAAACCGCATGTGCACAGCCCGGCTGTACTTAGGATCCACTATTTGGATCCGAAAAACGGATGAACCACCAACGGCTACCTCTTTACAGGCAATTCCAGAAGTTTACCAAACCCTCTTCGCTGCCCCTACTATTGACAGTGGTGAAAACAAGGGGAGCAGGATATACAAGCGCCCTCGAAACGTGGAACTTTTACAGACTGCGAACAAACCAATACACTGTAAATGCACCCAGATCTTCCGGCACCATCGAGTCCAACTTACTCGCTTCGTAGGTTAAGGAATTAAAAGACTTTGTGAGACTCACCCACGCAAGTTAAAGCATATCTACCTGCACCTCAATATTCCTGAGTTTTTTTGATGCCTATGAAACGCTTAAAGAAGCTAATGGCTTTCTCCTCAAACTCACAGAAGACCGTAATCCATATGGTTTGTACAACTGGGACGTTCTTAAACGCGAACCTAAAACTCCAGTGTCTCCCTATTTGTCAGTACCAGTCATGTGGACCCTAAATGCCAATCACACTGTGGGCGTATTTCTGGCGGCCCCGGAGCGACTTATTTTAATGTTTCGTGGCTGATCCACAAACAAAGATCTTTCCTGCAGCTCTGCGTTTTGTAAAGGCTTGTAGTTTGTATATTCTTTCAGCTAATAATGACTTACTAGCTTCTTGGTTACGACAGTGTTTGGGGTGGCATACTTTTATCTCAATAATGTGACACCTAAGTTATGTTTTCCTGTATTTCCTAATTCTGGAGACCTGTGCCTTTTTGGAATCGGATGAGTCGTCCTAGACGCTTTAATTTTTCTCTGCGGTCTCCAAACTGCATTAAATCAGCTTGCTCGTACGATCAGTAATATAAAAAGCTCTGTGTGGTAGCAAGTTTGTGAGTGAAACCAGAGGAACGTCAAATGATGTCAAATGGGAAACTAGTTGAAACTTGTCAGATCTCTGTGCGCATGATCGTTATCAGACAAGGTGGTTCCCACTCTCTTCGTCCCGACAACGTAATCGATTTTGCTGTTGCATGTTCTAATACCGTTCACTCCACTTCAGTCTACTGTGCTTCAGTGCCCACAGAAGGTGGTACGGGGGTTGGAATACTACCAGGTTGCTCGAGCCTAGGCAGGAGCAGCCGAAATGCCGAGGTTGAGTTCGAACCACGGACCTTTTGGTCCTTAAGTTGGCGCCTTAAACATAGAGCTAGTTCGAGCATATTTTGGGGATGATATTAGGGTAATAAAGGCGCTTAATCATGCGAGTGGCACCACTGGCTCCTACCATGATCAACGCGAATCGATGGACGGTATGGTGGTAAGCCAATCAGTCATTGTATAATCCAACTTGGTCGTGATGACCCGAAGCACAGTATTCATCCATCAAAGACGATACCACAGAACAGCAAGAAATGGAACTTTTCGGACCCGAACAAGGCTTTTCAATGAAGTTCTTCATCGCCATAAATCGCGGGTCCATTAGGCTGAAGGTGTACTTCCAAAACATTTGCCGTTTATCTACCTGCTGAACCTGAAAACAAAAATCTGGAACGTCTTCGGGTTTGCCATATGTTATTTACTACTGTCCTCCTCTACTGATAGTCAGACAAATGAAATAAAAAGGGAATAGTGAAATTTGGGGCTAAAAACCTCTGGAAGTTTACTAGTTTTGTGAGCGACAAGTTCACCGGGCAGGTCAGACCGCAGCTTATTATCTTGGGGGTTTTATTAACACACTTTGTTATCACTGAACATCAAACTACCAATTTCTTTGGCCTTAGCCTAATAGAAAAATTGATATCTGTCGCTGAGGTTTATAGTTTCGGACTGGATCAGCCAACGCTCTACGCAGAACAATTTAACTGACCTACGTGTTTCTGATGCTGCATTCAAACACTGGTCCGTTTAGATATCTTGACAAAAGATTGGCCTAGCTAGCGTCATTTTCTACTGTTAAACAATCGTTTGGAATTCGATCCCGTTCATTATTTTATTGAAAACATGTAGCCTACCTTACTATCAGCCAGGCTCAGTATAAATTTTAGCTAGACAGAGTTATAGCGTGATACGGGCGAATTTTCACTAGTTAGTTGGGTACACTTTTGCCCCGATAATGCACTGTGCGGCAGCTGCATATATTTTGCCCCTGTTGTTCAGGGTCATACCAGGGTTACTTATGAAGTTTTTACAATCTGCCTAAAGCTAAATGATGATCAGCCAGTAAAAACGTAATCGGCCGCTGAGAGAAGTCAGCGCGCAAAAATTCAACTGAAGAAGAGTAATTTATATGAAAGATCGTCTTACAGGGACGTGTAAAGTTTAAGGGAGCTTCAGCTTCTTCCAGGAAGCGATTCTCTTTAAAAGGCTCAACTTAACCGGATAGCTAACTAATCTTTTAAAAGTGGACAGGCACAAGTGAAAAAATCTTGTCCCGAAGGTGTTAAATATCTTCGTTAGGAACACGTTGACCCTAGTCATGAGCCATGCTTGCTTGTTCAGATTTAAGGTATGATTTAAGGCCAAAGGCTGCAGTACGCTCTTAGATCCCGAGTTGGTGGAAGAGCTTAGTGTTAATCCAAGAGAGTAGGGCGTGATGATGATGTTTTTTGAACGGGCTTGTTTTGACCGTGTTTCTTCACTACAAAGCTCATTTGTGACTGTCACGTACATTCCAGCTTGGCACACGATTGACCTTTGATTGGAGTAGGCTGGCAAAAGTTGACAGATTTCAACAGGGTACGTCTGCAAAAGTTAGTTTTTTGGATGAGAGAACAACAGTGCGCTAAAGTGCACTGAACATCTGAAGAAAATTTATTTACTTCTGTCTATCAGGATTATGTGGTAAAAATGCATGTACACTGCGAGAATGTTTTCAACATGGTGTGTGTATCCACATTACTCTCAGTTAAAAGCTTCTTCTTGCTCAGTATTGATGTTCTAGTTAGTCCGTTATCCATCTACATGAGTGCAGATAACAAGGACTGAAACAACCGCGATGGCTACTGATATGATTATCGATTAAATACTGTCTAAGAATGGTTATACTTGACCCGGTTATTTTACGCTTTCAATAATATAGAAGGAGTCCCAAATGGTTTCTCCGGTGGCCTGGTCACTGCTCTTTTCTCGTTTGATGGAAGTTTCCCCACATCCCCGATCCGATAGCCATCGTGTTACTGGAGCTCCATAAGCCATTTTGTCCTCACTGTTGGTAACTACATCGATTCCGCCGCTACTTGGACGCCATGAAGCGTGAAAACCAGCTAGCCTTTTGCTTCATATACTGAGTTTGAACAAGCGTCTTTAAATGTTTGATGTGTACCAACCATATTAGTGTGGTGAGGACAGGAGGGAGACAGCTAAGACAACAATGAGTGTAAAACCCTAGGGCCCGGTGTATTGCGCGTCATGTATATCCTGGTTGAATCTAGACAACACAACTTCTTTGGTTATCTGCACTGAATTCTGAACCGGACATATTGGTCATTGTTCAGTTGTACCCGAACCAAACACGGTGCGCGCCTCGCACGTCTTCGTGGAATGTCAGCGTACCTCGGCCATTCGGGCTTACAAGCGACTCAATGAACTCCAGTTTCCAATGGGGACTTTATTCAACGAAATGGCTCATCCACCCCACCGGGCCTCAACGAAAGCAGAATCCCTGGCGGAGGTGAATCAAGTAAGCTTTAAAGCGTCGGAGTAAAAATGCCACTTTGATGCCCAAAGCACCTTCGTTTTGAACTGTGCCACTACCTACACTTTCAAACGCCTGGCATGATAGAATGAACTGCATTCGAGCACTCATTACAAGTTCCGACGTAATTTCGTGTAAGTTGTTAATAAACTTAGTAATGAACGAAAAATTGAGAACTTCGGCAGAATTCGGCCCCAGACTAGGTTTGTCATTCCAGGTGCCCATCAGGTAAACGCACTGCATGGGTCGCCGTCAGCCTTATATGCTACTTGAACTCATACCAAGCGCAATTAACAGAACACACTTATGCACACCAATTTGGCTTTAAAACGAGACTAGAACGAATCCAGTCGAGTATTTTGTTTATGTTCGTCTTCTTTGTCAGACGTCCAAAAGCTATAGTCGGCATGCAGTGGAATGCTTAACTAGAACGGACAGCCGGATATCTTTATACAAACACGCAAGCTATCTCGATTAATTGACGGCCTGAGTAAATTTTTTGATGGAACATGCGCAACTCGGTATTTGCAGAATGGAATCGAGTTCTCGAAAACCTTAAAGTTTTCTAGGATTCCACTTTATAGCTAAGAATATCTATATTCCATTGGTTTGCCGAAAATTCTTTGTAGGGTTGATTTTTCTAAGTGAGCGGAACTCCGTGGTCATAACCTGAAATTGGAGAGCAGTTCCTAACGGGATAAGATATCGCGGCATGCTATTCCTGCACAAGCCAGCATTAGGGTTGGTTAGTTGTGCACAAGCCAGGAAGCGTGCGCATTTAAATTGCATTTGCGCCCACTTAAAGTAAACCCAACTTATTTTAAACGAAACTATAGGGTTCTAAAAGTTGCGAAAATTTTGCGTGGCGTTAGCCTTATCCGTCTGCACGTTTCTGTGATACGTCGCTCACGGTATTTTTAAGTGAGTGAAATTTCAGGGTCATCGACCGCAACCGGTTTGCACTTTAATCACCAGTTTATGCGACAAAGCATGAAATAAAACTTTAGCATATTGTAGTATTCCTCGGTGTTCTTTACAGGTCAGAAAACATCCACAGAATGCCCATGGCAAATTCCGCACAGAAAACTAGTGGATCAATGATTGCGTGCATAAAACCCTTAAAACGTAACAAATTAGATGAATTTGTTCGGCTAACTTTGGAACAACACAGTTTTTTGGAAAGCTCGCCTCCCGTTCAGTATGGTGATGAAAGGGAATTTGATGAACCTTACAGTACTGGTGATAATATGCACCTCTGTGGATGATCTCGATTCTCTGATATGCACAGCCAGTCAGTAGGTAGAGCAACGTTAGAAAATAATTGCATGACAAAAGACAGTATCTCTTCAATTGGGAATAATCGCGCACCTTAGTTAGGATACGCCATAAATCCCGATTTCATTAGCGGAAAATAAGGCCAACCAATACCGGTCATCATGATAACAGCATGCGCTGTTGTCCACCTTGGCTACTTATCGTGTCCGTGTCTGTGTGCGACGCAGATGACAGTGCGGCCTCAAATGTGAGTGCCAGCGTAATCTAACGGCCAACGACGGCCCGCCATAGCCATAAATGTACCCGATGTCGCCTATCTTGGCCAATTATCGTAACTGCCAGGCCCGTATCTGTGCGCGCGGCTGATAATGAGGCCTAAACTGTGCACAATAGGGTAATCCAACCGTCAACTACGGTCCTCCATGCTCATTTGTGTTCACCTTGTCGCCCACCTTCGCTGCTTAGAGTAAGTGCCGGGCCAGTATGCATGCACACAGCTGATTATGAGGCCCCAACAATACATAATAGTCCAATCCAGTGACCAACGACGTTCCTTCATATCCATATATGTCGTCCGTCCGCCAAGCTTATGCCTGAAAAATGCACAACCACCCTTGGCGGAATATACCTTTATTTATTGGTTGCATTTGTACAAAAGTACTGTGTAGTCAATCTAGTTCTCGTTTTCAGGAAGCTGCTTTCCTTTTACAGGGTTTCTGTGAGGAACAATGTAAAAGCAATTACAACTCGTGTACATCTGCCGCAATTTCATTGAAAACACATAATTAAACAAAATTGTGGCTAACTCAACAAGTGCCCAATAAATCCCGTTGTCCACATATGCTGATCGGTGTCTTACTGGAGTCTTACTGTTACAAAGGTAAACTTACTACGTACTCAATTGGTCACACTTGCGACAATGGGGGAACCGTGTGTACACCGATGATTCAACAGCGGGATTCAGTGATCATGCACACAATTAGGCGCAGCGACGTTAAAGATAAAGAGGGGCGTATACCAAACAGCCGTGAAATTAAGTGGTATAGAGTTAAGCCCTAGGATCCGGGGGCCGCATGCGTCCTCAAACGCGCGCCCATGGATGCAGCCCTAGCGAAAACCTAGTTGGTGGGCGGGTACTCAGTAGCAAATCCGCTCACTTAGAGCATTTAATCTTAACCTCGCTGCACTTCTGCTTCCCGATACCTATACTATGTGGCTTAATAGAATCGACAGGTCCGTCGTCCTCACCATAACTTGTAAAACTCCCATACTCAACCGCAGTATCAGTCTCACAATCTAGGTCTCCTTTCTGGGAAACCAATCAGCCAATTTGCCTGCGTTTGTAAGCCGAAACTTTTGTGATTTTCAGCATCCGGCTATATATTCAAAAGCTTCTACATCTCCGACTCCCATAACATGTTGGGTGCTGCTCGCTGGTTAAGGCTATTCGGAGGCTCTATTCTATGTCTGTCACGTAGGTCTTGGCCTCATCTAACTGGTCGCTTATGCCGAAGAATTGCAACCCATCTTCACTTCCGTCACCATGCCTAAAATATCCCAATAGATGAGCTGCGAAAAGAGCCACAACTGATGCGATCTAACTGTCTCTGATAATGATCTTGCCGGAGACTGCGATGTTTACTGTATCTTATTGCCCGGGGAAAAATATCATTCAACTCGCATTCAAGTAACATACACCACCACGATGCCACTACTCCCGCTTTTGTCCTCTAAGTGGTCAATATACCCTTACTCCACATGCTACATCCCATCAACGCGCCTTGCCTGCCCATTCACATATGTTTCATCCGATTGGCCTCTTCAGTCACTACCTAGCCCTACCATCGCCATAGACAGCGCATCAGCGCTAAATACTGATGCTTCACTACCGTACAACCATGATTTGTTTGAAAGCCTTATTGTAAAGAAAGGAATAAAGGTGCACGAGGAAGGGACTTAGTGCTAGGTTGCTAATAATAATAATAATAATA
>SJOL01008458.1:19835-54118 GCA_004794785.1 Opisthorchis felineus
TTCAACTGCATGCCCTCTCCCTAAAGACGTCCCTACCGTGTACTGCACCCCATACTCCGCCTTCCAAAGTTGAGGAAAGGAAAAACTGAAATGGAAGCTATTTTGGTCGGACGTCTGTGCAACTGGCCTGAGCTTGTCCTAGTTGTAGCACACACCTCAGGTAAACATTCTATGTGTCCAAAAATTCATTGATAGCGGAGCAAAAACTGCTAACAGGGACTTACCAAGTATACGCGGTATGACGCTTTTGACACAGCTCCTTTTGAAAAGCCCTACGCTTTTCGTTAATTTGTAACTGCGTCATCCCGAGGTAAACTTGTCGTACAAACACGCGACACCACCAGACACACCACATTTTCCCCTGATCTCTTTCCCTGCACGCTCCGATCTATCTTAGTTGCGCAAAATTTAGGTAATGCAACTCCCTCATAAACACATATGTCCACACTCGTTCGCATCGGCCGCATACCTAATGTCGACGCCTGGATATCGATCTCCGTTTTTGAAATTGGGCAGTGTCCCATCACTGCAGTGGTCGGAAATCGTGACCTTTTTTGGCTGCCTGAAATTTTGGGCCACGGTCTAACTAATATCATAGTGGCCTCTAGCAGACATTTTGACACTTTCCTATTTTGGGTCCTCGATGTAGACACGGCTGTCTTATAGCTTCGTTTGAACAGCAGCGCTGAACCATCGTGTGCCCTCAATGGACCCAAGAATATCATTGATCCATGCTTATCACAATGTGGCACGACTCCTTGGCCAATCTTAACCACCATGATAACTCCAACTGACTCACCTAAGATGTTCATATAGGTGGCTTTTCACGAACCCAAGTATGACATCGGGATGATGGTTACGCGACTGCTCTATCCAGTCTGATGGCTTCCCTGCAGTTCACCATATACGTAACATTTCCCAACCGAGCGTTAAATGCGCCCAAAAGACCGTCCCAGTCCATTGCATTTGTGCCAGAGCTTCAATGCACTGGCCGCTGCCCACTTGTTCTGCCAATAAACCCACTAAGTCTTCCAGTCACTATCAAGAGATCAATATACCGGTGAAGATAAAACCTTGCGATGCACCAAAAACAGCGTGTGCAGACCATCAAAAAACAGAAAACATCCTCGCTGTGACGAATTTCTCGGCTTTGGTTGGAGGGAAGTCTGCAGCAACAGTGGGAAACTTTTTCTTATACAGGTGGCGAATGGCTGATCCATTTTGGGTTTGTGCGTACACAGTGGGCATAATCACTGTTCATGCGGCTTTGAGAACATTTCCAAATCCAATACAGAATAAAACACGTAAAAACCTAGCTTTTTTCCACTAAATTTCACATCGTTTTCATAGAGGTATCATGCGAACCAGTTAGTGTCTTGCGGTCTGGACGGGGTTGTCAGTATCTTAAGGCCACAGCAACCTTACGTTAGGATGGTATAAAAGCCGATGAGAAGCTACAAAAATCATTCATCGCTTGCACTTCGTGCGGCCCGGGTCTCTGTGACTTCATGCGCAGTGCAACCGGTACATCATCAGACACGGCCAGACCAGCGCTGGTTACGCCAAAGACAACTACATCCCACTCTGCAATGTTGTCAGGTAAGCTGTTATTGTAGGTTAGTGTCTTGTAGGACATCAGGACGTACCGTCAGATGAACGTAATATAACAAGGCAGATGCCGGATTACTTCTTCGGTCGTGAGTGTCGTTCCTTTGAAGAGAATTCCAGTGAGAAACGAGCACATATTATGCCCGCCGACCCAGCTTATCGGCAGCAAAATACAAAAATAATTGTAGGGAAATGAAATGTTTGCACCACCTGTCTGTTATGCCCACATGGTGTACAAGTGCTTACACGCGAGTTCCCACTAGAACGCCAACAAGTGGGGTCGTCGATGTTTTGTTAAATCTCTGCATAATTACCCAATCCCCTTATGCTCAGATGCGCCAAATTCGACTGCCGGTCCTTCATGCGTGTGGTTCACCGTGACGGTCGCCTTGTAATCGTTAGTTTCAACGTGCAACATTCTCACGATCTGTAAAAGTCTGGCAGACAAGTGTACGCTGGCAACTGCTATCTGAATTCTTAGCAGAAACGGCTGTTTTTTGGTTTGTTGAGGTGCTTAAAGTTGTCCACGGAAGTCCGTGACTGTGTCCGAAAATCCTATGGAATTGACTTGACCGGTAATGATGTTCGCTCCCTGCACGATAAACCGCGCCGCTCGGACAATCCTGTTTGTGATCTGCAGGGCATCCGAGTGGCCTTGCTTACGTTTGGAATCATGTCTGCATCTGTTTGTGATGATGAGAGTTTGAATGTTTTGCCCTTCACTTCCGTGCGCCCGCTTCGCCTGTTTGCAAAGTACGGTGATATGCAAGCAGACTCGGCGTATCAGTGTTACAGAGGCGGCTACCACCTGTGGCATGTGGTAATCACCGACTTCAGTGGTATTGGCCGTAGTGCGTTCTACCCCGTTATCCGAAATGGTAACAAGAATGTAATGACATAGCCGTCGAAAATTTTGTCCGAATTTTGCCGCCTGTGGATGTTGTCAGAACGACTGTGGTTGATAGGAATAATTCACAGTTGTGAAGCCCAAAATCAGCGGTATAATACAGCTGATACTTTTTGTCTTTTCATGTGCTACCAAGTTCCAAACCCAGGATTAATATGCTTAGGGAAGTGACTCAATCGGATAAAGAAGTTCTGTTTGCCTTGTCCAAGCAAATGGTGCACTGTGAGGAAGTGAGTGGGTTTGAGATCTATGCCACCAGCACCAGAAGCCGCAATCATGAATGTTGGTCATACCTCAGCGAGCATTGTTTGTCCTATCTGAGTACCTGGGCGAAGCATGCTCGGAATCATACTGTACCCCTTGGTAATGAAACTACTAACCTTGTTGAATCTGCCAACTTGTACATTAAGTGGAAATTAACTGAGTGTTCCCTGTTGCTCATGTGTGTCAAGGTCACCATCAACAGTAATGAGCAGTTGGGAGCCAAGTACAGAAGATCCGTTAGTGTCCCAGTTGTGGATGGCCGACCGAAAGGTGCGACGTTAACGTCTCATTTGGACTGTCTGGGACAGCAGACGTCGTACGCCCAGGAAGAAGTTTGCCGCAACCATAGCGAAGGTGTTGAGTTTGCGCACGGCACCGGCTCGTACCTGATTTTCCGCGACGGCAATAAGCCTCAAACTGGACGACCCATGAAGTGCTCATGTTCTCTGAAGAGCTCATCGTTATTGCCACCGTATACGGCCACATATGGCCATATGGCCTTTGCCGCCGGGTACCATGGACAGACATTGGCTTCTTTGGTTAAGTCCAGTATGAGGCTGTTGCCACTGAATGATGTTCAACTGTCGGCTACTGGCGATGAGAATAGGGTATCAGTACAGGCTGCCCCTAAGGGCATTACACTAATTAAATGTTGCTCAAAATATCTCATAGGATATTGGCAGGGCTATTGTCCGCCTGGGTTTGTCAGATTTTGCTGCTTGCTGAGGTTTCTTGCAAAATTTTTCCAAACATATTTGCACAGTTGGTAGGCCAAGCTGCGTGTTATCCTCTGAGGTTGTCACGGGCGCTCACAGCGTGGAAATGCGGAACGCGACATCCACATCTTTGGGGCCCTCTAAAGATTGGATATCCTCGCTAGCCGTTGAAGCGAGTATGAGGGGCAACGATCAATCTGGCACCTCCAGCGCCATCACACGCAGGCGCGCGCGAAAGCACTCTCTTCCGGTTTACGAGGAAACAATGGCCGGGCTAGACGAGACTTCCGATTTTCAGGATGAAAACTAATACCTGCAGTGTATAAGGTTGCTTGATTACAAGGTGCGGACCGTCGCAAAATGTTGTACCGTGGCAACGCGCCGTAAGAAGGAATCAATGGTGTCGCATATTGACGCCGATGCTTGCGTTGTCTGGAATTCATCTAAGGACACTTTTGAGTGGTCATAGACAGACTTTGTGCGATGCGACCACTGTCACGTGTGGCTTCATTGCGGTTGCATCGGCAGCTCGCCCGACAGGCCGGCATTCTTGTGCTCTGTGTGAGATCGACAGAACCGGATTTCAGCCTGAGTTCACTGAGTGAATTCTCTTAGAGTGACGAAGGTAAGTTTTGTCAATTAATTAGGTTCATATCTGTTTACCTGCGCGTCTTCTTGGATGTGTGGGTGGCGGGTGGGTTTCTTCTGACGTAAAATCCATGCTATTTTCATCGTGTTGTGGCAATGGAAACCAGTGTTTTTCATGCAGATTAGGCGTGCGGGGCTCTGATCATTTCCATTAGGCTGGCTATTACTAATCCTTTTACAGTTCGTTTGTCGGATGCAACTGTTGGAAGCACATTTGACGCCTATGTAATTTTGCTGCAATCAGTCTTAATAAAATTATGTTTCCGGACTAGTGGCTCTGTATTCACTGACAACGCAAGCGTCATGTGAACCAGGGAAACCAGGCCTTGCGTTGAAGACAGGCTTGCGCAGGTGACAAAAGGGTGTCGTAATTCTCCAGTTTCGCATAGATTGGTCGGAAGAGTCAGTTCTCCCAGGTCAAAAGAGGATCACACCTAGCAGCGCTTAACTCATATGCAGGGACGTTTAGCCCGTGTTTACGCATACATTATTCACAGTGTATGCATGAGCGTCGTGGCCTGCATAATACTGAGGCACTGACCACGATTCTCTTGTGCTTCAGTTCAGCCGTGTCACCCGTCAACCGCAAGTTGGTCACAAGCTCGTGACAATTAAAAGTAACCCAAGCCGGGTTGTTATCGGAAAAGTGCCGAAAAATTTAGGACAGCGATGCACCGTCGACTTGTACTACCAATATTATATATGTCGTAGCTCCTCCAGACTTTACGTCCAATAGGTGGGCCTTCGTGTTTCGGTTGGCGCTATAAACAACACCAGCCTCTTTTAGAAGCATACCGTCAACGGTGTGTCATGGCCCACGTGAACCAGCCAGTGCCAGTGTTGCGGTGTGTGGAGCTGGTGTGGAGGATGTCATATTTGGGGCCCGTCGGCTGTGTGATTAAACCACCTGTTGTTTTATGGCCTGTAAAAACAAGTTTACTAACAGCGACTTCCTGTTAAAACCGCAAATGCGTAGTCGCCAAATGTGTAGCAATCACGCCATGGAGGCAAAAGTGGTCGGTAATTCTCTTAAGGTAGGGGTGTTGTCGAAAACGGAAGGGAAGCTTGCCAGCCGGAACCGAGTGAGAAGTTTGCACATCAACAATTGTGACATAAATAAACGAAAATGACAGGCACTCTTCACTACGTACGTCAACAGTTGCTCCTCATTCTTCGACGTAATCAAATGAATGGTAAATCTCCTTTTATGCCCACAGCGAAATTTGTGGTTGAGGGTTGACTCTCAGGAATATAAAATAAGAGTTTCTCTAGCATAACAGCAGACAAGATCGTTGATCCGTTTGCTGCGAAAGATGCGCCGATAATTCCTCTATTATAAACCAGAGATAGGGTGGTCAATGATAGATCGGAACTCGTAAGAATAAGGGTTCCTGTACCTGATGAACACGAATCGCATGATGGAAGGTCTTCGCTGTGTGCACTTCGGGTTGCACATCTTATTACACTTATCCGGATCGTGTCTATCATCTGATGAACAGTTTAGATACCACTGATCGACGCCGCGTGAAAACGGTTGAGACAGTATCAATAACCATTAACTTGAGTCCTTTTTTATTAGCGAGATTACGCTAAAAATTGCCGGCTATGTGATAAGTTGTTACGTTTACGAACAAGATGAACGACAGCATTTATCGACAGCATTTATCAAAAGCAGGCTAAGTTAAACCGCTGATAACAGGATATTATCTGCAATAATTACATTTCAAAATCAGTTCACAATGTACATTTTTATCACATACCACCTTATTATTATCCTGCGCTACGTTCAAGAGGGTCAACCTTAAACCTTGATTCAGCCATGCTCCCATTTTCTATGTTCACACCAGTTATATTTCAGGCAATCAGAATCGGGATGACGCCGGAACAAACACGGTCGCCATGCAAAGTCAATGTCAGTCATTATAATATGAACTCCGCGCCCATAGTGGGCCCAGATTACGTTTAAACAGCTTCCAATAAAACTGCTGCCGCATGGATAGAGTTTTATGGTTCGAATAAGTACCATCAAATGCTGAAAATTTATGTCAAAGTTTCCTTTATTCAAACTGCAGTTCCAGAGAAATTTTGGGTGTGCGTCCAAGGATGGGATCAAGTGAAGATCGAGTTAAATGCTGAAAGCGCATAAATTAAGGAAAGATGGATCGTTATACCAAGCGAGAAAATAGTCTAAAACTATTTGGAGATTTTATTCCAGGAGATTTGCGCGTACACCGTGTGGGATATATACAATTTGATGCTTATATGGTGAATACATAGACTCAACATTACAAAACGTATCCACGTGCTTTAAAATACCCTCTATCGACCTTTCTTTCTTCACACGACCATTTTATGACTACCCACCGCTTCTTTTAATGAAAGTTTGACAGGAGTTCGACATTTGTACTTTCGGATTCCCCAAATCAAACCTAACTACATATCCAAGACTTTTGCACTAGGAAAGTTAAGTTGCTTTTATCTCGTTTAATCATAGTTTTACGCTGTGGATGACTTTCGGCAAGACACTAATGTAAAGGTGGATACCACTGATGAGGCATGCGAGTAGTATGTGTGTTCTCGTAACTCTGCCTTGATCTGATGGAAGGTGGGATTTATTACGGAATTTGTGGAACTACTTTGCAATTGCAAAGTAGTTCAAGTAGTTGCAGTTGCAATTGCAATTGCTTGATAGTAAATGAATGTCCAGGTGAGTTCAGGAAGACGCGTTTAAGAAGAAGACGGATATTCAGTTTTTAAAAACAACGTGCAAATGACAGTGTGACTTTCCCGTCCAATGGTCTGTAACGGTTTAGTTGGTGTTTTTCTAATAAACAACTCCGCAGCGAAGGGATTTCCTCCTTACGTTTGGTGCTGTCGCCAGGATAAGGATAAAGATCCCATGGCCACGACCTTTTGAGGATGGGGATGTGTGGAAGTTCATGGAGGATTTCAGGGATGTCGCGGAGGCAGCTGGACTGGAGACCGACAGGGAAAGTTGGCGGCACTGAGGACCTTCCTCAGGGGCCGGGCAAAGGCGGCCCTGAATTCGGCCAGAAGAAGCCCTCGGAAGGTGGACTGGGCCGCCGCGAAGAAAGCTCTTGAAGTGGGGTTCGAAACACCGGTGGACCGCCAAGGGGCTATGGGGCGGTTCAAGACGGCTAGGATGGAACCTGGATGTGACTCGACGGTGTTCTTTGCCAGCCTGCAGTGGTCGTTGGATCGGGTCCTGCCGGGACTGGACAGAGTTTCGTGCCAGCACTTGCTGTCCGACCAGTTCGTCGAAGGTGTGCAGCCTGCGCTTTGTGCCCAGTTGCGGTTGGCAAGAGCAACTGGCCAGTTGAGTGTGGAGCACCTGGTGCATCTGGCACGAGAATTGACCGGGGCGTCACTGGCCACGTTGCAGTCGCAGGAGAACAGGGATGAGTCAACAGTGGAGGACCTGAAGAACAAAGTGGACCAACTTGCCGGACAGCTTGCAGCAATCAAGACGGAATCTCGGAGGCACGCTCGAATGAGCCGATGCTACAGGTGTGGCATGCATGGCCACTGGAAGAATCAATGCCCTCATACCCGACCACCTGTACATAATAAAACTTTGGACTACTCCTCTTTTCCCGGGTGGGTTGCGATCAGTGCAGTCACACAGGCTACTATACAGGCCGTTGTCGAGATAGACGGGAAGAAGGAGCTGTGTCTGATTGATACGGGAGCAGGGGTATCGCTGAGACGGAGAGGGAACGAAGCTGTATGCAAACCGTGCGCGCTAGCCGTAAGAGCAGTGGGTGGATACCAACTGAAAATTGACGGATTGTCAATGCACTCAATGCGCCTAGGCGACAGGTCCGTGCAGCACGAGTTCCTTATCAGCCCAGACATTGAGCAGACAATTTTGGGAGCAGATTTTCTCAGGGGCACAGAATCCGTGGTTGATCTCAAGCGGGGAAAACTGGTGACCAAGTATGGCGCAGTCAAGCTTGAAGGTTACCCAAGCACTGCCGTGAACGAGCTGCATGTCCGAAAGCTTCCGTCCTGTAACATGCCGTCAGTACAATCCGTGGTCGAGGAATACTCCGAATTGTTCACAGGCGAAGAGGATCCGTTTGGCTTCTGCTCGTGGATTGAACACGAAATTCCGCTCTCGTCTGAATGCTTTCGACCTTACGGACCCCGTCCGCTGCCGCTCCATCTACGGGAGGAGGTCCATAAGCAAGTGCAGGAGATGTTGAAAAATGGCATAATTGAGGAGGCCAACAGTGCATACAACTCCCCGGTTGTGCTTGTAAAGAAGGCAAATGGAAAGTATCGGTTCTGCGTGGATTTTCGGCGTTTGAACCAACTGACCGTAAATCGGGTTGTAGCTGTCCCTTCGGTGGCGGATATTTTCGATTCCCTCCAGCATTCCCGATATTTCACGGTGTTCGACTTGCGTTCCGGATATTGGCAACTATCTATCAAGGCGGAGGACCGGGAGAAAACGGCGTTCACCGTTGGGGACACCCAATATCAATTTAGACGGATGCCGTTTGGTTTGTCGGGAGCACCATTCACATTCCGGCGCTTGATGCTTCGTTTAACGAAGGGTCTACAGAATGTTGCCGTGTACGGGGATGATATCGTTGTGTACAGCAATTCGGAACCAGAGCACGCAGTTCATTTGAAGGCCGTATTGAAGCGTATCCGGGAGGCGGGCCTGCGGATAAATGAAGCCAAGACACAGCTCGCTCGGAGTTCAGTGACACTGCTGGGGCATAAAGTGGGTCACGGAGAGGTTAGCCCACTGCCAGAAAAACTGGCAAAGATCGAGGACTGTGCTGTTCCCAATTCCAAGCGATCCCTACGGCAGTTTCTTGGGCGAGCAGCATACTACAGCCGGTTTGTCCAAGATTTCAACACGATTGCTGCTCCACTGTACGACTTGCTTGGGCAAAATCGGAAGTTCGAATGGACCAGGGAAGCACACGAGGCCTTCGAACGTGTCAAAGCGCGCATGCTGGATCAGCAACTGACCCTCAAACTGCCCAGGGTCGGAGAGATGTTTACTGTTGCAACGGACGCTAGCGACCGCGGTATCGGCGCTGTCCTGAAGCAGAGGCATGGAGTTATCGAATTTGCCAGTCGCGTCCTGACTAACGCTGAGCAGAAGTACTCGACTATTGAGAAAGAATGTTTAGCGATCGTCTGGGCCCTGGATAAGTGGAGGCCATACCTGCTTGGACAAAGATTTCATGTCGAGACTGATCACAAACCCCTGGAGTGGATCAGGACCACCAGAGATCCTCGCGGAAAGCTCGCGCGCTGGGCACTCCGGTTGCAAGAGTACGACTTTACGATCTGGCACGTGCCAGGGAAGGAGAACCACCTGGCTGATTGGTTGTCAAGACCAGAGGCTGAAAATGAGGCTCACAGGGTCATGATCGGTGCCAACAGCCTCGTCGTCGAACTGGATCCCGGAAGGTTGGTGCAACTCCAACGACAGGATCGTGTGTTGCGAGAGGTTGCGGCCTCCCTGTTGGATGGAAGGAATATGGAGAGCGGAGACGGAGACAAGGAATTGTAAATGCTTCAGAGTCGCTTTGATGGGTTGGGTCTAAGTGAGGCTGGCATAATTTCCTGGAACGACACCGATTCTGATGTTGTGCTGCCCGTAATACCTCGCGTCTTGAAGAGGAAGCTGATCATCGAATGACACGAGATGGCACACACAGAGTGCACCAAAACGTACGACTTACTTTGGCAGGGTGCCTGCTGGCCCGGGATGGGAAGTGAGGTGATGTATTATGTGGTGTCCTGTAAGCAGTGCCAACTGATGAAAGGGAATACAACAGGGGTAACCCACCCCATTGAACCTATTCTTGTATCAGAAATCTGCGAGATACGGTCTGTGTATGTCATGGGCCCCTTTCCGGTGACGATCATCAGAAATCTGTATACTGTGATAACGACAGAACACCTGTCGCGGAGGTCGAGGAGGCAGCCATTCCGACTGAACGAGCGACGACAATCAGCGTAGTGGGGATGCGTCGCATCCAACCACGAGGTGCCGAAAATGAGCCTAGCGGATCAGGGGCCCTGCTTTGAGAGCGAAGAGTTTAGGAGTTGCTTGCAGAAGCTGAACATCAGACGGCTAAGGATGGCACCATACCACCCGCAAACAGATGGTCCAAACGACAACAATAACTGAACGATCAAGGAGTGGCTGGGGGCCAAAGCAGGTGACTGGGAAGTGAACCTACCGATGGAGTTGCTCGCTAATTGGGCTTCGATACAGCCAATCACAGGCAATTCCCCGTTCATGCTGATGTATGGTCAACATCAGCGCCTTCCGGTTGATCAGGAAATTGGGTTGTGGCTGGCAATACGCTTTTCTCCAGCGGAGCTAGGAGAGGAAAGGGGGAAAGCTCGAGAAAACTCGTCCACCGTTCAGGGATGGACTAGACAGAAAACGGCAAGTAGAAAGGCATGACCATTCCCCATAGACGCGAAGGTCAAGTGGAAGGATCATCCGAATCCTGGAAGGAGTGGAATGGGGTCGCGGAACCTGGGCAGTAGATGGCAAGGTTAGTTTGTAGTTATCGACCGCCGGGGGAAAGTCTAGACAATTCAAGACGGTCGGAGATCGAGAAGGGTTAATGGGACTCAGCTTCGGAAGTGGCATGATACACCAGAAGAGCTGCCGAACAGACCAGCTGCCGGAGCTGACCTAACGGAGGTAAATGGAAATCGGTCGCATGCAAGCGACCTTTGAAGGGGGAGGGTGTGTAACGGTGGATTCCACTAATGAGGCATGCGAGTAGTATGTGTGTTCTCGTAACTCCGCCTTGATCTGATGGAATGTGGGATTTATTACGGACTTTGCGGAACTACTTTGCAGTTTTCGTTTGCAATTGCTTGATAGTCAATGAATATCCAGGAGAGTTCAGGAAGACGCGTTTAAGAAGAAGACGGATATTCAGTTTTTAAAAACAACGTGTAAATGAGGGTTTGACTTTTCCGTCCAATATTCTGTAATCGGTTAGTTTGCGTTTTTCTAATAAACAACTCCACAGCGAAGGACTTTCCTTCTTACACTAGTAGTTTCCCCTGAAGAAACGCGCTAACGGGGAAAATCGAAGAGAAGTCGGAGGACGACCCCCGGATTTGGACCGCGAATTCGCCGGCCACTACGCACGAGCTTATCCCCCTACGCCATCGGGCCACGGAGTGCCGATTTTGGAAACCTTTGTTAAGGGCTAAGCCTAGTTGGAGCAGTCGTATTTTCAGGTATGGGCCACGTGACTTGATATAGCCGATCATTAGCTTGAGCTTGGTTTGTGCATGCATCGATTATCAAACGTCGCGACTTGCGGTAAAACGTGAATCACTTACAATGGGCAACAGTTGCAGGTAGTTCTGTGGCTGCAAAATTTTATGGAACATGCTAAATCCTACATAGTACTTATGGAAGCAGAATATGCGGGAGCGTCACTCCTGTAACTAAATTTTGTCTTGTATCTTCTGCTCGACTAGATGGATGCGGAATCCCGTGTTTTCGGACATCGAGAATCGCTGCTTCATATAATCGTCTCTATAGACATTCGGATAACTCGTACTAATTTTGAAGAGGGTAAGGCTTTTAGATGATAATGACCTATGCGAGTATGTCGAGTTTCCTGGTACACTGCTTGATATAACCGTAGCAGTAGTCAGGTCCTGTTTACTGGCAGCAGATTTCTCCATTGCAAATGGCGAAACATACCAGGCTTTCCACAGATGGCCCAGGATAGCTGGCAGGTAGCTTGCGGCTAGAGATGTACATTGGGAGCTTATTTTTGCGAGGCCCATCATTGAGTTGCTGTGGGCTGTCGTTGAATCCACAATACAGCAATAATAACCATGCTGACACACACGCGGCCTGGGGTCCGCGATGCCAAATCAGCTGGCTGGATGTAACCTGCCTCTTTCATAGCGTGGCAACAGGGGACATTAATTCTCTGAAGACCAATTCAATATAATCTCTTTAGGCGGAAAATAGAAAAAACTTTATGAGCACAGGCCGAGTAAGCAAGTTTTCACATCACCAATAATGATATCAATCAACCAAAATGGCAGGCACGACAGAGATTGCTCCTCCATCGTCGGCATATTCAACTGAATGGCACATCTTTTTTCTCACATAGAACTTTGACTCATCGGACTGTACAGGAACAAAGAATAGGCAAAACATTTCTGGCATAACAGCAGACAATTTCGTTGATCCTTTCGCTGTGAAGGATGCACCGATAATTTCGTTATTATAAACCAGATTCAAGGCGATCACTGATAAATCAGAACATGTAATTATATGGGTTCCCGTACTGAATGAACCCGAATTGCATGTTGAAAGGCCTTAAAAGTGTGCACTTTGGGTCACCAGTTTACTTACACGTATCCACTTGGTCTCTATCATTCAACGGACGGTCTGCATACCATTAAACAACGGAGATTGAAGCCAGTTAAAACCGGAGCAATAAACGCCAACTTTGTGCCATTCAGAATTTTCACTTTTATCAGCGAGATTACACTCAAAAATCTACGTTCATTTGTCGAATACTGATATTTACAGCCAAGATGGGCACCAACATAGAGCAAAAGTCGGCTATGCCAAACTGCTGCATAAAAGAAATTCTCTGCAGCAGTTACACCATGAAGTTGGTTCTCACCGTAAACTTTCATCACATTCCACCCCAAGATCAGAATGAGGATGACGCCGCAGGTAACGTGATCGCATCTGATGCAGGTGTAATTTTGAATGCACGCCAGAAATGAAGAACAGACATTAATTAAAACAAATTCTAATAAAACTGAGGCAGTTTATGGTGACTTCTGGTTTGAGCATACATACAGCAAAAGGCAACATTTTTGAGCAAAATTTTTAAATTAACGCACAAAGGTTTTGAAGAATGGAGCAGCAAAAGTTGCAGATTTTCCAATAAAGTCTAGCTGTCCCAAAGTCAATGCCATAACTGAGGACCGCAACTCAAGTTTTGTTGACTTTCTCGTCTGTTGGTTGAGGCTGAATATGCTCAGGTATCAATTAATCAAGCCGCCGTTGTTGTGGTATACACATAAAGTGCTCTCACCTACTAGAATGTTTCTAAATGGTTGCATCGAATCAAAATTATCTCATCCGTTTGCGTGCACGTGTGCTGGTAGCACGTAAACCATTTGCTTGTGTAAGTTGTTCCTTGACGTCACCACTGTTGTTCAAAATAAGTCACTGGGGCTTTCAGACTTTTTGGTATGTCTTGGAGTTTGTGTTAATTCGAAGTTACATGCAGCGGCGGAGGTCAGTGCACAAATTTTAAAGACTACGTTGTCTTCCTGATCGTGCAGTGCACTTTCTGCTGGTGGAGGGGCACAGCATCCTCAGTCCACTCATAGTCGTCTTCTCAGCAACAGTTACGCGTGAAGTGATGCCAACGAATCCAGAAATAATTATGTAGAATTTGAGGTTTTGGTTTTGCAGCAAGGACCCAACTGCGTGAGGTTGTCTACTCATAAAGGCGGCGATAACATGTTGCAGAGGCCAAGTCGGTTTCTCGAGTAGTCTAATTCCGAGAAGCATGAATGGAACTTCCGCTGGTACTGGAGGACCCTTGCTACCCCGTGTATGACCCACACAGATGGAGTAAAATGGCTAAGCAGTAACTAAAGTCTACTCAGAACATGAAGGAAACACTGCTAAAAATAGGTTACCTGATCAACCAGTCGAGTGGAAGAAAGAACATAAAGTAAGAAGAAAGCGAACCAATCATAATGAAGGCAGGGAGCCGTGGAATTCAAGACATCCAATTAACCAACCAGATGCAACAAAACGAATCTAAAACACAATTTATATTCCAAGCTGTCCAATCAAATAACGAGAAAGCCACCTAACGACCAGTCAATCATTCTGGAGCTGAACTCTTTTTAGTCCATTGAAGTTCTTTTATCCGCTAACCGTTTAGAAAACTGTGTACTATTGTTCAAAACTGCTTCCCACAGGGGATACACTGACGAAGGATCCGACGCACTTCGTTGTCATCAGCATGGTAATTAACCTTTCTCCAGTATTACAACTCTTATGCTAAAGGTCCTCTTGACAACGTTTCCATCCATATGGAATACGTTTTCAGATGTTGGCCGTACTGTGCACGTAACCACCGAAACAACGTCTCATGTGGAAATGAGGGAAGTGGAATTGGTGTGCTCCGTGGACCATAGGGATTATCCCTCACTTTTTGTTGCTTTGCATTTGAGGTTGGAACAATAGTTATTTTCCACTATAAGGAGATCGGCATGATGCATATAGGAAGTAATCACCTTCTAAAGCTAATCGAGTAGGTCATTTATAAACAGCGGAACGTCGCTTGGGCCAACGTTGTTTTTTTGGTTTAGTGCAGCTTTGTAAGTGAATAGACTGGAGGTTGATTTCACATACAAATGAAAATCTACAGAGAGTTCTATCCCGCCAGTAGGCTGGACTTCCCGAATCGGGCTCTTTGACTTCAAGTTTGAAGCTCCAACTCCTATCCGAAGGATGAGCTTGTTCTGCCTCGGTTTGGTTATTCAAGGCGTCCGTAGATCTAAAAGTGTGATTTTTATGAGCTGGCTGGAATGAATAACTGATAAGTGTATTGGGTTCAACTAACGAAGGTCACAATAGGTGTTCTGGAGATTTCGGGTGAGGTGGGTTTGTATGTACACTGTGGTAGGTTGAATGTTGGTAAAGATTCCAAAATAATGAACACAACTTGGGAGTGTGATGATCGGTCACTGTATGGTTGTCCATTAGCGAATCCATGCCGATAGCCATACAGGCACGTTCCAGTTTCAGCATTATTAATGTTAGATCTACGTACGCGCGACGGAGCACCATTTGTTTCCGGATTCACTGCGCATATCAGGCTCTGTCGTTGGCTTCATACATAAGCTGAGTAATACTACACACTATCTGCATTGGGGTCAAAATCGAAGCACCCTTTAACTGATGAAAACCCTGCGAGAAAACGTTGAAGTAGGAGCATACATGTACACCTGAGTGTTCACATTAAGCGGCAATAAGTGGCTGGATAATAAAAATAATTAGAATGTAAAACCGACAATGACGGAAGTGCATTGCAAAGAATCGCCGGGTTTTGCCTTCTTACATGCTTTCAAATTACTATGTCATAGTTGATATGTGCACCTATGAGACTGATAAATTGGAGGTCCACCAAAAACTTCGAGGAGTGTTGATAACCTTTCTTTAGGGTTAATTTCCCATTCTCGAACGGGTTGGTTAACTGCTAGATGATGCCACTCTTTTCAGGGGTTCAAGCACAGAGTTCTACATTGCGTCGTCGCAAATCAGATTGTTGTCCATTTGCATTGAGTCTAACTTGACTTCATGATAGTCCCCCATTCATCACTCCGCTCATGCAATTTTGATCTCTACTTGTTTTGCCCATCGGTACCCACGATTCATCTTGCCGCAAAGGTATATAAGCATGTGTGTATGTGTGTGAATGTGGCAGCTGACCTACTTACCCGTCTGCTGAGCCTTTTGGGATTTGTTCTGTCATGATTTCTGTGTTATAGCCCGCCCATCATGAAACTGTCCTCGGAAGGGACGACCGTAGTCCAAATCACCGGGCCAACATCCCGCTGTTCGTTGTCTGGTCTGTGAACCTTGACACTGCGCTGTGCCAATCAGTGTCGATGCCAAGAACGTGGACAGGTAAGGTTTGGTGGATAATTTTGCTCACTTTTGTCTAAATAGTACAGTAGACTCTCGAAGCCAATTCTTCCTTTTGGTATTCGGAATCATCAAACCTACACGTGACTCAAAAGTTCCTTATTGGGACCTAAACAATTTGCAATTGACAAAACACCATTAATTGTAGGTGGTTGTGGGATTTGTAGAATCCGTACTCACAACGCTCTATTTTGAAGAGTCATCCTCTTGTCCTGGCACAAGTATTCTGGTGAGTCTACACCAGAGGGTGGAATCACTGGATTAGAGTTTCGCTCTTACTAGAGCTTGGCCGGTTCATTTGCCGTCAAGCATAGGCTTCAAGACAAGCCTGATACTTTGTTGGAAACCAACCGATCTACGCGAGCTGCAGAATGAGTACAAACGTATCACGTTACTTAATCAGTACTTTTAGTCTGTTAGACTAACTGGTTAACTGAACTCCGACCACTGAACACAGAAACATTCAGTTCGACCGTGACCTATCGATGACGGGATTCAGTCTGCGAAATTACGCAATCAACTCTTTTACTTATGGTTCCCAGAAAAACTTCTAACCGTAGTTCTGAACTACCGGGTGAAGAGCTGAAACCATGAGTTTAACTCTGAGTTTCTTTTGGATTCCAAAATGTGTATTGATGAACTGAGACATCTGAAGACTCTCTTTATCTCTTGTCGTTTCCCTTCCAGAACCAGACAAACAACTCAGCAGCCCAAAAACGGGGATGGGGTTTCAACCCATGTGTGCAAACTCTAGTGGTTGTGTAGACGATGCTGTATCTAATAGACCGACACTATTCTGAATAACGACACAAGCAGCAGTTATATGTTAAAGAACAGCAAGACAGACAGAGTGGGTAATGTAGGAAAGCAGACATTTGATCTTCGAGTGATTGCAGGATAAGTTAGGGAAGATGGATCCAACCCCAGATCATGTGAATGCCTGTAAGCAGGAATTGGCAGTTCTAATAGCTAAACCTGAGGTAGGACATGATAGCCATCCACCAGAACCCTAATGTCTTGGACCACACAAAATATACTCAAGCACTTTATTCTGCATATCAAACTGATGGTTAGTGATTGCCAATCCACATGAGTTTATCTACGAACTCAATGGGATTCATGGCATTCAGGAGCGATGTTTGCACTTGTGTTGCGCACGTTACGCTTTTGGAGAGCTGGGGTAGTTTGTGGGATTTTGAAAATAATTACACACCTGACTTCAGACAATGAGTTGTGGGCTTGGCTACCTCCAAACTGTTGAAATGCATGTCTACTTATTCAGTACAGGGAGGCCTTACTGCTAGTTTGCTTTTTATGGAGATGTAGTGTTACTTCCATTTGTACGTGACCAATTTCTATCTCTGTGCCCATCTGAGGTGACATCCTGACCACTCCAACCATGGTCGTGCTTAATCTTAGGCGTTATATACTGTTGATTTATATTGTGTTTCTTTCAGTTCGTCCTTGTCAAACACTGCATACAGCAGTTTTAAAACCGATTGTGTTGTTTCCCTTTACTAAATAGAAGGTGAAACCAGCAGTCTACTAACAGTTACAACAAGAACACTGCTTGATAGAAATCAAAATACTTAGTGAGACGGGTTGCTTACTTAGTGGTTCAGTCCAAAACGGTGACAATGAAACAAAATAGTAGATGATTATTTTCATCCACTACAAGCATACAAAGGAAGTGAAGACATCCATAAGGATTAAACAAATGTGTTCTGAAGAAAATAGCTGTTTCGCAGAAGATACCAAACAAAGCAAGACTTTTTGTGCTTTCCGTCTGGTTGGACAAACTACTTTGCTTAACTTTTTTGGAAGAAAGCTCAGTGTGGCCGAGTTAAGAGTTGCCCTCTTATCAGACAACAACTGAAGGAAAAATGTCTTTGCAGCTCTATGTGTGTTCATCAGTTTACTCGTCCCTGTGAAGACAAATATCGGTCAATTAAGAGACAGATATCCCAGCAGTTGTCTGGTTACATTCGGGTGGATTAATTCGAAGATCGATGACGTGCTACTACCAGTCCACTTTTAGCCTAAATGCTCGGTACAGTGTATAAGGCAAATCTAGTAACCACCCTCAAACATTCGCGAAATGCACCCATTTGCACACCAATTTGGTTGCAACGGAGGACGTAACTGAATACCAGCTGATTACTCGTTCATGATATCGTTCAGCTGAATGTACTGTACAAAAGGCGTCTTATTTCGCACTGGGTACGAGATTCGAGTTCCGCACAATTAGGGTTCAGGTAGAATACAAGGTTGACGAAAGCTCGAAGGCTATGCTTGCTTTGGGAGCCCTTGGAAGGACAAAATGCGTTTTTGGCTCTCGAAGAGATTTCAAAAGAAATAGGTGTAGCGTTCCTTTAAAAAGTTTAAACATACTGATCATAGTTCACCCAGTTTGCCTACAACAAATATACGTTAGGAGTTACCTAATGCTGAGACCAAGAAAATCTTTTCACGGACACTGGCGCTCACTTATCCAAACAACGGCATCTTAAAATCCCGTAACTCTCAAACACCGTGTCAGTTCCGACTAACGTTCTGAACCTAACCGCTGATTTTTCCACTGAGTGCTCCTGGATCCCTCCGCTGATTTTGTTCACCGTGAGTGACTGAACCAGAAAAAGGTGTCAGTAGGATTAACTTCGACCGTACTGTGACACCATGAAAATTTTGCGGATGACTTCACTGTTTCAGGCTCTGCATCACTACTGATAGCAGACATTGACAATACGTTTACTGTGTAAACGTAATACACTACTCACAAGGATGCTAAAAACTCTTCAAAAACCCACGACCAGTTTCGCTCTTCTTGGGGCTCATCAGGTAGGCGCAGTCCCCGAGTTTCCGTCAACCTTATGTTCTACGTGAACCCAAATTGCATGGAATTAGCGAAATACACTCATTTGCATGCCAATTTGCGTACCAGCTGGGTTTCGGATGAGTCTCCCGTCAAAAACCAAATTGGTACGCAAATGAGTGTCTTTAGCAAATTTCGTGCAATTTGGGTTCAAGTAGAACATAAGATTGACGGAAACTCGGGGACTGCGTCTACCTTATGAGCCCTAAGAAAGACGAAATTGGCCATGTGCTGTCAAAGACTTTTCAATAACCTTATGAGTAGTGTATTACGTCTATACATGTATCGCGACATCTGAAATATGGTACCAACTGAAACATGAGGCGGCCTGGTGCAGCACATTCGGTTGCTTAAAAACGTCATAAACGAGAGATTCTGGTGGGTTCCAGGCGAATCTCCCGCAAAACCAATTGGTACGCTTGCTGTCATTTTAATATCCCATTTTGTTTCGACAGGATGCAAAGCCCAGTTTTTTTCTGGGAAACTTGGGGAGTTAGGTGGACAATGCTTCAGTACAGTGTGGTAGAGCAGTCGTAGCTGGTGTAGCATCCGTCAAACAGATGAGGTGAGTTGTGCTCTGCAGCAAACTGAAGGTCATTTAATGTGCCATGTTCTGCCCCGGACAAGTAGCGGAACGAGTCCGACTCCTCACTTATAGCCCTCAACCATCCGCATCGTGGTTGCTTTCCCGCCTAAGTGTAACTTTCCAAGGTTATTGCTAACATGGAGATTGTACACTCCAAACAATTTAATAACACGCGCTCTTCCCTTTTAGATGGTGGGTTGATTTTCTTTACAAAGAAGACGTTGGGGCATCCACATTATTAAGAAATGAGGTGCTTCATCATTGTCTCCCTCTTTGAGGTGTCTGTTGGATCAGCGTTTATAAAAATGGAGTAGTGTAAAACAGCCAATGGTCACATCCAAGTTGGAGTTATTTTTTGGTTTTGGGTTGCGGATACCAGTCATGACGTGGTTAAAAGCCTTACCATGTTAACAGCAAGCTGTCCATGAAGCCAAGTTAACCACAGAGGTTTGGAGCGCTGCTTTTGTGAAGCTTAAATCAGGTGAATGACAAGCCCATAACGCTTGAGGACAGGTTTGGTTTCTTCCATGCCAGGTTCGTCGGAAAACAACAGTCTATCAGTTCGTCCGACGTAATTGCTACCGCAAGTTTATTGATAAAGGTAGGCGGGGGGTGGATGCTTGTTAAAGAACGCTAACACATTTCTTGAAGTAGAACCAGCGGCTACTTAATATCCTGTGCCTTCCGAGAGGGGCGTTCACTTTCGTGAATCATTTGTCTTGCCGTCTGAGCGTTGAGTGCTTTTTGACTTGAATCGGTTTGGGTGTGTGAAAATGTATGTGCATTTAAGCTGTTGACTGTCCTCACCTACTTCGTCAAGATGCACAACCTGGACCATTTTTGGGTGAAGGTGAAAAAATTATGTAGAGAAACCTTGAAAGAAATCACCTTAATGTTAAATCGGCTCAAAAATTATTTCAGCTGCGTACGGCCACAAACAAACCATTTTCTGGAAAAGAAGCACTAATTTCTTGTTGTTTCACCTAGAGGGTGACCTGAAGTCAAGGTGGTAGATAAATTTCTCAGGCTCTCGTAACATGAGCGCCTTGTTACGATCGGTTGGAGGGTCGGGGAGCTACTGACGCGATTTCTGGAAAACCTTGATAGTTTTGTTGACTCATTTCGCAAAACTATTTACCCAGGAGAATTCTCGTTCCTGAAATGTTTTTTTTCAGGTGGACAGAGTAAGAAATTCCACCTTGGTATGAGCAGAGAAGAATTAGAGGCGCACGGTTTGACTGGTGTAAACGGGTTTCTAGATGAATCAATAACGCAAATGAGTAAATCCTTATAAAGCAAAAGGCGTGATAGAATTTCTTCATTAGCCAGAGAATAAAACAACCCTAGAGAACAACGGATCAACTGTAACCGTTAATCAATCAGCTGCTGTCTCCAATCAAACAAAGTGCTGTCTGAACAGTATGTTTATCAATATTAGCGAGGAAATGTACCACAAATGTAAGATCTGATTGCACACCAGGGAACAGGTATAGAGAATTTGAGTAATTGTGTAACGCTATGTGTGGCGGAATAGTTTGAAAAGTTACCATGAAACTCCAGAAATCAGTGCCTTTCAGAGTGTGAAACAAACAAAACCAACTAAGTTTTCTTCCCGTACAAGCTGAAAAAGTTCCGCTATTTCAGCTGCATGTAGCTTTTTATGCCTCAACGTATAATGTAGAAGCAAAAACGACGATAAAGTTTGAATATTTCAGAAAATGAAACTGTACAATGAGCAGGTTGTCGTAAACAAAGGAGCACACAAATTGGCGTTATCGCTCAGGATTTAGTTTCAAAATATTTCGCAACAACATACTTTTTTATCGCTCAAATCAGACTTGCTAGTCATCGAAATTGTGATTCTGAGTGATGGGACTGGTTGGGCACCTAATGCAGGCGCCGTACAAGGAAGGAGCAAATACGAGTTTGCGGACCCAAAATAAATAGCGTACTACGAGTATGATTCTCCGATTGCCTAGTACCAACAGCTTCATAATCAACGACATGGCTTTTGTCCCGTCGGTTTGAAATACATGCCACGAACTTGGTTAGACACAACTGTAGGGTATCAGTAAGGCAACGCAATCATGACTTTACTTCTGCGACAGATGTTGCAGTTCGCACCATAATGGCAATTAAACCAGAGTATCATGGCAAAATCCAATGAAAAATGGTCTGCATCTTGTCAGGTTTAAAAAATAAGCAGCATTTTAAGCGTAAAATTAATCAGATTTATTACCAGTTGCACAGATTTTTATCGTCTGACGGGGACAAGCTGAGCTCAGAACCTGAATTTTGTACATTTTTTGCTTATCATTAAATAATTCTGCAGAAAATGAGACGGCGGATCATCAGACTTGCGTGAATTTGAGGATCTGCCGGAAATAAGCTTCTCCTGAAAATAGGAGAGGGACGACACGACAGGTAAATCAGTTCCTCAATTCATGAACCGATGAAAATTTCTTCGCGTGTAATGAACACATTCCGCTTGATTAGTCTGATGGTGGCATTGCGGTCTGGCTAGTAAAGGATGGAATTCAACTTATTTTGACATTTTTTGAATCGGTATTTCAAATTGCCTCTACAGGCTGAATAATAATACACAGAAGTGTTATCCGTCAGACTATCCATGGACTACACATTTACTTAACCATTTTAGTCCAATAGCTCAAATGAATTATTCCAACTGTTATCTCCATGGAACACAGAATAATAAATATGTTGAGGTCGACTACGATAAAGTGCGTTCCTATAAGGTGAGATCTCAATGAATGAAGTCAAATCTCGACACCTCAAAAGCTCAGGTAACTATTTAAGGAACTATTTAAGGCACTATTTAAGGAAGTAAATTTCTCACGAAGTGTGAAACACACCGTTTAGCACACCCTGCAATAAAATCACATGATACGCCTAGTTTCACAGCATAACTTGAGTAGTTTCAGATTTTCAACTAAATAAACGCAGCAAAAATAATTTCCTCTGCCAAATTCTTGCTCATACTGCTTTCTGAAATACACACACGAACTCATTAAGTAGGTAGTACGTGGTAGTACGTTGCCACACTTTTCTTTGCAATGACGGTTTTCCGTGATAAGACGTGGATGTGGACTTCCGACACTGTTGCTTCCCACGAACAACCGTCACAGGTTAGGTCTGTGCAGATTCAGAAAGAATTGTCTTTCCAGCAACGGGCGGCGCATGCTAAGTTGAGACCAAATCCCTACAATTCCTAGTCGACGATGCCAATCATAGCCTTCAAAAACTTGCAAAGCTTAAAATATTGAAATAAATCGATTCAGGTTTTCAGCTGCTTTTACGATGGTACTGGTACCTGCGCATCGCAAAGGAGTCAGCGCAAGTTTACAGAACCTAAATGTGAGTTTTTAGGCAAACTGACTGAGCCATTTAGATCATCGCTGATGCAGCTGTTGCTTGAGACATGGGTTGCGACCAATTTTACTGGCCACGTGCAATTACCGTAAGTGTACGAGTTTTCGTGCACAAGCTAACTGCCCGTCTCCACCATAAGATCATGACAACTATGTGACTGCGAATTTGGTAGGATGGTAGAATTTAGGTATAAAGTGCAGCTACACGTTCAATTTTACCATCTATCCGAGGAAGAAAGCATTTGCTTGCGTAGAGAAGAACTTTGTCTTACTGGTGCTGACCGCAAGCTGGATGGGTCATGCACGTTAGGCTACTCGATCCACAACAATTTTTTGCTTTTCCACGTTTGAGCCAAGTAAGAAAATGTTATCGGCACGTTCCATGAAGGCTGTTCGAGGATTGAGTCGAAAGCTGCGCGAAAGTCAATGGAACAATCAGTCGCTTGCTGCCGAGAATTGGTACCATGTGTTGAATGTCAACTAGAGTCAATATCTAGTCTAGCTTTTTCTAACGGGTAAAAACCAACTCGATTGGATCAGGTTTGACCATCTTGCACATTGAGAGATCTTTGGAGGGGTACCTAAGCTAATATATTGGCCGAATTACGTGGGACCGCTTCCCAGTAGTTGTTTCAGACTATTTTTTGGTCTGTTTTAGGAACTGAAAGAAAAATTGAGGAGGAACAGAATCCGTCTTCCAAATGGAACTGAAGAGTTCATGCGGCATTGGAACGATTCGAGAGAGATAGTATATGTATTCGTAAGTCGGAGTGCTGTTCTCTCCTGGAGGTTGGGATAGTTGACAACACAAAAAATCGTAGTCTTACTAAGCGATTCACATTTAAAGTTGCAATACCCTCAAATCTATTTTTGTAGATTTCTTGTCCGGAAATCGGGATGGTTTAGCAGTTGGCTGAAGTATTCCAGCCAATGCTTCTTCTTTTCCGGGCTGACTGCTATCAACCTCTCGATTTTGTCGCATAAACGGTTTGTTTGGCTATTTTTTTGTTTACCAGGAACAAAACAAAGCCGGCGAAAATGTACGGCAAGTTCACCTAAGTTTGAGCCTTTCTCCATATATGACGTTGTATTGGCTTATTATTAAACACTGTCACTTCAAGAGGAACTAGTGACATCACATTGGATATTTCAGAAGCCATGTAATGTCGTACTGTAGGAGGGTATAGTTTTGTCTGAAATCCAGCCTTTGTGTTATTGCGGGCGTAACCGATAGAACCTTTCAAGGCTTATTGGATCACTTATTGCCCACTGAGACAAACTGGTGACCAGGATAGCTAAATTAGTTTGCAGTCGGTTCCACTGTTATGGAGGTACAGTGGTTGGACTGAATCCGTTTACGCCCGAATGGATGTACACTCAAGGGACGATGTTTTTGTTTAGTAGCAATATGGAATTTGGCTCTTTCTCACAAAAGAGCGTGGTCCAGTCCTGTGTTTTCCTTTTCAGCTTTACATAATTGGCAATCTACAATTTCGGCTCATATGGGCTGTATTAGAACGTAAGCAGTTTGAGGTGCAGTTCGGCCGTCATTCGAATGCCCCTATAGTGAATGTCATTTATGGTTCCGAAAGGGCGTACAGGTGTTGACGAAGTATTTCGACGTACTGGAATTTACAAGGCCCACTGTTTTCACATCAGTGCCTTGGGCCACCGACCAAGATTTGCAACTCATCGTACAGATTATCCTTGACGGTAAAATCCACTGGTATGGTGGATGCGTACACACGAAATACACTTACTTTTAGCTACAATTTCCAGGTATGAATGCATTTGGGCATAGTCATTTAAGTCGAAGGCAGCCCCATTGACACTGGAGTTGTCCACTGGACTACCGCAATCAGTCTCCACTCTAGCTGCAGAGAGCCTTGATCTGAGTGGTCCGTCCTCAGAGAAGCCGATGCTATTTAGCAGGTCGTCTTGTATAATACGCAGCATTAACCCTTTTATTGCAATCACTCATCAGGGTGCGGACATTCCAGCAGTAGATATCAAGTGGTCTGCTTGTGCTTGGAGTCCTAACTCGCTTATTGGGTAGCCATGTGACTGGGCCAGCAAAGGATGCGCGGCTTACCGGGGAGGACGTAGCATTATGTAAGTTAATTGCGTCAGATATCCTGAAGTAATGAGAGGATATGATGTGGGTGGTGTCTCCAGTGTCACTCGGCTGTTGTTTGAGCATACACCTGTAGCTCTTGCACAGCCGAGTCGGACCTGAAAGACAGCAGAAAAATCTTCAACAGCGATGGAACAGAATCATTGTTGTGGAAGTCAGATTCCAAAAGAGATCCCGTCTTTACGGTGCTGGTTTGGAATTAGGGCTTAATCAACTTTTTTAAAAGACAAGTGTACTATCAGACTAGGCTATAGCAACCGACACCCAATTTCTTCCTTTCAGTTTGGTGGAAATACGTAGGCTACGGGAATGCAGTCAGTAAGACATACGCAACAGTGGCTGTGTGGTAGAAAGTATTTTAGGGGGTATTTAGTAGGGTATAAGGAATGACTCTACTCACATCTGTTCATACTGACACGGTAATATCACACGATAACTGGGCGCTTTTCGGACTCTGCTTAGCTGTTGATGGACCGGACTTTTCGTGTGCATCTATACAAATGTCATCTGCCGGAAAAAGTACTCCAACCTCTTTGAAATTCATGTGCATCGTCCATTACTTTATCTTGTTACGTAATCTGATATAAAGCTTGTCGCCTTGGCAACAACTGAATTTCTGTTACCCCAACGTCACAAGACAAGTCGCAACAATATTAGGCCAACAAATCGTCGACGTGATATCGTCGAAATTTCCAGAATGCGTCAGTTGGTACCAGACTGGATCATCTGATCCCAACTTACTCGAAAACTCAGACAATTCTGCACCTCATCCGTGAGCTTACTACAATATTCGGTACCATTCGTTTGGGTGATGGCAAGATGTACATTTGTTTATCCTCAGAATCATCAAGGTCTTAGGAGTGCTGCACAACGAATGTCTGGATAAATAAGATTTTAGAATACCATTTCGACAATTAGGGCTTGGTCCCAAGATGTGCTTTCAAAGTTTCTACTAGCCCTCCTTTCGACTAACTGAAAACCCAATGTTTTGAAAATATCAAGTATAAAATCATGAACTGAACGTCTGTTTTCTCATACTGAATTTCCGCATCATGAGCATTTCGCTTGGTTTGATTGTGCTCTTTTGCGAAACATATCATGTATGCGACAAATTTGAAAAGTTCACCTGGTTTCACCGTCCATGTCCGGATGCTGTGTACCATTTGATCACACTCGATGCATGATCATTTGAAATGCCCTTGTCGGACATTACATTCCGTCAACACTACATGCAAGTGAAGAAGCAGCGCAGATGGAGTTTCTAGCCCTATGAGCCAAAAGAACTGGATCGACGCTTGGTTCTAGGGCTCAGGCAGAATTATTCGTGGATGATATGTATATTAGAACGTCTCTTTCCGCGAGCGAGTGGGGAACTTGTGTTTGGTTCAAGGATTTCAGGTTTGGTTTCGGTAGCGTCCACTTGGCTGTAGATCAGACGACAGCTGATCTGTTCGCCAAGCTGTCAAACAGCTTGCAAAGTTTTCATCCGATACGGGTAACCTTCGTTAGTGATCAGTTTGGTGGGTCGGCGAGCGGATCAACTGTCACCTGATCAAAATTCAATTAACGCACCCGGGCTAGATTTCAGTGTATTCAAAGCTCACTCAAGTCCCACAGTACTAACCACTAACGGGGGCTTTAGTGGGCTTTGCATTATCGCAAGGCCTCATGTAACTCATGTAACGCTGTCAAGGTACTAAGATGCACCTCATATTGCTTACCTGATGGTGTAGTGGATGCTGGACACAGCTCTGCAAACTAAATTTGTTTCGAGATTTGCGGCAAATTTCTAGATGAATAGTTGTGATTCATAAGTGACAACATGTAACGAGCAGCCAGTGTGAAATCGGAAATCGAGTGATCCTCAATTTTTCACGCCTTCTCCACGTTCTTGTTGTGTGATCGTGAAAAAAAATTGGACACATTTTTGTCCGTTTGCACAGTTTACCTTGGAGGTAAACAGTATTCTATTAACAATGACCAGAAGTATTTAGTATTGATCCACCCATCGAAAGCAAATACCTTGAGCAAATATAGACTTTGATGTAATACGGGTATGATGAACAAAATAAGCTTAAAACGTCTGTAAGTTATTGTTGGCTTGGAAGACATCTGAGAATATTCCCCCAAACCTGGTAAGGTCAGTTACACTTACAGACAGTCAGGACTCAGGAAGAACCCACTACCTATTCTGTTTTATTAGAAGTACTATTGATAATACTCATGTGTGGTGAAATAACACGACAGATTATCATCACCGCAGATCATGAAGTGCCCATTACTTCACGCGATTCTCAGAAAGGAATCATCGTGAGACAGAAAACAAATAAAGTTGCTTATCACAAACTAAAGCCTCACAGTAGGTTATCTGAAGCACATCGTCCACAAGCAACGGTTCGGGGTTGTTTTGGATGAAACAAGACGAAACTGTCTCACCAGTCAGTTAAAGAAAAAGTTAAGTCTGTCATTCAACAACCACCCTCTCAGGAATCTCTAGAGAGATTCAATCCTCTGCCTTTCCAGGTAGTAGCTGAATGTCTTACCATTCTGTCACGAGTCGCTGATCAGCAGTGTGATTGACACGTACTTAGACCCCATCGAGACAACGTTATACAACCATTGATGTTGTGCGTGGTAACTTAACTGGATAAAACTGAATGATTTCGAGTTGACGCGTGACAGATTCAATCGTAAATCAAACCTAGCGATAGCGAAATAAGGATTTGGGCAAACGATGCAAAAACAAAAAATAAAATTTGACGTCACAAAATTATGAAACCACCCCTGTTCTCGTCTCGTCTAGAGAGTTCGTTGGTGGACAGCCACAGCGTATCAGCTGAATGGAGCTAAAGTTGGTCCGCTTAACAAATTTGTTAGACGCGAAAAGAGCCAGCTCATGGCGGTATGTGAGAGGAGGACGCTAGGAAGCCCTAAATGTCCAAACTTACTTATATGGCCACGACAACGCTAGTAAATTTGGGTATTGCTAATTTGCTTATTTCCTGAGCTGATAGGCCACAAATTTTAGTGTGAATGCGTGAAACTTATGACAGTAGTAATTGCGATTAGTTTAGATGCCAGGGTTATCTGGAACATACACAAAAACTGACAGCAATTCTTAACCCGAAAGACTTTACCGAATCCTCGTTGAGTCCAGTTTTTATGACATTACTCAAAACTGAACATGATGCTGAAACTCCATCTCCTGTTTTAGTTGGCAAGCGAAGCCAGTCTATGCTGAAAAGCCAAGGAGCACTGTGCAGCTGCTTTATCCTTATTGGGGATCATCAGCAGTGCTTGGCTTAAGAAACTCCAGCTAGTTTCGAACCCGCTGCCTGCCGGCTAGTGTTTTGCACACTTAACTGCACACTTAACTTAACGGCCGATCAGCACTGTGATTAGCTCACAGGATAGGATATAACAACACTCATCCCTCGTTCATAGCATCCATATCACGTGGTCACGTGTTGATTGACTGGCCCCTTGAGTGACGACATCTCTGATGGAACTTTCACTCTTCGGGTGAATTTTGTTCTTCCTTTGAGCTACTTATTGGTTGTTCTTAGTGTGAGGAGATTTAGCATCCAAATAAGTTTCCCGGTAACACTAGCATAATGTCCAACTAAGCGCATTCACCACTTGCGTAGAAATTAGGTGTTCAAGGAAAGCATAATATAGATAGAAATTCGAGGCCACGTCCACCTGATGAACCCTAAGGAGGTCGAAAGCGGTATTAAGTTGTCGGGTAGTGTTTAGCAGCCTTGTGAAAAGTGTAGCTTCGTGTAGAAAAAGGTTTACTGTTCCCAAACCGCCTTATGCCAAATGACTTTTATCTTGGACTATGTATCTTATTGGTGGGAGTCAGCAGAGATGACATGCCATAAATAGTGTTCATTAGAACTGTGGCATCTGTGGTCCAGATAGAAAGAAGCCTTACAGTCACCAAATAAGCTCCGTTTCAATGTGGAAGTGGTGGTTTGTGGCCAGGTTCCGGCCCTTTTGTTTAACATCAAATAATCAAATTAACTTCTTGGTTTGACTAACAACGCGATACATCACTTTTTGATCAAAATAACCAGGTCCTGCTCAGCCGGATTTAGGTTACTGTCAATACGTTGGTGGATTACGCACTTCAGGTTGCGTGAACCGACGTCGACTGGCCACTCGAATGGCGTCTCCAAAGAAGAAAGGTTTGTTCGAAGTTTCTGAAATTGGGAGATTATGTAGCTTCCTTCACCATGCAAGTGAAGACTATCTATGCTGAAATGATGCTTTGTTCTTGGTAGGACTCAGCAGCGTACATCTCATCATAAACAAAATGATCGTTTTACGTAAACGTCTGACCAACGTCCGGTTGCTACCGATTCGTGCGATTTTTTGTGAACCCAACAAGCTTGATCTCTGTCAGACGCAAATGAGAATTCTCAGAAGTGTTTCAGAAAGCAAGTACTAGGTGTGATTAGGATAAGAATACTTATCGTCCCTGATTCTAATATCTGCGAGAGCGATCAAAATGATATAAAAGCACTGGCTGAATCAAAGCACCTTTTACTTTCCTCGTGATTATTTGGAAGCCACATTAAGTGTGCATCTTTTCGTGTTCAGAAAGCAAACATATTTTGACTCCTCAGAGAAAAATGCTGATCTGAAGGTAGTTCCAGAATGTCTTTCCTTGGTGAATTCAATTCACCCATGTGTCTGATTCATTCTAACCAAACAACTTTGTGCAAATATTGTTCAACTCCTATAGAGCTGCCCTAGTTGCGATACTCTGCTTTATATCAGAGCATCTGTGGACCCCCAGTGATCCGGACTAATTTTCTGACATTCCAGTCTGGCAAAATCGACAGGGTCCGTTCTTTATTCTGTAATAAATACATTTAAAGTCGTGAAATGAGGCATCAAAATATGTGTTGCCCAGCTGCGTTTTGATGTTGTGTGACCGCAGACCACTCTAAACGCGCGGGTTCTTATATCGTCCGTTTAACCCAACCCTCGATATCAACCAGAGTCGACTGTGCAAATAGTCAGCCTACAATGTTTAAGGCGCATGGACAGTTGTACAACCAGGGTTATGATTTTTTAATAAATATGTGAGACCTCGTTGCTATTGGTCACAAAATCGAATATTCAGGCTGCACTGGTTACCGTCAGCAAGCCTGTTTGGGTGCAAACGTTTCATCACTCATAGAGAAATTATTTTTTCATTCCAAGGAGGGCAGTAAGTCATATTGCAACATCGTACACTGACTCCTGTTGTTTGTTAAAGGAATCAACTGTGACGCGGAAATGCACTGAGGGTTAAGTTTTGAGGCTATGAAAATGAGAGCTGTCGATTGCTTTTACGGTGAGCCGCGGTTGGAAACAAACAATGGTGCAAAACGCACGTCCGGTGACATTCCCTTGTCAAGTGATTGACAGATGGGTGCCTCAGGATGAACGAGAACCAAACGGATGAGGCACAAATTAGGGATGCGTTTATTGGACCCTGCAAAGTTATGCAGACAAGCATCGAGTAAAACTGACACGGAGCGAAACAACAAACTTCTCTGGTATCATTTACTGGACACAAACAGTTATCCTCGTAACCTGCTTTTTTGCCAATTAGAGGGTAATCAATTTTACTTGTTCTTGGTGAGATGAAATCTATAGGTAGTTTGTCATATCGTCAAATAAGCTTCTACAAGAAAGGTGAGAATAGGAAGTATTTTTAGCCCAGAGGCAGTTGTTTGTCGGTTAAAGGATTGTTTTATTTTGTGAATCAATACCATGATGAAAGCCAAGTGAAACGGCAAACCCTGACGCACGTCAAGTCACCAACAGGTGACCTATTGTTCCATCTATCTGTTTCTAGAGACTTGCAGCCACGTGGTGTTAAGACTGCATTGCATGTATTAACTGTCAGGTCAACCATTCACTATCTTCGATTATTTAATGCGGCCGTGGTTCGACGAATGGGCCTGTGGACTTATAATGATGATCCGTGTTTCTCATCACAACACTTCACAGCATCCAATTAGGTGCAAATGACAGTTAGTCGTCGGTATTCCGCGTCCGCAAACTTACTAACCAATCTTAGCGGTCTATTTCATTATTGTCCCCCATTTTAACCTTTGGATATGTATTGACCTGACAACGAAATTCCGAAAATATTAATGTTTGTAACTGTATTCTTGTTGAATCTAGGGGAAAATTTACACTCGATATAACTGACAGCGCCGAATGATCTTGTCTTATGTGCATAAACCAAGGTAAGCAGACAAACATTTCTTAAAACATGACAAGTCGACAATTAAGCTTCAACAAACAGCATCGTTATGAGTCAGTTAGAATGTATTAGGACAAAAACCATCGGTTGATGTTAACTGAATGACCAGTTTCGTAAACACGTTTAGTATTTCACGTTGACAGCTTTTCGCCTAGAGGCCTCACTCAGTAATCAAAAATGGAGGAGCACTTGGGACCTGATATGAAGGATTCTGTCGGCTCGTTCCCATTGAAATTTGTTGCGACTGCCAACAAAACGATACATATAGGGTAAAATTGAAAGAACAGCAAAGTGTTTTGAAAGTGTTGTGTGTTTTTCTGCCCAAGCGCACTCGGAGTTGAGTTGAATAGTGTGTTCTCTTCAGAGCAATACAGAAGATTGAATTGATTTTAACGATTTTCTGGAACGGCATATCAAATATGCCATCATTTTTGGCAGACTGAGATTCAGCTCTGTTTGGGACCAGGCCATGTAGTGATGCCTGATAAATATCTCCGTGTAGTTGTTTTGTTGCAAAGTTCTTCGCAGCATCTCAAGTCCCTCTGACAGTATATTCGGTGTGCACAGTCAATTAGCTCGGTTGTGTACTGTCCTGACCTGAAAGCTTTTACTGTTTATTGTCAGTTGGAGAAGCGCCACAGGAGTCAAGGAACCGCTTTCTGTCAATCCTGCGCCGTGTGTGCTAACCAATATATGATCACGGGCGTACTTGGGCCTCGTGTAATATGCACTGTTGATTTTCTCTGGTCAACAGGTGCGCTACACGTTTTTCATGCCGACAGACGCACTTTTGTAGTTGTTGACCCTGTTGTTACCACAAGTCGAGCTAAACTTCCAATCTGGAATGTTTCGTTGAGTGACAAATCTGATGCATGTTGCGCAGAGTGGTTCCGGACGAAAAGTGGAAATTTGCCGAGTTTACACGAATACGCATTTGATAAAGTTAGAGATCGCTCAAAGCTTGTGACATTGTGAGTTGACGCATTTAGGTTGATATAACAGATTTTGTTTGTAACACGCGTTCAACCGAGTTCTTTTAAAATAAATACAGTGTTTTCCCTGGCCAGAGAATCTTACTTCAGCGACTGCCTCCCCAATAAAACAATATGGAAACTGCACGTACGCACAAGACATTGATTGTTCATCGATCCGAAATACGACAACCTGTCTAGCGTAATTTGTTCAACGTTTTCTGAAGAGAGACATAATATAGAGAGTGTCGTACTGAGTTCCCTCCTAACTTACCCGTCTTAAAATAAAAGAGGAATTTGTATGCAAAATCCGTTAAAAAACCACCGGGTATACAGCAGTGAACCAGGGTGTTTTTGTCAGAAATGATGAGGGCATGAAAACATGGAGTTTGTTGTTCACATCCCGGAAGATGGATCATTTTAATGCGGAAAACCGGAACTTCTAACACGAAGAACATCGGATTTTTTTGTAAAAATTATTAGTTCATTTGATCGCTACACTACCGTTACTCACAAACTACCAATCCTGTTTGGCACAAATTGAATGAGATTAGTGTTGGGAAGGTTGTGCTGACCGTATGGGAACTCGATCAAAGTAATACAACTTAAAGAGTAGAAAAATCCGCAACTGAGACATCTGGAGTTTGTTGTAAATTACATTAAGCTGAAACCAACTATATGACCAACAGAAGGACTATACCGATCTCTTATTGGGTCAGGGACATTTGTGGTGGAAGTGTTATATCGGTGTATATTAGTACGACGAAAATTGTCAGAGTATCTGTTGAAAGTAATTTAGAGTACCATCCCCACATCTACTCAACAGTTGAGTTGGAAGTTGTTGAGCCGTCCCACTGTGTTTGTTCAGTTATTTTAGACACTCAAATGACGCCCAAAAAGCACGCTTAATAATACAAACGTTCTAAAACCCCGTGAAAATGAGTTTATTGCTTTGGTCTCCGATTGTTCGTAAATGCTGTCTTCATTTTTTACGACGAACAAAGCATTCAAGGTGATCTTTGTCGCGCGATTAAGAAAATAAACAAATCACTCAGATAAATTACCACACATTGCATACTTGCATTTACTAACTGGAATCAACCCCTGCCCCCATTCAAAAGTGATGTGAATTGATGAGAAAATAAGTATATTTAGCTGTCAATGTTGGTACTAATCTATCTGATTACAAATAGCCGTTCTTTAGGTACCTGCGGAATTGTCTTACGAGAATCTAAAACCAAGATTCGTTTACTATGATGGTTCACATGTAACCAGTAGATTTTGGCGTTTCACAGCTGACCTATATGGCACATTGAAACTGAGAGGTTTCAAGAAAATATCACATCCAGTCGCGAAATGAACACAGATCTGCTCATAGTTCAATAGTGCATCCAACCGAAAACCTGATCAACCGCGGCTGAAGTGTAACTGGAATTGCAAGTCTATTGTTTATTGCGAATCTACACTTGCTCTGTGCCATAGCGTGCCGAGACAGAACAAGGCGTTTGGACCGCCCGAATGGGCAACAAAATATTTTTCTGGAAAGGTCTGAGAACATGATTTCACGGTGTGTTATGTTGACCTGTGTGCCTCAGTCATTCTTAATGCGCCCCCATAAGTGATACGGGCATGTCTCTGTTTATGTCAGTATTGATTACTTCTCAAAAAGAAATTGCTGCATGATGGAACATCCTGGAAGCTTATAAACCGGTGTGCAGTGATCTGAAGCAGCCTCTTGGCAATTTTCTCATACACATTAACATGGGCGATAAACCATCCGCTTGAGTTTTAGCCTCTCTCGGTAGTGACCTGTTTGAGGAAAACTGTTTTTTTTTTCGGGTAAAAACTTGCATACCCCTAACTTGGAGGATTCCGACACCAAAAAAACGAAAAGATGGGAGAAACAACATCCTTTCCGACTTCATATACGGTGCCTTTGCTAAGAGAGCTCATGTGCTCCGGAACGGCCAGAATCGTGCCCTTCTTTGGAAGGCTTCCTTTTCAGAGGACGACACGGTTTGAACAGTATTTCGCGGCGTTCTTCGTAGGGCTGGAGTAGAGAGTAACTGACTCTAAGAGAGCGGCTGTTCTTCTATTGGTTTGTCAGCTATTGATACCATACAAAGCAAGTAACCGATGACAGTCTACCGCGTTCCTCATAAGTTTCGTCACCATTCGAGGAGACA
>SJOL01008458.1:56653-271482 GCA_004794785.1 Opisthorchis felineus
TATCAACCTCTGAGGACAAAGGAAATCCAGAACCATAGAACCGGGAGCCGATCGAGGATTCAATGAAGAAAGCAATAGGACGATAAACTACTAAAAATAGGAGGTACACCACCAACCAATCAAACAACAGAAAAGAAAACCACGACGCAACACAGATCACGAACGGGCCAACCGGAAGAGACAATGATGGACAGCAACTTCGACAGTAGCGTGGCCGTAGGAAGCAAGAAATACAAACCACAACGCAACACAGATTCTGATCGGACCAACCAGAATCCAAGTGCGATGATTTCCAATGGCCAATCAGGTTACAGCGCAAAAAAAGCTGCTCTTTGTAAACTATGTAAACGCAAGCACGAGGAGAGGGACTACCCACCCAACAGCGCACTGAGAATGTCTCCTCGAATGGTGACGAAACGTTTGCAAATCAATTGCCAAGCTCGGTGAACAGATCAACAGCCCCCTGATGAACTACCAACTAATGCATCTGAGCTACCAATATTCCAACAAATTACCATCCATGATATTTTTTATTGTACACAACAAGTCATCCTTTCCTAACCTTATTACGAAGAAAGTCAGTTGAACGGGTTCTAACTACCAAAGACTTTCTGAACCATTCGACCCTATTGTTCACAAGAAACCACTGAACTCACTTATCAACTAAGAATTTTTTCTTTTTGTTTGATCCATCACACCATGTTGGCTGGACGTGAGGATGAGCATTTACGTACGCCTGGTGACGTAATACTAGTCCAAGGTGTGTTGCACTGAAACCGTTCACCTTAACTTAGATCATTTGTCCCCATCTTATACTTCAAGCAGAACTATATCAACACTTCGTACCCCCAGACTTGTTTCTAGATTTCGAATGTTCTTATCAAAACACCTACAAATTCTGTTGGTCTTAAAGGTAGACTTCAACTCAGCCTCAGCTGAGTCTCTCGTATTTGACTGAATGTGGTGCGAAAAACGGCCTCCTTTTTCAGTAGGTGTGAGATTCAGGTAGGGAATCTATCCAGAAAATATAGTATGATATCTCGAATATTGTACCAAGAAAAAAATGAGGCGCTTTTTGCTCAGCAAATTCAGCGGCATTCATTCGAGGCTTCTGTAAGCAACAACGTAATTTGCAAATGAGTAAATTTCATCAACTGCTTACAGTCTGATGTTCTTGGTTGGTGGAAACTCAGGAGGACTACGCTCAACTGGAAGAGCTAAACCGGTTGACTACTATAGGGTAGTTTTCAGCAATCTTATGTGTAATAGGCTTCGGCAATAAAACACAGGTTAGTCATCACTTTGTCGAGTAGTTTGCCAGAAAATTTGTATTGGACTGCCACAAAGCAGCCAGATAAAAAAGCATTAAAATTCATGATATGAATGTAAAGAGGAAAGTCATGCAAGGCCTCAGCAACCAAATGACCGTTTTACAGTGACGTATCTGTGGGTGGGGCACTAAGGAAGGCTAGTAGAAACGGTCGCTATCAAAGAGCGAATGCTCTAAACGTATCTACACCCTGACAAATTGCTATGAAGGAATGATCGTATCAATCAAGATTTCACCTTACAGGTGGAGTTAATCTATGCCGATAAGCCTAAAAGCATTGGAAACCTGATTTCTCATTACTGGGAATCATCAGCAGTGTGAATCTCACAAAACTCGGGGAGTTTGGAGCCCGAAAGTTCCTAGCTGGTAGTTTGAATGGTTCTTCTTTCGACGAAGGGCGGCTGATCAGCAGTGTGATTAACTCACAATTGGTCAGGATATAGCGCTACCCGTACTTTAGTTGGTGGATTCAAATCACGTGGATGTCTGTTGACCGGCTCTCCATAAGAGGACGCTCTTGGCTGAGCATTGTGCACCTATTTTCTCTACCATATATGCGAAGATTTTGCAAAGAGGAGTTCACAGGTTTGGGAAAGTGTTGCCATTGTAAGAAACTGGCTAACAAAGGGTTCGCTGATGTATTTGTTTAGCTTTTAAGAACTCCTCATTGACAAAGATGAGACTAGGCAGTTACGAATGTTTAAGAAGTCCATTAATTCCACACTTAACTGTCAAGGATATCACAGATACCAGACTGTTGCCTGTGAAGCGAATAGCAAATCTCATCAGTGGCTGGCTCAGGTACATTGTCTCCACTTTGCTTCACTTATTTAGTAGATTCGTGAAACGAGATACTCAGCGAGTGAGCGGGAAACCGGAAGCAGGGTACATCAAAGTGAGATTTAGTGGATGGCCAGATGAAAATAATGCATATGCGCCGCAAAGTTACCTAGAGTGGAGGCTTGGGATTTTGTTGGCACCGCGACCTTTGTTCAAAGGACGAATGACCAAAAAGCATTTCAGCAAACATATCACGTGATCTCGGTCACTGTTGTTATAAATCTACCCGAATGCGAAGCTTCAGAAAGAATCTTAAACAACAAATATCAAGTCACGATTTGAGGACAGTTCGATTAACTAATTGGGCTAGAGGACGCACTAGATCATGGGATGTGCGCAGTAAAACAGATCAACAGTTCTTGGGTAGCCACGAAGCAAAACTAAGAAGTTTGAAGTGAAAATGCGATCGAGAATGCAATCTACCGCATTTTGCAGCGAAAGATTTCGAAGATGGAGTTAAATTCTACGTTGCCCTTGACCATAGGGTACAGAAGTTAACTCACCTTTTTGCATGTCACAAGTTTGACTAGGATAGACATCTTCCTATGTCGCAAACATATTTTTGTTTTATTCTCTAGGGATTTGAATTTTGATTCGGGCTACTGATCCAGCAGTGTTAAAAAACGGATACACTGTACTGTGAGGGTGCAGGCAAAATGTAACATAAGCTTTTGTGTTACTTAACCTGATGTTTTTTTGCCAAACTTTGTATTCACTAAATACAGCTGACTAGATGATGCGAGTCTTTTTAAACATTTTGATTTGACAGGGATATACTGGTCGTTTACAAAAAAATAACTGCATTCATTTGAGAAGTTTGTTGCACATCTTGCTCTAGATCCTCTTCTGTGCTGTCCAATTTACAAATGGTTCATGATCAATTATTTACCATTGCACAAGTGTAGAAGATGGATAATATAGTTGAAGAAATCGTTAGTTTTTTTACAGAGATATCTCGTTTCGGGAGACTCAACCCCAGGGTGCCCTTCCCCCATGCTTGGTCGGTCGTGTAAATAACTGTGCGTCGGAAGCTTTCAACTTTAGGACCACGCACATTCACCAGTACTGTGCGTCTATATAAACGGTTCGTCCTTTAGTAAGATAATTCTGGTGAGATCATTCGAGATGCACACAATGTGAGACGGGGTGCTGAATTCTGTTTTTGACTTCGTTAGGTATCCAAATAATACTCACTTGCTGATTAGGCTAGCTACAGTCGACATGTCATATAGAATTATGCCAACGGACCCGGCTCAGTTTGGATAACGCAATACTCGGTTTACACTGGTTGGCTAGTACAACTACCTGATTGCCCTTTACTCGAGGCTAACCCGGGGAAATAAGACCAAGGAGCATTTCGAGAGCCATTAGCATGCCAAGATACCACACTGTGAATGCAAACTCACGTAGAAAATACCGAGCAGTTGAAGTCCGTTGCACCTACGCACGGCATCTGTCATAGGATGCGCACAAGGCAAACATGTGAGTAGATATTGCCACTCAGTAACCAGTTTGGTTTGGACAAAGCTGGTACTCCAGAACGTCCGGTGCTTAGGTAAGCATTTGCGGACACCAGTGAAAGCAATCCAGCAATTGAACCAAATGGTTCTTGAATTCATTTCTAGGACCATCGGGAGCTTAGCAGACCGAAGGTTTCGGCGTGTTGAAGTATGCTGTACAGAGGTCTACTTTGAACTCAAAGGCGTCTTTATCTGTAAAGCGGTAACGCTGAATGCCGAGAACTGAGCCTCAACTTACATCCGAAAGTTTTACTCTCTTGTTCTATGCGGATACATTCACAACAGGCCAAATCTAAAATTTTCGCAAGTTTAGCAATCCGACGTCTTACGAAAGACAAGACAGGGACGAAAATCTTCCCTTATCTGCCGATATTTCGCCACCGGATCGACGCATTGTAGGTTACAGCTCTCTGATTTGAAGGCGTCAGTTGTTGAAATCCGATATGAAGCATTTTTATCCGTTTTTCGTTTTATGTTATCCACGCGGACAGCTCACAAACGTTTGACCAAAGTGTCCAGGTTTGAAATCTTCTGGTATTTATTTAACCATACAGAAACTGGTTCAAGCTTCTTTCCCCTTCCTTTCACCAAAGTTACCTCAGCCCATGCATTTAGCCAACCATGACTGTGACCTCCACTAGGTCACAACGTGTCTTTCTTGAAGACTTTCGTGACTGGCACTAGATTTGCCTAGGAAGTGCCAATTATTCGTTCCAAGTACTGCAGGTGAAGGCTGCTCCAAAAACGCATGTTGCGCTGGTACACTCAAACTTTCGTTGCTGTACAAGGGAGTACCTCATGACATGCTGTCTGGTCTCTAGCTTTAAGGTCTAGTACATCCACACCAGGTTCTCAAATCTTCCGAAAACCACACTAATCTTGGAATCACAAGGTAAGAGCTCTCGGCCAAAAAACAGGTCAAAAAATAGTGTACTACCAAGAAGGTAGTAGCCCCTACAGTGGTCCACAAATCCTATTCCATTTTTGATGCTCAGAGGAGCACTAAAGACATCACTTAGCGCAGGCTGACGCACAACAAAAAATACATTTCAGTTCATACATAGGACAGACTGTCTGCCAGCAGTCTGAAACCCAGCTAGTTGTTTCAGCTCAACATATGTATGCGAAAACAATACACAGGTGTCCTTAGGCTGGAAAACACGGATCTAATTGCAATACACGAACGCAGCGGCAGAATGGTCGCTCATAAAAATCGTTTCTATGAGGAAATTTAGATCAGATTAGATGTTCACAGAACTTCCCGATTAACAGAGGTTACAGTAAAGTTTATAAAGAAGACACAAGGCAGCTGGATTCTTCTTGAGGCCGTCTTGCAACCACTTTCAGGCCCGGTATTCAGTGGCCATCACAGAAGTTACAAAGTTCTTTTAGGATGTGTGATTTGAAAACCCCAGTAGCTAAACGCTTTAGTAGAACTCGTTCTAATAACTTACGCTCACAGACCAACAGGCTGATGCCTCTATAAATGTCGGGTAAATTATCGCCTCTTTTTCACTTGTACAGCAGCAACGTTGGAGCATGTCTGAACTCAGAAGTAACTTCCTCTTTCTACCACGTGATAGTGTTCACCCGAAGCAATGCATTCCCACTGGTCGCACGAACAAAGTCGATAGGTTCTGATGTAAGATTTAATACTTTTGCTGCCTTTCAATCCCGCAACTGTATGTTTGCATATCATACCCGTTCAGTTGTTGTAGGAGAGTTCTATGTCTATTTTACTTCCCTTTAGAGCAATCTGCCCATGATAAGCCAGTCGTTGCTCATTGGTCGGTTCATGAGTTCCTTGAAGTGCCTGACCATTTGTTCGTTGTATCTGTTCCGTGCTAGTAGTCTCGGTATTTGGGTAGATTTGATGCATGGACCATAGACAGCTTCCAGGGAATCTTAAAGTTCTTTGTGTTACCACCGAGCAGTAACTTCTTTGACCTGCTCACATCCTTTCCTTTATCATCAGTCTTTAATATGGTTGAGTGGATGGGTCGGGTTCTCCTGAACTTCTTTCAGCTTGTGCTTTCTCGCTCCACCAGCCGATAGGGCAAGAGAGATAAACGAAGCCGTTTTACGTGATGGTTGCTTTTGTCAAACCGGTCGCAGTTTGTTTGGTGTAGTTGTCTGATCAACTTGGCTGCCACTGGTAGCATTTGGTGCTTCAAGCTAATCCGCGCTTCTCTTATTTGGCTTGACTGATGAATTTCGTTGATCTTGATATGTCTAAATTGTATTATGATGTTTTAAGTAAACTGACTAACGAATTTGAATATTCATACAAGCTGGATCCTCACGTGACTCGGATGATGCGAACCTTTTGAAATCGACTGTGTTGGACATATCTGGAACAGGATTTCCCTTGCTCACTGAACTTCGTTTCGCTCAGGTGACAGAGCTTCTGTATCTTTTGGGCCACATTGCAACCAAGGCGGTAGACCATGCAAAGCGATAGGTCAAGTTAGTATCTGGCTTATGACCATTCAGACAGTACAGGTCCATGTTTGGCTTCTGCTTGGAAGCACCCGATCGCCTCTGCGTCACCTACAACAGACAGGGATCGGTGGTGACGCTTATTCTACCTCAAAACCGTCATGCCGGGGGGGGTGATCGGCTGCTCAAGAGGTCTTGCCTTAGACTTACCACAAAGTTGCACTTCTAACATGTGTTTGTGGCATACATTTGTGATTTCTGGGCCGTCGTTACTAATCCGGGTCTTACCACCTGATGCCACCTAACCTGGTTTTAGTACTGTCCTCACTGGTTTTCTCCTCGCATAAGAGTATGGTCATTCGCGCTCAATAAACTGTAGGCAAAATGGTTTCAAGTAAGGGTCGTTTCTTAAACTCCATCGAGCCCTATGGACCAAATAGAAAGACAGTTGCTCCAGCAGCTACCGGGACGAAGTGTAACACAATGCTCCCTGGCTAGCGAAAATGCCGGGACGACGTTTAGAATGTAGCGATGACAGAAAGAGGTCTACCGCCAGGTTCCTGTATCGTAATAGACTGACAAACTAGTGAACTGAACAGCATTGGGTAAAGACTTTCAGTCAAGCTCGCTCTGTCCCAAAATGAAGCATGCCAGACTGTGACCCTATCAGAAGGGAAAAATTTTTCGCGTGTGATGTACATAGCCGGACGAAACAAAGCGAATGAAAAAAGGGGAGAAAGACTGGAAGCTGAAGCCTAAGCTTGTGCTGGTGAATCATATACTGACCCCAAATATCTCAATCTCTAGGTTTCGAACGATGATTGTTTATTAAGTTTCTAGGTTCAGGATTCAGATTCTAAAACAAAACTTCCAGGGGGCGCATGACTAAATCTTTTGGTTAGACTTTTCATTTGTTGCGTCGCTGCATGCACTTGTTTTACATATACCAAGAAAGACATTTTACAACAACGACTGTATTTCGACTGAGTTCGATAAGCACGAGTTGTTAACAGGACCTCTCACTTCACTGATACCGAGCAATAAACAAAGTAGCACCGATCGCATCATCTGAACGTGATTTACAGAAGAAGAGTTGCGGTTTAAAATAGTTCGTCCTTCTGCTACGGCGCCTAGCGTTTCTCCTCCAATTTGTGCAACAGAGACGCTCCTCCTCTAATGTTACTTGCATCGGCCGTTCCCTTCTAGTTTAGAAGAAATTTTGACGACATTGAACGCATCACCTGAAATTAACCAAACTTAATTCGCGTGATCCAGTAAAATACAGAAAGGACTAGTCTTTAGTACTGAAGGAGTCTGCGGATCGGTGGACCGTATTTCTATCTTAAAAATATGGACGCACCCGAAACGAATCTTTCGAATGTGGAACCACTTAATGTCTCAATGGCCAATGGCTATTCCTCATTATCACTGGGGATGATGACTCGGTGTTAATTTTCCATTTAAAAGGACATTATGAGCTCCGGTTGTAAACTTAATGGTTGATCTGTTCGCTGGGCTTGGTAATCATCAGTTGGACAAGTTGATTACTGATGAAAATAAATCATCGGCCTTTGACGACGAAGCTTGATGGCAGGACGCTGAGGAGAAAATAAACCCTCCGGTGCCTAATTCAATTTACTCTCCAACTTCCTCATGAGTTTCGATCGCAATCGTCTACCAAGAAGAAATGGACATTAGTTGGAATCACATTGCAAGCTCTACTGACTAGACTGACTATTGTGTTTTTGGCTTGGAGGCATTTTCCACATAATTGATTTAGACGGATTAACCGATAGTGAGAATCCGACACATTCTTAGGATGCCCTTGAGTAAATAGAAACGTCCTTTTCGAACTCAAACAACAGAAAAATTCTAGTACAAAGAAATCGCGGTGAAAACTAGTTAATTTTATGGTTGAGTAACAAAAGTACCCAAGGTTCCAGTTACAGCCATGAGACTCACGGTACCTATTTGCTAAATTGCCTTCAATCAATTACCAAATCATGGCTGATTATTTATCCATTCGTCTCCATTTTAACCCCCGGGTATGAAATGACCTGATGAGAAGATAGCTAGTCGATCTGGTATTTTAGTGAGACGTTTGCAGCTGTGTTGGCCTTTCTGAAAATACACTCCTATGTTGGACGCATAGTTTCATTTGCATATAAAACTGGTTAGAACGTGAGATTCAAATGAATCTCTGGTTTACAGAATTCTTACGTTGTCACTAGGCAAACGTTTAGACATACAGAACAGTTCAGTATGTTTGGACGTTTTCACTATTCTAGTGGATACGTTTCTCCTGTCAACGAATGGGAGTCATTTTTTCCGCCGCGAAGACAATTCTTAAGAAAAGTGGTGAAAAAGGTCCTCAAAGTGGATGCAACCATCGCGAGTTTGCCAGCGGTCAAACGAAGAATGACAGTCTGGCTCTGATTTGGAGGCCAGTGTTTCAGGGGAGTTTAGGAAACAATACGTAGATTCATTATTGGGCCACCTTCCACTAGCAGCAGAAAAGCATCCTCAGGCTACGTGACCAGGTTACCAGGTTGATCACGCTTTAAGGTAGAAGGATAACCACTTGTCAGAATCTCTTCCTACCGACTGATCAAATTAGTGTTACGTGCTGGATAGGATGTTTTTTGTTAGTGTGGGCCAGCAGCTGTTGAGACCAGTGGGCTAGAGGAAAACACATGAACTTGCACTGTGTCTAGGGTCCGCTTCTTCCGAGTCGGTTGATGTGAAGGTTGCTGGGGAGTATCATTTACAATATTTGTTCGCCTGTGTGGGTGAGCTCAAGCTAAGAGGTTTGTGCTTCTGTACACAGTGCATGCCACTTCTGATCACAAAACCATTCTGTCTGTTCTCTTGACCCCATATTTTAGGTATTGTTTTGCCGACAGCTGCGATGGATTTCCCTGGAGACGAAAAAACACATTGAATTCTTGGTATCACGGATCCAGAACGTCTCCATCTTTAGTTACTGAAAGAAGCTAATGAATGTGTTTTTGTCTGAGCTCCACCATTTTGTAAACAAGGATACTCACATCGCTGACATCAATTAAATAACTTCAGGTCTACTGTGTCGTCATCAAGGTATTATTGATGATCAGCTGCTAACCAGCACTTTACTGTAAGAATTGTTTGCCAGTGACGCTAATTTTACTCTGGTAAAACTCTGGACCCTATTAAGGAGAGAATCGTCAGAGTAAGAGCCTCTCAGGAGATAACAAGGTGGAAGTTCGATAAAACACAATACTCAGCTTCATGCGTAGCTTACTCAGATGGCCAATCAGCTATGAAGTGATCACGACATAGGAAAGAGTGAAACACACCAAGAAACGAATACATTTCTTTCTTCATTAGTATTCACAGCATCTGCGGCTCTAACTAGTGATATCGTTTTGGGTGATTTGGTTTGGATATGTCTCACATCAAGTAACAGTCAGAGACCGTTGAAGAAAAAATTATCATAAATGAAAATACTTTACATTTGGTGACAAACAAGCACATAAATCAACGTAAGCTCTTGAATGCAAAAAGGACCACATTACTCAAACAGTCTGCTACCTGCTTTGCCCTCTGTGCGCCTTGTCGTATAAATTTTCTCTTAAACATTTGACTCCCCTTATCTTTGAGATAAACTCTTACTTGCAAATTGAGAGTAATACAACAGACTAACTACTTAGGGGAGTTTTATTCGAGCACCCAAGTCAACTTGCAAGTGAGAAATGATCGAAACAAAATTTCGTGTTCGAGTAAGAAAGAGACTTCAAAAGGAGCAAGACCTACCAGCCAAGCAAAAGGACCAAACCAATAGGGGGCTGCTCAGATGTTTCATCTGCCTAATGAGTAGTATTGAAAACACCTTCGATATCTTAAAACTGGTTGCAGTTGAAACATGAAGCGGTCTTTTGAAAGAAAGATTCAGGTCAATTTTAGGTAGTCCTTAGTCAAAACCAACTTACTTCCCAAATGGAATTTTATTAAAACAATACATGTAACAACTTTGGTTGGTTGCAGAATTTTACCATAACAACATGGTAACCAAAACATGGTGACTGTAGTTTCTCTGAGCTCATAGGTAACTAGGTAGGTAAGCGCTTCTTTGTCAGCTACGACGTCGAATGATGATCATGATGACAAGTTACAGAATTTGTGTTTTTTTCGTCAAGTTAACTAAATAACTATAGGGCTGTTTTGCACCTTCATTTTATTGTATATTTATATCACAGCAATAAACTGCTGAAGGAGAATTTTATCAGTGTCGAAGAAAGCAGGCAATTCGATGGTTTTAACATGTAGAATATCCGTGCAGCTAATGTTTGTTCCGTTTAACCGAATACACTACAAAATCACATCCATCGCGCACACCAGTTTTGAATGCACATTACCGTCTAGCACGACTACTAATGACCAAAATTCTGATATCTATTCTATTACGTGTTTTTTCAGTGAATCCTCATTTAATGGGTACCAACCTTATGTAAACTGCGTAGGAAGGCCACACAATTCTGTGCGCGCCGATGGGACTCTGGTTTTCTCAAACGTTAACATGAGGATGTAGTGACCCTTGTCTGACTTCGCTTGACTCAGATTCTATTATTTCGGTCCTTCGTTCGTCACAGATATTTATCGCGTGCATTGAAAATTACGCGCGACAGATTATCTAGCAGTATCGTTTATCCACTTGTTCAGTTATAGCTACACTGACGCAATGAACCTATCCACCTGCATCCTTTTGTTCTAAGAAAATGCTTCGCGGCGGAAAAAATTACTCGCATTCGTTGACAGGAGAAATGCATCCACTAGAATACAAGTGAAAATGTTCAAATATACTGAACTGCTCTCTATGTCTAAACTTTTGCCTAGTGACAACGTAAGAATTCCGTAAACCAGAGATTCATTTGAATCTCACGTTCTAACCAGTTTTATATGCAGATGAAAGTATGCGTCCAACATAGGAGTGTATTTTCAGAAAGGCCAACACAACTGCAAATGTCTCAATAAAAAACCAGATCGACTAACTCGCATTTTTTAGATATTTTCTCATCAGATCCTTTCATACCCGGGGGTTAAAATGGAGACGAGGGATTAAATAATCAGCCAAGACTGGGTAATAACGTGAAAAGCCAGAACGTCCGACTTAAATTTAGCGATGTGTGTGTGCTTTCTAGTTCATTAACCCTTTCTGTCTTGGCTGTTGTGCAATTACCGGCCTGGCTCTAAGATCTGAAACAGAGTAATGTTCCTTACTGTGTTTTTTTCTGAAACTATGGAAATATCTATTTGGGACCACAATCTTTCAGATTAATTTTACTCTTACCTGAATCCATGACTATCTTATAAACAATTGTTGAGTAATAAATCGGGAGAGTAACCTGGGTTCACCCACAAACAGCTTGATGGACAGTCACGCAAGCATTTTAAACAGGTGTGCCATTCAGCAATTCGGTATCTACCGTTTCCTTCATGTGTGGTTTGTTCGAATCAAGGTGTTGTGATTTTACCTCACCGTTATTTTATTCCGCTTATTTTTCACGTCACCAAGCGGAGAGTTTGCTGCTTTTTTTGAATCTATCAAGCATAGTGAAAATCATTTCAAGGAGCAAGAGGTTCGTCACGCATATTGCTCAAGATATTTTGTTGCGTGTTAAAGTTAATAGTTAGCGGAAACTTTATTGGGCAAAAACAACTCCGCCTTTTCATTCTGCAGAGTACCATATTTCAATTTTATTAGAACACGTTCTATCACTAAGAAAGTGACGCCAAAGTATCAATGACTAAATTTACGAGCATTGCAAGGTAAAACTCCTGTACACTAGGTCAACTGCTTCATGCTAGGAGGGGGTAACATTTAAGAATCAAAACCATCTGAAGTGGGCTTTCGAAACGCTTGCCGGATAACCTCCTGACTAGAAAGAAAAACAATCGTTCATTAGTGCCCGAAATCGTAACCAGAAATCTCAAACATCACTTGCGCTACTTGAGTTGATGAACAAAACGCCGCACATTTTGTTGTTTGCTTTTCGAAACAAACTGTTGCGGTCAGCTTTTGCGAGAAAAACCAAACTCCAGAAAATTCAGTTTTCAAAAATGTAACGTTATCCCCTTGTTGACTCTGATAAGCTCAAGAACTCCCTCAGGAGTACTACCTTTGAGCCGAAAAAAAACGTTTCGTTTCGTAAGTGGGTCGTGCAGAATTCTACCAGTCACACGTCAAAAAACCAAAATTGTTTGAAAGTGATGCCAGACAAATTGACAGAGACTCTTATGATATCATTATGGAAACCTTGCACCGTTAGACTTGAACCGAGCCACTTTTATTGGAGCTTGGTCTTCACCAGACTTTGCAAGGTTCAGAAGCTAAGAAGTTGATTTTACAAACTAACAAACATTTGAAAGTTATTGGCTTTGCTCCAGGTTGGCACATAATGTATCAGAATTCATCTCATGCTGCCACTTGGTTTGATTCAGTCAATTTAGCAACACTTGGCTGGCGTCTAATTAAGATACCCTAAACTGCACTTGGCTAGCGCGTTGAGGCGGCTCTTCATACTCATGAAAATACCTCGAAGTTATTTAACAGTGTCCGTGAAGTGGATTTGTGCTATTTTGCCGGTAGATGTGAAGTGGTTAAGTAGGTGGCACGCAACAAAATGCGACTGTACGAGATAAAAGAAAAACATCATCACCTCTTCGACGAGATTGTGCGTCTACTTGTGTTTGCTAAACCCGTGAACACAAAAATGTGATACATAACACTCAAAAGATTAGCTATTGAGAATAGCTCAGGTTAGCAGGACATTTCTTGTTAACACCTGTAAAACGTGTTAGGGATGTGTGATTAAGTAGACAGGCTGTCTGCATCTTGGTGCATTATCTCTCGTAGGGCAATGAAGTCTGAGTGATACAAAAACTCATTTGATTGTCGCGATAAAATTACTCCAAACGTGTAAGCCTGCTGAAAAGAAATACATTACCTTTATTTTGACAAGTCTTTAATTTGGTGGGGTCCGTCACATGGAATTGTGGTTGAAGGGTTTCGTAGTGAAATGGCATCGCAAATCAGCAAAAACTGTCAAAATACCCAATTACATAACCCCTGAGACTGATGACACATCAAGTTAACTATATATATATATATATCTATATATATCGCAGATCCAGCCAGAGCACTGTCGTCTGCTTTACGCCGTGTCCATTCAAATGTATGAAGCATTACAATGATAGGAGAACAAGAAAGCAAATGAAGCAAAGTTCAGTGTCAGCACATCTTAATACACTAGATGCCTACATCTCCAAACATTTGCTCAGACAAACCGGATAGAAACAACGTGCACTGTTCAACTTGAGTAGCGGACATATCTTACTGCATATGAAACCGGATTTGCAAATCACGTGGGTCCCATTTCGGAACGTTGAAGGCACTGATAGCGACCAGGCACGTCATAATCTCTTTCGTTCATTTTGGTCACTTTATATTTGTTCAGTCTCTTTATTTGTGTCACTATAAATTTGGTGATGCTATCCAGATTTCAGTTCATATGGTTTAGAACAAGATGAATAAATAGAAACTTCAGGTTAGACACCTGTCATTAGCGTAAATTGCTGGAGGTCGCAAAAGCCCACTAATAACTGATAGAAATCAACAGCTGGTGGGGTGTGCGGGGTGTGGGGCTGTGGAGAATCAGCAGTCTTGGTGGATGACGAGGATCATTCGGTTCATTCGGTCCGACAGGTATGAAATCGGTAGATGAAATTCGCCCTCGGATGTCTTGGAATTCCTATGTCAAAATCTCTCAACTCCATTATACGGTCCACCTATGTGGAAACTCTTCGGCAGCCGAAGAAAACGATTTGGCATGTATGTATCAATGCAGATTTCGCCCTGCACTTGGTGCCTGTATAGTAGATATTTGTTTGCCGTTTATTTGTTTTTTTTTTGGCATTTTTAACGGGTTTCCACGAATATTCAGTGTTCATATTGCACTTTCGCTTTTTCATATGTGAGAATTCAGGTGCGTCTTTTGTACACCTGTGTAGAGGTTGTCGCACGCCTACTTTACTCGCCAGATAACCAAGGTTCAGCCCCTGACACGGCCAGGGATAAGGACTGTCTTTAAGCTTCAATGAGAACAAGTTCCTCAAATTCCTCATTTAGGGTACAGATTCACCAGAATAGTTGTGTTAGGAAAGGCCGGAGACCTTTGAATGATAGCAATGTGAGCATGAATCCCGCAGCATCTGCACGACTATATTTTATCTATTGATCAGTTTTACTGATAACATCAACAAAAATTAAAATACTGATGAACCTGCTTCGATTGGACATCGATTTCCACTCCAACCAAATGACTCACTGCGCTAGAAGTGCTACTGCCTTCGTATTCATCTCACCATGTTCCACCTGTACGAGTAACAGCAATCACTCCACCTTGATGTTCCCATTTAGTTCAAGCCTATAGTTGGTTTGAATGATGCATTAGAAATCCAAGTAGTTGAACCCCTAAGAATGCTTCTTCCACTAGTTAGAATGCATTTTACAAGCACCGTGCTTATGACAACTGGTTCACCCTAATCAGCCTAAACAACTCTGCATAGTGAGTTAATTTCAGTGAAATTCACCTCTGGAAATCCGCTTGGTGTCTAAATCAATAACCTGCTAGTCCAAAGATTACCTGGAAGGATTATTTTTAAGCACGCTTTCCCCCATATTTGTGGGATTATACTTTTTTGAACTGAGTCAACACATGTCGCTCAGTTCATTCGTTAAGCAGACTACACTCCATCCCGTCTTATCCAGAGATGTGGGCTGCATGCAACTCTGGAATCTGAGAAGATACCGTCTATTCAACGAATCATTCGGCGTACATGAACATCGTAAAACTCATTCAGTTGGACGGATCCACTGAGGAGCTGCATGCACCGTGGGAATTTCAACACGATGCTTCATGTTTGTCCTATTAATTATTGAAGTGAAAGCGAATGACCAGCAAGCACTAGCAAGCCAAAATTGCATCCATTCGAAATCAAACAGGCAGTAGGTCGGATACACACAGTGTTGGTGGTGCTGATGAAAACTCTGGTAAGTATAATTGTTGTAATGACTTATTCGGGAGCACGCTTCGTGGAGAAATAGATTGAGACTTACTAGGGCACAGAGTTTTTCCGGGATGGGGGATTGTTTGATGGAGGTGTTGTTTAGAATTACTTACAACTTACGACGGAATGATTGGTCAGCGTATGGAAAGAGGCGACACCAGTGAGAGAAACTGACGCAGCGCACTGAGTAGGGAAACCTTTATTTAGTTAGACTCGAAATTTGGTTGACTTTCTAAATGATGAAACTGTTTTTGTCCAACCACATATAGCGTGCACACACCTTCTTATAGCACAAAGTTGGACCACGATCACATCTCTAGCGTTAGTAAGCAAAGATTTTGGGTACCGGCGCAGAATTGGGCATAGAAAACACTTTAAAGTGGGTGAAACCAAGTAGGGCTTCTCCGAAACGACTGGCAGAAGTTAGAACGTTATTGAGCAAACAACACATTAAGAGTTACTACGAAAATTACGGGCCAGAAGGGTATCACCGGAAGACAGGCCAAGATGGCTGGCAAGCAGATTGACCAGGGAGTGACCAGGGAGTCCCTACCCAAAATTTTCTATAGGAAAAAGAATAGAAACGATGGATTCATCGTAAAGATGGGATCCAAATGTTGCCGGTTTTGTGGATACATTGAGTGATAAGGGAGAAATAGCTCTGAGTTAAGAAAAACACCTTATGAGTAAAAAGCACTCCACCTCGTAGTTAACATGACCCTTTGAGTTCAAGGAAATCGGCGCATGTACACTTTTGTCTCCGGTTTCTCTCTGGGAACAACTGTAAAATATCTGCATATTGACAGCAAAACTAAAAAAAACCCAAAAAGCAGTTCCCCATTTTCCTATTGGTTACGGTAAAAAATGACTACAAAGCGGGCATTACATTGTTTGGCCAAACTCCCGTTACGCTTCAGTTGGATCGTTACATTTTGCGAAGCACAGTTTGTTGGGAAATACCACTCTAGTCGATGCATTTAGGGTAGCTTTTTTCCGCCAACTTCATTTAATCCCTTTAATCATTAACCAGTTTTCTGAGCCTTGTAATTACACTGCGGATGATGCGAACCAGGTAATTTCCGGTTTCTCTCAGGTGGGATATTAGTTCCTGTTTATGACTAACCGATGTCAGGCAGTTAAGCTTTGGAATATAAATTAGTTGGAGCGGTGTTAACACGTGAAATGCTCAAGTAAGCACACGTTTTTTCTCCGAGCCATGCTTCGCATCCGATTTAAGTAGAATCTCTCGGTAGATCTAACAGCGCAAACTGTTACCGAAAATTTGTTCACTATTCACCACGGGCCTTGTTTTTTTAGGATTCGCAGGTAGATGTAATTAAAAGCAAACCTATCGGTAAGACGATCAACCCTCTTTATGGGTAAACGTATTTTTACTTCATGAACATCAGTTTAACTGTATCCTGGAGTGGTTGTGAAAACCATTAAAAAAATTCCTTCGTGTGATTCTTGGTATTTACATGGTATTCAGTCATGCTGGTGCTGATCTGTGCGTTACAATTGCCTGTCCGTTTTTATTGACACATCCCATTGTTGAGTAATTAGTTACGGACATAGCACATCTGATTCTGAAGGAATATGTGAACGCACATTAGTGAGTAGCAACTGCAATCACAAGGAACTCAAAGAAAATCTGAGGAACAAAATGAGGTCACAAGTGAATTGTCGCAGGTGTAGTATGAGAAGATTCACGTCTGCAACTAACTAGTCCAAAGACTGTTTTGGAGTGTAAGAAGTCTTTGACGAGCCCGAATCTTGCCCCTGTCACGCGCAAACCCGAGACCCATTTAGTCACACACTGAAGTCGAAGCCCTAACTGGGGAAACAGTTCAATTCATATAAAAAGACGATCACACAAGTGGATCAATTTGTCATCACCTTGGACATCTTCTGTTATACGTCACCAAAAGGAATATTTACAAATGTAGAGCAACGGAGAACAAACTTCAGCTGCATTATGACAACGTTTACTGTAAAACTCTTTATCATATTAATTCTTCGGGGATGAAAAAAAGACAAAAAATCTAGCTGGTGAATTTGTCGAAGTTAGTGAGATAGTTTTTGGGCGATGTGCCCTTCAACCAAACAGCTGCGGATATTTTCATGGTAAAAGTAGATAACTAGCACCGATTTAAGGGAATTCGGTGGAGCTGAATGCAGATAACATAATTGTAGGCTCAAATTCTTACTACGCATTATGAAGCCTATAATATTGAGGAATTTAGTCGACAGCAGAATGCAGCTAAACCTCATTGTCAGTAAAACTCCGGTATCTTTGGGAATTGACCGTTCACTGTGCTTTCGGTGTGTACGGGTGTCAAAGGAGAGGAACTCTTAGATCTTGCGTCCCATATTGGAGCAGGTAGTTAATTTCTGGTCCACACCAGTTGTTCACATATAGCGGTAGCCACAATTCAATAATCACTCTAAGAACCTTGTATACACGATCGACGGTGAATGAGAAATCCAACTTCTTGTTGACGAGTGCCATTGACAAGAATTTGCAGGATAGTTCAAAGGATTCAGCCGGTGAAGTAATTTAACAGCTGCTTGGTTCTTCGATGTACGTCCACTCTGTTGCTTTCCAGGTTGTAGTCCACTATATAAAGCCTGAGATTGCAATCTGCACCTAAATTTCAGTGAGGCTGGTGATGTTTCATGCATCATTTACCAGAGGAATTCAGCGAGAATTTGGTTCGCGTTCAGCACGAATGGCACATGTACTGAACACCTCAACTTCGGTTCACGGAGTTCATGGCACAAACATATCCTCTTATACGAATTGGCTGCAATGAAGTAAAGAGAGTAAAACATGTTGCTTGTGTTTTCACAAAGTAATCGTGAGCATGCTATGGATTAATGACAAACAGAAAAAGCGCTGTATTAGTTATGCACAAAAGGCGAACCACAACAACTAATATTGTTAAATCCGACGAAATTTCCAGCTTGGTAAGATTTCTTTCGAAAAAACTTCGATAGTCTGAATTAAACAGAACTAATTTTTAGGCCACTCGTAAGGGTTTTGTTCAACGACAGTACAGAAGGGAAAATTTAAGAATGTAGAAAATATTTATTCTTGGAAATTTTCTACGTGGCAAACAAATGCTCTTAAACTTACATAGGTAATGCACAAACCTCATGATGGGGTCTAAAATGGCTGTCATTATTGCGTGCCATTTAAGTTCCTTAAGGCAATCCCCCCTTAATGTTGAAGGTAGTTCAATCCTTTTTGCGACGGAGGAATTGGTTAGTTCGTCTTATGCATTAAAAGTACTCAATAGCCACCGATTTGGCGTAATCGCTAATTTATTTTGTGCAGTAGGTTTGGGAGTTTCGTACCATAAATGTGCAATAAACCTCACCTACAAGCAAATGAAACCATTCTGTCATACCTTTTGTTTGAAGCACTAACAAAGCCCAAAACAATAATCCATTTAAAGTACATTAAATTATGAATATGTTGCTTACCAAATGAACGTAAACAGGGAGCTTTGCCCACAAAATACACCTAAGTATAAACGATCCTTGCAAGCTTGAGCACGGGCTACACGAGGCAAATTTGGCAAAAGTTTAATAGCTTGCTACCTGATGTCAATTCATGGGTGAATCATAATTAGATTGTACACAAAATGTCTTCCTATCCAACCCGTTGATGTGATGTCAGACACTCCAATCGTGAAACGAAATCCTGCTTTGTGTTGAACATTTTATCTAAAATTATGGGACGCCGTTGCCATTTCAAGTATGATTTTCAACATAAGCCTCAATACGTTTCTCTATATGATGTTCCAGGTAGAATAAATAATGTGTTACTGCAACCCTGTTTTGATGTGGAACACCAGTGTCAAGATGGACCAGTTTAATATGTGCGCCTCCCATGTGTTATGTAAATCAGACCAGTAGACTGTATTTTGCGTTTTGGTTTTTCAATGGGAGTTCGCTAGATGAGCTGCTGTATGAATGTGAGGACGCTCGAATTCTGTCGGTTTTATGACAGATGGCTAAATGAACGAGGGCTGCCCCCTGAGGCTTTTGTTTTGTCAAAAAAGACATTTTTGTCATTTGCATTACACGCACTGTGTGATTTTGCATGGAATAGATGCACTTAATGCATGTTTCAATCGAAAATGTGAGGAGCCAAAATCGATTTCTGGTCATTGAAGTATTGCTCTGTTTACATATTCGTAAAGTCCTTTAGCTCCTCGTTATGTAAGAATGGGAGGAGCACTGAGGCAAAATTTCATGCACCGATATAAGCAAACGTTTTCTTTCGACACACTGCTTCGCTTGATTAGTATACAGTATACAACTGTGCCAAATATTTCGAGAAATTTCTAGGTACGACACTATTTGAAAATGGTGCATGCGCTATCAAGCCTGACATCCACTTGGGAACTCCGGCAATCCTTAAGTTGGCTGTAACGACAAAGGTTGGTGGTCTAAGTAGCCTCGGGAAATCTACTGGTGGCCTAAAAATATTGTCGGTCACCTGGGTATGCAAAACGCACTAAAATGTTTAAGATGAATTAGTATGTTGTTGGGAGTCGAAAGATGACATGTCCCCTGCTAACCCGTCTCCAAAAGGGGTGAGTGCACCACTGAGCACAGCAGCTTCGTTATACTGCAGAGTGCTCACACAAAAAGCGTGAGAGTCTCCTGAATGGGAATGAATGCAAGCTAACACAGTCTTTGTGTGATTCCTGATTAATTAAGAAATCGGTCCATTAGTTTGCTGTTTTGATTCCAAGTCCTATAATATAGACAACATTCACTGGAAGAAGGTTATCTTACTTATCAAATCAACTCCTTTGGGACGACGCGACCAACAGAATTAGCGAACCATTATATGTGATGAATGGTTAGAAATTTAACCTACACGACACAATAGTTAATCTCATTTATTTTGAAGCTGAATGGAAACAATCGATAGATGTCTAGTCTTCACGATAATATATGATGTTCGGCTTCTGGTTCAAAGCCGACGAATAGTTGGGGGTTTGGATAATGGATAAAGGTACTTGTGCATGTGGAAATCTCTGAGCTGGTGCTGCGTGTAATGGTGGATGAGTTGACTGCAGTTGACTGAAAACAGAGGAATAAAACTTTGGTACCCACATTTCGTCTGAGTTGCTCCTAAATTGGTGGAAGTAAACCTTTTCTTATTGAAACGTATATACGACCTCAGACAAGCTAGTTGGACTAACTGACTAACTATCAACCTTAACCAGAAAATCCATGGACGGCTAATTTTTAACTTCGGGGCTCAGCAGCAGCTCCTGGGGTGAGGGCTCCACTTCTAATAGGACGATGAATTATCCTGTCGTCTGGTTGCGCGTATGGTGTTGACGGGATTCAGTGAAGATGGCAGAATGGTCAACTACTTCAGTGGCTTAGGCTGGGCGTGGCTAGGTGGAAAACAGAATTGCGAGTGTTTTGAGGCTTCGCGCAAAATTTTGCCGCTCTTTCCAAGCTCCCCATGTAACAATAAGTGCATTTCCCGGACAATAGTTTGTCTAAGTTGAGTACCAGAATTTGTATCGTGTGGCGATTTGTCTTTATACAGTAAATATCCCCACATTTTCCGCCCCAGGACCTGAAACGTTATTCTATGTCAATGTTCTCCACAGCGTGGTGAGCAGCGGAATATTTTCTTTTGTAAACCACGAGATTCTGAGAGGTCTAATACAAGTGCGCATGTGCAGTTGAGGCGGAAAAATGCATACAAATGTATTACTGGCAACATTACAACTGATGATAACTCCAACCAATTAGAAAAATATTCTGCTTCCATTCACTCTACCTTATTCATGGGTCAATCTATTTCCATAAAAAGTCACAAAGTTAATTTACTGGGATTAATCGACTTTTAGGTTTATGCTGAGTAACCAGATAATGAAAAAGCATCACTGCTGCTGATAGGCGTGTAACTTTCATTCAATTGTGGAATCCAGGTAATGCACTGCTACAGTTAGGCACCTTTTTAGGATAAGCCAGATAAACCGAATTCAGTTTTGTGAGTTCAGAAGGTATGTTTAAGAAATAATTCAACGGCAGAAAAACTGTTTCCTCTAAGCAAAGTTGTCTGTCTGTGGGTTATTTAATCTTGTGTTAACGGGACTCTACTGCAACGAAGATCTTGTATTGCTCGGTTGTGGTTCTCATGGTGCTTTTAAGATTGCCTTCCTTTTAGGTTTTTGAGCACCCATATAAAGCCTTGTGAGTATTTATTCATAAAAGGCTTACGTATTTCAAGGTTAGTTGTTACTTCATCTTTTTTTACCTAGATTAAAATACTCCTGTACACTGAAACCAGTAAATGGTGAAGACTTATTCAACTTAAGCATGGGAGTCTCTAACGGTGTTGGACGGGGGGTTGCATATTGCAATACATTCGATAGATATTAGGGCGCAGCACACTAGAACTAGTGTTAGAGCCTAATAAAAGATTCATTTACCGCATTGCGCGAAAAAATGATGGATCGATATTGACAGCGGAGCAGTCGAAATAAATCTTGGCAATACAAGGAAATTACCGCACTGTCTAGGATTGCGAAAGTGTTAGGTCATTACACTTTAATGAGAAAGACTGATATCAAGTTAAGAACTGTATTTATATACAGTCTTTCAGCTATAAGCAGTGCCGTGTACCGAAAAAAAAACGGACCAAACTGGCACAATGACATTATCGGAATAGTGCTAAGTCACTGTGAATTCGAAAACTTTACCCAGATTTTATTTATATGTCGCGCGGTTTGGCTTCCTCACAATACTGCTTCTAATAAACTATTTATTTGCTTTTGTAAGATAGATTCAGAAAAAACATTGACTTTGCCTTCAACGTATAATTTACCACATGCGATCATACTTTGGAAGCAATACAGGTTTACGTTGCATCAACAACTGTTTTGCCCCTTGAATGGTCACTTGTATCATCCGGCCACAGGCAATTTCCAGTCAATATGTGACAAAACCAGAGCGTTCATGCGTTTTTAGTATAAGCATATATTGTCTGCAATATATATGCTAGTTAATATACTGTATGACGGTGCATACGGCGTACTGTATATATGTATGCATATGTGTTTATCCGTATAGGTATATATGTGTTTCGCAGATAGGTGCGTATACACTATATATATATATATATGCATATATATGCATATATATGCATATATATGCATATATATGCATATAGATGGACGTACATTCTGAATCAGGATGAACCATCAAATATGCCGCTCACTTTTACCCCAAATGAGCTTCAGTGACTTGTGGGGATGAGGCCGTTCTCATTAATGGGCATATATGAATTATATAGAGTATATATGGGGAGGAAGGAAACTACATCCAGCATAGAGTTACACAGTGAAAATAGGCAAAAAGACATGCTACATTTTTACAGCACCATGAGAAGAATGAAATTTAACTTTCCCGAACCCTCAACTGGCTTATGAGGACTGAAAGCTCGAAGCTGTTGAAAAAAGACTTTAAATCTGTTGGGCAAGAGACAGATTGGTTCGGCTGTTGTAAGTTATAAATCTACTGTGGCATTCTATGACCTAGTCATTTCGGAGTGCAGTTTGTCAGAATATTCTTGGAGCATAAACCACAGAAATTTATGGAAACATTACCAACGTTTCTGACAGTTCTTAGATGGCCGTTGCTTGTTTGTCGGGTTAAACTCAGGAAGTCTTCCGGAGAATTCTTGCGCAGTATGAAAGGCTCACTTCATCACCAAGCTGCACGTCCCACGTCTGTCTATGTTCATTACATCTCGGTTCAGTTTGACCAATGGCGAATCGTGTACGTAGTTGCGGCCTTTTGGATCACCGCAGCTGATGTCAGTGTAAGATAGAGCAAAAAAAAGGTTTAAAAAAAAGAACGACACGAAAGAACGGCGCACTTACGATTAAGGACAAGAGAATAGGTACGAAACCGCTTCTGACTATGTGATATTATCATGCTGGTGAGTATCTCCAGCCATTGATATGGTTGGTCCCTGATCATCCAACCTCACAGACGAAATACACTAGTTTTGCCGAAACCCTTTATTATTTTCTTCGTGCCCCATCTCCAAGGTAAGGGGCCGGCTGCCTAGTGGTACTTTTTGGTCGGAATCTTCCTCAACAAACAGGACATGATGAGGCAACCAACCACATGGCACAGGAAGCTACGAGCTAGCGTAGGTGGTGCAACCAGATCAACTCATCACTTGGAGAAGCAGCTGATATTTTGCCGAAACCAGATTGCTTCAACCAAGGGAATATCCCGGTTTTCTCTTATAAGTGCAGTCTAGTACTTTTTTAAATAAGCACTACTTTGTTAGGTGGACAAACTTTTCTACTGGGGATAACAGTAGAGAGAAAAGTTTCTACTGCAAAAGTTTCTAGAGACCTTTAACTATTACGGTTCTCTTTGACAATCCAAACATGCAATCTCTAAGCCACTCGGTTAAGAAAGCGTTTATGATAAGCGCTTAACCGAAATTTACAATCCAAGACCCTCAATAAAGATGTACAGTTTCCATATCACAAAGAACCTTGAAGGCAAGTCGACCTTTTTCCTATTGTGGACGAGGTTGAAGCCCAATTTTCGAAGGCCTTTTTTAAATCTATGAGGCTACCAGTGGCTAAAACGTCGACTCGCTTTTTAGAAACGAAGTATTGCCTTGATTTTTCTGACTACATAGTTTGCCAGGATATCTATCTAGGCCTTCAGCCCCTTCTGTACGCAGAATATTTGTTCTGATTCCATAAACATTGGTTACTTTGGGATCTGCGAGTTAACCTTGGGGAGTTCTCCGAGCTGCTTGATTGCTGGCACATTCATTGAAGTAGTAGGTTGGCATGTACGTGGGAAAAATAAAAGCACTAAGCTCTACAGAAATCATGTTATTTTTGAACTTTTGAATTCATGGTTTGCAAGTGTGCCCTCCCAGATGTACCATTTCGCAAGGCATGCGTATTTTCACTCCTAGAAGATTGAGAATGGGGGATCCTGCACAAAGGCCACCTCATGTTGCAGTTGGTATGGTATTCGAGATATCGCAGTATAATTTCATAACGGGAGCTATTCACAAGGTTGACTTAAGAAGGGCGAAACCGGTCGTGCGCTGTCGAAGAGCTTTCAGTGACTTTTTGAGTAATTTCCTTTATGAGCAATAGTCAGTGTTTGAGGAGTGTACAGACAGTGTAGATACGATCCGTCTCGCAGATTATTTCATCCAACATATTGAAAAAACAGCAGAGGAATTAGAGCAAGAATAGCCATTCCCGACAGAAAATTTTTATAGATGAAAATGCAGTGCTTGCACGCAAAAATAATTATCAGACCGATTTAACCGATAAGCACACTCCAGTCTGCCTGCACGCCATATCCAGGTGGGTGAAAACATCCTCCGCCTATTTGGGTTGGTCTGACAAAAGCAGCTGGATGTGATTCAGCAATCTGAGCAAGCATTCATATTTTACCCGCGCAGACAGATCTGAGTCATTCAGTGGTGCATCTACGTTGTCACAGCCTACGAGCAGATCAGTGGCTAACGTATACAATCACCCACCACCCTCACCAGAAGGTCTAAGCGGTTTCTCGTTATATTTGCATATATTCACTCGGTTTTAAGAGTTCCTGACAAGAGTTTCCAAAAGGCGGAAACGTGGCCATGACCTCAGCCTACAACTTTGGCACTCAAGATTCGCTAACAACTACGTTTGTCCAGACAATTCTTATAGCATCTCTCCTTGGCCAATGTTGAATGCGGGAAAGCAGCGGACTTGAATTCAATCACGGTAAAAGTACTCCCGAGGCAGTCACAGTATGTCACCTTATTCCGCTTTCATGTGTCCAAAGGCAACCAGCAACGTAATCCATTTCGGCACCCGTGAATTTCGCCGTTTGTCTGGTCTCATTGTATGCCCCTATTAGCTCTAGATGATTGTTCCTGCTCCAGAATTTACGGTTCTTTCATTTGAATTTCAAGTGGTTCAGATCTGTCAGCGTGTGAAACCAGGCAGACGGATAAAATCGATTGGCCAAGGAGTGCAAGCAGAAAACATGACGAGTTTACCCTCATGATAATATTCCTGCTCACTGCTTGGGGTGAGCACAATGTTCTCGTAGAACTGACCAGACAAACGGAAAAATGCACGGGTGCCGAGATGGATTACTAAGTTAAAATAAGTTAGCTGTCCGTTGATTTCGCATACGCGAAGGCAGAATAAAATGATGTAGTGTGACTGCCTGGGGGGTACCACTTTTTCTGTGAGTGAACTCAAGTCCGCTGCTTTCACGCCTTCGACAGTGGTCCGCAACATAATATAGCTTCATTTAACACCTTATGAGGATTTCTCGAGGTTAGGTGGTCTTACTTTTGGAGCTTATCATCATTGAGATTTCCCTTCAAAAATCACAGACAAGTAGGCAGTCCTTACTTTAGACGACAACAGCATTTCACTTCTTACTGCCTGAATATGGTCATCCAACTTCGGGAATCGTCGAAACGTATAGAAGTGACTGCTGTTTACGTAGACGCAGAGTAGTGAATCCAGAGTGCAGCTTCTTTATTCATGAGCGGTATTTAGTGAATACCAACCGGTCAGTGATGCTGTGAAGCCCGTAGAGATTTTATTGGTGCTATTCTCTTGTGTAAGTGAACAAGGAGGAGAGATTATTCGACACGGCGACGCAGCATTAGGCGCTGGCCTCCATTGTGTTCTATGAAGACGATAAACTGACCAAAACGAAGTCTTGATGTACGTCTGATCGGAATCCTGTCAGATACGTAGCAAAGTTGCGAACCTTTGTACCCCGAAGAGTGGATAGACGGTCTGATCAAAATTTCGTGAGCACACACATTAAAAGTACTGAAAAATAATTTATAAAAGCTCTTTTAGATTTGTTTTAAGGAATGGTTTGAAAATGCCCGAGCCCTTTCTGCTGATAGGATACCACTCTATGGTTCTTTAATTTTGTTGCATCCACTACTCACTTTTCAACGCAGTTGCTAAACCAAACAAAGCTCAGAAATCCATCAAGTAGGAGCACAGCCTTGATGCAAAAAATGAACGGCTCAATAGAATGTCAGGGGCGTATACTAGACACTTTGTGACTGAAGAAGTCTGTATTCTCTTTTCGATAAATTAGGGGTTCATCAATTGGTGTATTCCAATGGATGAGCGGCGGCTGAAGTCAGCACAATCCCTGCAGTTCGGCGAACAGGTTAAACCGAATGGGGAAGGCCAAGAATTCTAATGTTTTGTTTTTCAGAGGCATTTTAAAGGTGCTTGGAAAGATGCAACGATCAGGAGGAAGACAAAGTGCTTCCAAAATAACCGTGTGAAACTGAATGACGCACAAACTTACGGGTGTACACGTGTTAAGGACAAAGAGTGCAATTTTAAGTGTTCAGTTGCCATGGGACTTAGAAAGCCCAAGGCTACCATAAAATGTGGAAGTAAGAACAAGTGAGTAACGTACTAGTTGTGTTTTACCAGTGGATTGGGGAAGATAAAAATATTGGATTTTTTAGTGTAGCGTAATTGTGCCCTATATACGACCTTCTAATCATGTTATAAGGAAGGTTAAATGTGTCATTCTTCCTTGCTTTGACAGATTAACTCTTATTTGGGAAAAAACTGAAAACTGTAGATTACGGGAGATTTGGATTTACCGTGGTGACCACTGGGGACAGTTGTGGAACAGAAATACGGTGGCAAAATCGTACATACCTAAAAAAGGTTGTTGAACATAATGAGACACCAATTATGAGACTCTATTAAGTGGATATGCTGTAGAAAAGGCCCGGGTTCTTTAAAATACTTGACATTCCACTCGCTTTATACCAAAAGGAATCCAGAGAATTGAAAACTTGCATAACTTGCAAGGTTGCACTCCTGATGTCAGAGACGTACAACATAAAAATCGAGTTTGTCTGGCATTATTATTTGTTACATTTGCGTAGTCCGCTTAATGACGCAGATTTTGCACATATTTAAGATGGGCAATGGGCAGCTTTTCAGGTTAGACGTAGACATAAGCAGGGCTGAAAAAATTCAAATTACACGGTTTTATAGTTTCAGCTGATAGTTTGTTTCAAATTAGATTATAGTTCTGCAGAAGATTAAATGCTGCCTCTGAATTTCTCCACCAGGTATGCTAATGGCTCGACACAAATCGACTTCAGGTGAGAAGTCTGAATTGTTGTCAGCCAAAATCATTGGTTTTGCTTGCAAGCAATCAATTGTCTGGCGTGATTTTCTGAACCCTGTTTTAATGCACAGGGAAACTGACCTTTCTGAGGGGTGAAGCGTATCAGATTTCCGGAGGTAATGCTAAGCATTCATTCAAAGTGTCCATGAAGAATGCGGTTCAAAGAATTCGTGAACGCAAGCGGCTGCTAAAATAATGAATACGGAGTAAACACTTGTTGGACTGGCGTCCGAATCTTATCTTACAATGACAGTGTCGGTTAAAAAATAACATTAGGATTTCGAAATATACAGTTTTATTTCTTTACATTATTTGTTCCTCTTTTAGGTGGCCTACGTTTTGAAGTGACTGAGTAAGGTTAATGGGTGTAATTATGGGAGAATACTAAATAAACGAATAGAAGAAGGGAATCATCCTTAAAATGGTAGATTTGCGTCGAAAAAGACAAATAGTAATAGTGATAGTTAGTGGTTTGACTCGCGCATGTAATTTATTGGTATGCCAGAATTGCTCCAATGGTACCAAATTTCACCATTGACTGAGCCTTTATACTCCATAAACCCCAACGTGCTTGGGGTATTTTGGCGTTGATATCTTCTTTGTTAAATGTTATCAACCATACTGTGGTGATCGTAGATCCACGTAATTCATGGGAACTGAACAACTAATGTGACTGTTTTTCAGCTGAGTGCGATTCTATTGTGCAACTATACAACGTGAGGAGTGAGGTTTACACAAACCTAAATCCAGGACGATCTTTCTAAATCTCAATCGGCTCATAAACATCTTCTCCCGATATATCTGTGTTGATAGTAGACTGTTAATCATCATGCTTTCCACTGCCATTAGACAATCAATGCCCAACTAACGGCATGACTAAACGCTCATATGCAACTGCGGTCTAGCTGTGATATCTAACATGAATTCCCTTTCAATTTCCACTGGTGCAGCGAACTGACTCTGCTACAAGTCGGCAACTGACCACGCGTCGGAACACAAATCATTAAACCTGGAAGTCGGTTATCCACAGAGTAAAAATTTGTATTGAATCGTGTTTGCTTCGGACAAACGTTGGCCACGTGGATTTTTTTTCATACACCTGTATGCCGATACCCCTCATACAGGGCGTACTGAAGCTCCACAGTAAGGCGCCGTTATCTGAACCCGAAATCGGAAACTTTCTGCCACCATGCTACAGTTTGATTCGTATTTTGTTGTTCAGGCCCATTCCCATAATCGTTTTTAGTGTATGCAATAAATTATCTCAGTGTCTTCTACCTAGCAGTAATTCATGTGTGTGGTTCTGTCCCATCCAAATTGTGACTGAGAAAATGACAATGTGGTATTGAAAGTCTTTTGCAATAATTGCTGACCGATTCACGCAGGAGGCCTATTTGGGACGTGATTATTTTAGGTAAGCTGGGCATAAATAGGCTCACTCATAATTGCAAATAAATAGAGGCGTGCTTCTCAATATCGACCTTGTCATTTTGTAGTCTTAGTGTGTTCCTATATGCCTCAGTCAATGGCTTGAACTTTGTTGTCTCCAAGAACAACAGACAGTGCATAGAACGTAAACGGGCTAAGAAAACCATTTTAAAGTGAGTTTTCATGGAGATTGCCCGCATAAGCACTCAACGCGATATAGTGAATGAATGTTTTAAAAAGTATCACTGTCGGAAGTGACAACTGTTCATTCAATTGTACTCATAGACAGTGCGGTGTTTGTAAGGACATGCAAACGTGGCATTTATCATTTTGTTACCCGACAGACAAACCTAGCCGAAGCAGTTCATCCCTTTAATCATCCCCGCAACACCGAGAGAAAGCATACGTAGCGGGATTTCAAAACTGATTTCGTCGTTCCAAACCGTGATAGGCTATATAATACAGGATGTTAGGATCCAATTAAGGCAGACGATCAAGTAAGCCAGATGCTGTGCTACAAGACGTGCTGTATGTGCGGTGACGTTATAATGTAGCCGAAGGGAGTAATGGTTGATTTGTGCTACGATTGCGGCACAAAACTTTTTTATCCATTCACAATGTTCTGTCGGGAGCAAATTATCAGCATGTAAAATACCTAACGGCCGATAACGTGTCGAAATATTCACCGCTCGGTTGCGTTTACCGATTGTTGACCAAGTGGCCGTACTTCTGTTCGCCGAAGTTTGCCCTTAGCTGGCAAGCGTTACATTAATAGTCAAGGAGACATCAGAGCGTGGCTGCATGGAAGAAGAAACTGACGGAATGCTGGTGCTCTTAGGTCTTAGTATCACAAGACTGCCAGACGGAGAAGTAGAGATGGAAGTCTGCAGAAGGATGACGCATACAGACTGAATTCTCAACTGCCAAGGCAATCACCACAAATGCCACAAACAGGGCTACATGGAGGTCTTTCCATGTGTATCGATACTCACTGCCCAGAAGCACTTGATATCCTTCTCACTCTCATCACTTCCACTTTCATCAGCATTTTGGGGTGAACGAAATTTTAAGGACGCTCGAACATGGAAAGTTGCCGGGAGGGCTTGGCAATAAAAAGGGTGATTAACTTACTGTATATAATATGGTTTCAGTCGTTTCATGCAGTTCATATTTCCAGGTTAGCATGCTGCACTAAAGCTTATTCTTTTGGGGCTCAAGATCGTGGCAATATACAGAGTTATCTAATAATTTTGTGGGCAAAACTTATCACCGATGGTTTTCTGTGCCCACAGGCTAAACAGAGTTGCATTATAACACTGTTAGAAGAAAAAATGAAAATTGTTCACCTGCTCCTGCACCCCCCTGGTACTCCTTAACGTTCTGGGACCCACACATTACATTGGGTATAATTTACTATATGCGGTTTTATCAGGATCGCATGCAGATGGCACGTCAAGCCTCCAGACCAGTGAGTGATTAAAATTTACCTAGTAGGTAGCTAACAGTATGCGTGAAGTTGGTAATTGTCAATATTTTAATGCGGGAAATGCCAAATAACATCTTACATTGAGCTAGCTGTGACGAGAAGTTTGTGAATACTGACATTGGAGGGAGCTCTGACTTATTCATTTATTGCTGTCAGGTTACTCGATTTTTGCAGTTAGTTCCATTACAATTTTGGTGGATAATGTCAGAAAAATTTATTTCTTTTTCCTAGTTTTTTTGTTACTTAAATTCCATCCATAAGTAGCCATAACCAACGCAACAATGCTCATCTAAAACGTGCCACGAAAGACAATCGGTGCGCGAACTTTTTCCACAGAAGATGCGGTTATAAATATGTTTGAATTTACTTGTCAACCTGGAGTGACAGGACAACAATTTTGAAATCCACTTCGTGTTCATTCCACTGTGACGCGATCTACTGCAGATTCTGACGGCTTTGAATAGATTAATTCAAGCGCCGTTAAAAAGATAGAAAACTTATTGCAAGAAAAAAGCAATGACATTTTTCTTAGAAAGAGTAGAACACTTTCATTGATGGATGATATAGGGAAAGCAGAAACGTATTTGCCGTCTAAATGCGTACTACAGTCTTCATATATTTTATGTACTTCATGTGACAGTTAGTGAATAAGAACATACATTTGATTTCTATGCAGGCTTTTGAAACGTATATGCAGTACCGCGGTAATAATCAGCCTATACTGCGCTAAAATCTTAGTGGGCAATTGCCTTTCCTTCCCAGATTATGTAAGAAAATGTTGGCTCATTGTGTGTGATGCTGCTGCAATAAACAAAATCACTGGACTTTCCCTAGTTATTCTTTTGTATGTGTAGCAGTGTGTGGGCTATAGGCTGTCGTTCAAGTTTAACTCTCACAGAAGCCAACCAACTGCTGATTGAGATGTTCGCAGAGTTTGCCTACACTCATGAACTGTGAAAAGAAGCAAGACGCTAAGTGATCACCTTCCAGATAGATGTAGAGAATAGTTCTCCGATATGCTTTGGGACTGTGCCATGTCTCATGTCCGATGCCTGAAATGTTAAGGTGCCGATATATGAGGGTTTATTAGTCAGCTGTCATCAACTAGTCCTGGTGTAATATGGTAGGGACATTTAGGAAGTGCTGGTTTACAACTAATTACCGTTTCGTTTGTCACTAGTCCTTTCCATCAGGATTTCCTCCGGTTTCGAGAAAAAGCTGGCGGAAAGTGATTCTGTCTACCTGGTTGTTACACTGCCCTACCGATATGAGCGTCAGCGTGCGAACAGAAACGCGCTGCATTATTCATCCCGCGGAGGAATGTTGAAAAGTTTTTGGTCCGACCGGAAAGGAGGCGACGTAAAACTATGAAAATCGCAAGTTATTTCACACCTGCACCCCGTAGATCAACACTTGAAAATGAATTTCCGGTGTTTGGTGGTAGAACTACAACTAAGCCGTAGCTGTTGATTCTGTATTTGTCAAAAATGGATGATCAGATGACTGCTGGCCCGTTCACGAAGCCTGATGATTGACTTGCAGACGTTTTGTCACCATTCGGGGAACATTATTACCACGCACTAATGATGCCTCCTTGTATAGTGACGAAACGTGTGCAAGCCAATTGCCAAGTTCGACGAACGGATTAACAACCGTCTCACCAACCGCTAAATATGCCATTATCAGACATACCTTGTTCAGTCTGCGGTACAATTATATTTTTAATGCCACATCTGACTTTTCCTGCCTGGATACTGAAGTTTCGCTGATATCCAAACCATCGTCCAAGCAATTTCAGAAGTGACAGGTGAACACTCATAACCTCATAGAGTTGACCTCAAATCAGTTAACCCAGTACCTCTGAAAGATATGATAGATCACCGCAGCTGGAGACACAGATGGAAACGGTAAAATACAACGGAATAAATATTTTCTTAACAATCAGAAATACGCGACTGGATGAAGGAACATCAATGATTACATGACTTCCTTGTGGGTGAATGTATCTAACCGTTGGCATGGTGGGTAAAAGTACCCCATCCCAGCAAGCAACAGGCGTCAACAGAGTTTTGCGTTTTGCTCATCAGTTCACGGGCTTGCGTTACCAAACTCGTGGGATCTTTTATTCTGCGTCAGAAAACAGGTTAATGGGGATGCAATCCCTTGTTTGGTAGGCGAAGCACTTGTGCGAGCGAGCCATTTGGTTCACTGGTTTCACGGGCCGCTGATTTTTCTCCGAATACCATTTAATTCAGTGCATTTGATTCCAATATGTTTATTGCTATTTAATTCATTCGTGTATTCAAACGAGAAAGGTGACGAGGATCAGCCATGACGGACACCACTTGCGTCACTGATTCGGAGGAATACACCCAGTAAACGTATAAGAGCCCACGCGTCTATTCACATAGAGCATAGGTGCTAGAAAAGTGGCGATTAGGATTTGAAAGACACATTTAGAGGTTAATTAAAACGCCGTTTCTAGATTTAAGAACAAAGTACTTGTTAGCCGTATGCATGTTGTCGAAGAGTAAAGATGTGGTCAGTAGACCCACGATAAGACCTTGATTCCCACGATTACGCTCCTTTCGATTGCCGGAAAGCATGCACATGACGATGGACCTCAGCGACACAGGCATGATTATGACCAGATATGATTATGATGATTATGACCGATATGATGTTTAGAACTGACACACGCGAGCGACAATAGATATCTATCATTTTTCTGGAATTCTTTAGTCTTCCCGATACCCTGTAGACATTTCGTCACAATACGAACAATCTTCTCCTTTCCATCTTGGCTAGTCTTTGTGACCGACTGGTTACGGCTGGGAGGGCGCTACTTAATACAGTGCTAACGTTTGTGACAAACGGATGATGATTGGTGTACATTTGTACACGGGGATCCAAGCTGTTGCTTCCGGCAGCATTCATATCATATCGCTAATAAAGCCGCTTTTCCCACAAATATGCTCAATTTTCAAACCAGGATAGTGAGTCTTGCGCATTTTGCCATGTGCTCTCGAACTTTTATTCGAAATAGTGCTTTCGGCAGTGATACTGTTGCAGCTTTTGCAGTGTATTCATGGATAACGAACGGAGTCCGGGTTTTGGCCAGTTGGTTGCGGATTATTTTGGAGGCTTTTTATTGGACCGAGCAATAATGACCGTTCATACTGATCAAATTAAGCAAAGCTACTTAAGCTCTTTTAGTGAAAGTTATTCACGCACAACTAAGAAAATGGGACTTTAATAATCGGTTACTGGACACTTGCAGCAAGGAGTTTTGTAGGTTTTTTGAGGAACACCACCCCAGTCAATCATACTATGAACCACTCGTTCGCGGAGGATTTATCTCAACTGAGGGCAAACGAAGTAAGACACAGCTAATACTCTCTGTCTTTGCACAGCTGTTTTTTTATCAGTGACAGAGTCTTCGTCTACAAAACTATTTTAACCTTATATGATAAGGCACTGACGGTCGTGGTCACCGGTTGTGTGGTCGAAATGCCAGAGTTTGGCGCCCACTTTCGCTAACAGGCCCTCTCTCAGGAGGAGGTTGGGTTTTATTTCCCTACATGTGTGAGTTCCGGTAGGTTGAAGAAAACAGCTTGCTTTCTCTTATTTCTATCGCAGAAAGCTATAAGACTTCGTCTTCGATCGTCTGGTAATGCAACTGCCCACGGAAGGGAGCTCCTTGATCTTTGTCTGACTGCACATTCTGGACTACCCTGGTACTACCGCATCTTTGGGACAAAATTTCAACCATTTTGCGCAAAGATGGAGCGAGAATTTGAAGTTAAGTTGGCAGATGTTGGTCGGGCTAAACAGACACTGAAAGGTTACAGCTGGACAAAACTGGTGCATCGTTCTGTAGTTCCAACAAACATTTCCGGCTAGCTTGCCCGACTAAATGCGTGCTTGAGCTGTTAATCTCCGTCTTTGCTCTGTGTCAGCATCTGCATAATAGGCTTGTGTTTTGGTAGCTTCAACCGCGCATCCAGGAAGTACCGTTCGTCGGCTAATCTTTTGATCATGCACGTGAGTAGGTGCACTATCATGCCATGGTAGTAGATTAAACAGTTACGCAAAGCGCGCCTACAGAAGCTCTGGCGATCACTAAACCAGGCTAGAAACACCATACTGTGGAAAAGTCTGATCAGTTGTATTCAGCTCCTGTGTGATTCGATTACATAGGTCATTTAGGCAGTGGTGTGAATTGTTCTGATGGATCCATTGTTGGAACTACGGTGGAGAAATCTGTCAATTTGGAGGGTAAAATGACAGTTATTCAGATGACAAAAGCTGGAGAATGTCCAGAAATTAACCTGGAAAACCTCGGAACCTAAAATAGTCCGGGATTATTCCTGTAAAAAGGACAAATGCAACTTCAGGTTAGAAGGGTGCAATCCAATTGCCAAACTCAGCGAACAGACCAACAACCAAGAAGTGCAACATCCCCAATACTAATTACATCGTAGTGCACATAGTAGACTTGAATAATTTGTCATTTTATTTGGATGATAACCCATCCAAATTCTGTTGTTACTTCTCATTAACAGATACTTTTTCAGGTACTATTATTAAGCGGCCAAATACAAACACCATTAGGAGGTAGAACTGCCGTGAAGGAAACCCCGCATTGATTACCGATACTCCAAAGTTAACTCGATCCAGGAAAATTTTATACCCTTTGGAGTTCAAAATCTCTCAGAATCACATGAATGAGTACCTGAATTATTTTTCAGACGATCATGGTTGGCCGAATATCAACTTTATTGTCTAAGTACAAGTCAAAGTGAGCTGTTCGTGGATAACTCTGAGCCATCAAAATGCGTATGTCCCATACAATAAAATGGTTACATACATATTTTTACATACATATTTCTACATATATACATATTTTTACGTAATATTTCTGCATACAATAATAGTTCTACCGGTATTTATTCTTGGGTTGATAGCCCTGAATTATGTCGCATTACTTGTGTAGTCGTATAATTCGTACTGAAAGATATGAATACTATATCTCATTTATGTGTGAAAACTGGGTGAATGCATTGATACTTGGACAACAATTGAGTGGTTCTTACATCCTCACCACAACTTCCAGTAAGTCATATGATTCATCAAAATGTTTAGGAAGCAAAACCGAGTACCTGCCGTCACTAATCAAGTGTGACCGAACTATCTTCTGTTTCCACAATTTTAGTATGCAAAGCTGGAAGCAGTATACCTGTTACTGTTCACTACGATTTGCAGGTAACTAAACTCTACAACGCCGTTCTTTCGCATGCTGAAAGACCGGTTTCATCAAGCCCTGTTAGACGAGTGTTAACTTGACAGTAAATTCGGCGGGTGTGCAGATGAAAAATACCATTAAGTTTTCAAGAACAACAAATAGATGCATTTTCGGGGAGAAGTACTTCATTAGTAAACAGCGTCCAAAACACTCGGGGTGTAGACTACGAATAATCAGATTAACATCAGGAGTGCACATTTCAATGGAGATAATAGTAGCATACATCTCCGCTGTTAGTACGCTATTATCATTATGAAGTAAGCTATTCTTAGACATTTTGCACGAGAAGTAACCAAGACACTACGTAAGTGATCAATAGAACAATGATACAATGTTCATGTGTCACACTGTTCGCTGAGTTTTCGAGACAAATGTTTTCCGCAGCAAAATGATGTCTGGAGCAACGATGCATAGAAATCGTCCAGGAATAGCTTTATTACGCGTTATCTCGTTTCTTTAAAGAACCTGGGTCTTCTAAAAAATAAATTTTGAGCGTAACACAGTGAGACGCCCGGCCTACCCAAAAACAACACCGGAACTATGCATCAAATGGGCTGCGTTTCCACTTCATTAAGTTTCCTAAATGGACCACTTCAACTTTAAGCTTTGCCGAATCACTGCGAAGCTTAGGGACCTTTCGTAATCAGAACCCAGTATGTTAAGTATGATTCCTCACATACGTCATGTTACATTTAAAATCTGAATCTTTTTACTTACCCCTGAATTGTAGGGATGTCTCTCATTTTATACAATGCACACTAAGCTCTAACTGAAATGAGAATGGCGCAAATAACACTATTGTACCTAAATCACGAGGTTGTTTATGCTGGATATCCATCGGTTCTACGTTACACGTCACTTGATAGTACCATAAAATGGTAGGGTGTTAAATTCATAGTATTTAGTGGTATAACAGGTGGCACTGCTTGGCACCCACATCGGACTTGCCGGTAAAAACTAGCTGGACAAACGGCAGTCTGTATATTTCGGAACAGTCAGCGGCGGTTCGGAAGGTACCTTGATAAACGCAAACGCAGCTAACTTATAAATCGTAGGATGTTGAAGGTTTTCGAAGACACAGAATGCGCTAAGATGTACATTCTAAAATGGTCGCCAGTAACTCAAGCTGACTGACAGGATACTCTACAGCCACTACTGTGCTTAGCTTCCGGGACGTGAACATGACTTTTCCATAAAATCGACTCTTATGGCAGGCATCTATGCGTTTAATCCCACACAAGTACCGAAGCGACTATAGTCCTGTTCTACTGGCCCTGTTTTTGCCTTGACAGGAGTGGCATCCTGAAGCTTGTATTATCAGTCTAAACAAAGTGGCTGCTTGTAGAGTGTCATTCTTTCACCAGTATGTTTGGTGGCAGGAAAACCGTCTATTGACTACTGGCGTCAGTCAGGATCAATGGGGCACAAAATTTCGAAGGATAAAATATTTCCGTTTCTTACTCACGAAATCCTTGCCACCGTAGTGGTAAAAAAGTGACTGAAACACGTAACTGTCAACCTTAGTTCCAGGTGAAGCCAAGGGAAATCGACAGGACAGAGCACTGATATTCTCAGACAGCATTCTCAGACTGATGTTCTTCTCGGACAGCACTGAATTGCTGGTTATTTGGCAACAAATTTACGTCTAAGAGTCTACCGGCTGTAGCTGTTGCACTTTGATAATCGGCACCGTATTACGCCACAAAAAATCTGACGTTACATGTCTACCAGCCAATAATGCAGAAGTCAGCTGTTCTACTTGTGTTTAGGTTCACTTGGACAGAGCTAACGAGAAAAGTATGTTGCGTTCTCCCAGTCATATCCAGCCCTTTGGCTTGGATTAAATGAAGATTTATGAATCTGGGAATTCGTATTTTTCACATCGGAAGGCAACCAATGAAGCCAGTAAGGGGCAAATATTTCGTCATACTTTGTGGCTTACAGGAAATACTTTCATTCTTATTCGGTTGACGGATATTCCTGGACGAGTTCAAGGTTCTGGATTGCATAAGAATTTGTCAGATATTTCAAACGTTTCCTTGTCAAAAAGCGACAAACAGTTCGGTCGGTGCACACAAGCAGCGTTAACCTGGAACAGCTTTCATTTCAATTTCGGAAAACTACGCATACGCGATTCATGTCAATAAGGCTGAAACCATGATCTGTTTGAAATTTTTTCTCAGCGCTTACCACACTTAAGTCGTTTTATTTGTTCTTCACAGTTTTTCTGTGGGTGCTATATTGTTAGGTGAAACCTGTTAAACGTATAAATACAATTCTCCCCCTGGGAATTTTTCAACATAGTCACTAGTTTGCTGCCGTCAGCGAACATCCTTATCAAATCACTTCAGTCATGTTGGTGTTGTCAGCAACCTACCTCCCAAGGTCAGCTTCGTTTATTACTTTTTGGACGCGTAGTAGCTATTAATATACAAAGGTTTTTAATCTCCTGAGATTGCTTACGAGGCATTTCCAATATATCCATCTGTTGCATAAAGGTTCATGCACGTAGTCCTGGTGCTGTTGGTCTAAGAACACTTCGGTCATATAAAAATCGTTGATAGCTTATTCATTCTGGCAGTGTTCTGTTGCTATTTTCCATATGTACACAGAATTTTCAAGGATGCTTTCATGATGTAAGTAAGGGCAGTCCAGAGTTAATACAGCGAAGAACTCTACAACGCTTTTGTACTTATTGGGAATCAACAGCTGTGTGCATCTCACGAAACTCGACGGAGTCTCGAATCCGCGACCTCCCGGCCATTAGTCTGAACACATACGTGTCCAATGACAATGTAAACTGTTTTCTTTTGAGAGGAGATATCTTCCCAGAGGGGCTTGACTAACCACTGAATATCACTACTCCATTTAAATTGTTCTGAGCTGTTTATATCGGAGGGCTGGATAATTGTTAGAAGCAAAACAGGCTAAACCAGTGAACTTCCGCAGTACTAAAAGCGAAGTTGAGAGAATGTGCTTAAGAAAAAGAATGTAAGCCCATTTTTAAAAATTGTACACTGTCACGGGGGGTAAAAGAAGACATTTTGGAATGTGTGGTAGGTCGTCGACACTTTCAAGTTGCTTAACAGAATATATCTACCGACCTACATTAGCTTCCGGCAGGAGAATTTATTCCAGTCTGACAAGAAAAAGCAGTTTGTGACATTAGTGTCTTGACTAGAGGAGCTGATTATAACATGATAGTTTTTTTTGAAATATAGTGTTATGTGAGTTATGTGTGCCGCTTCGTTGTAAGCGAAGTCACCTAATGTCAAAATTAACTCACAGTAAGCCGAACGCATGTGCATGAAATCAAAACATTTACGTTGCCAAATCATAAATAAGTGAATTTGTTGTCATGAGTCAAATGGTTACTTTCAGATATCGTTGTGGAGCTGGATGTTACAATTACGACAACCTTCCCGCGGTCTTGAGATCAAATAGAGTACATGAAATTTAGAGTTCGATGAAATATCTTTTACTGTGCGGTTAATGCTAGGAAACAAGGTGTCTCATAAAGATCCTAAACTCTTGATGACATCAGTCACTCACATTTAGACTGAGGCAAACTGAGCTTGGAACTTTTGGAAGGCCAATGGTTTCCGAAGGTCGACTCCAGCGCAACGAAACTGTAAAAAATGCTTGCAGCGAAGTTTTGGGCTTTATTGTGAGGAACCAGGCAACATCATATCATTTGGAAAGAATCATCAATGAATTCAGGTCCAGTGCATGTCAAGAAACCTCCTAAGGGGACAAGTACTGCACATGGGTAGAAATAAAAACTTACTCCCCAGATGTTGTAAAAATGCCTTTCAGGATGTAGAATCTTCCCGAAAGCGAGTGTCTGTAAAGTGCTTAATGATGATGCATTGGAAGAGGGGGGAAATGGAACAGTGGAAATGTGATTTTTATTGACTTAATAAACTGGCCAATTTGTAAACGGTCATATCCTCGTTAAATGGCAGCAAAATACTTTCATCACTGAACGTTTGTTTTACATGCTTATTTACGCTCAAGGGTATTAATTATGGTTTTATAACCGGACGCACTGCTTGTAGAGCTAAGGAAATCTTACAACTAGCACAGTATATATAGATCGGTATGTATCAGTACATATGAGTATGTTTGCTTCTGTAGACATAGCTGTATTGGTCGGTCACTGGATCACCATTTTGAAGAGATGCTTGAGAATCTCAAAATTCACCATCAAAGAGGGCAATGGTGTGCCGTTGATGGTTCAGTTTTAGCCTATTTACTGAGAACGGGGCATCACGTGAGCACTATGACCGTTCTTTCAGCGGTCTACGGAGTAGGGGTGAAGTTGATAAAGCAAAGGGCAACAAAAATCACGGCAATCGCACACCAGCGTGTTTAAGTGCTATTTGGATTGGCCGTATTACGTATGAGGGTAGCGGTTCGGCCAATGGGGTCATGTGGTGGTCTCATGCCTTGTGTTGATTTTAACAAGTGAAATTTATTGTAACTTGTGTTGGACTGTAGCCTGTCAACTTTATTGTGTCTCGTGTTTATGTCTGCTTCCGAGGAAAAGTAAACGAAAAGCTAACCTTCAACCGACCTGTAACGTTCAGAATAGTCCTCACAACACTGGTATGTGTTACTTGGAGCATTAGACGCTAAAATGTTCCTGGTTTCTAATTGGCATGCCAGAATCAGCGGCACTAAATGGGTTTAGTCTTCATGAGAAAATGCAAGCAGCGCGCTAGTCACTACCTGTAGTCACTAGAACGCGAGCCCTCATTGTCAACTGGACTTGTTCAGCATGTTTTTGAACCCAGGTAACCTAGAAGGCAAACATGTTTCTTTTCGTAATGCCGTTTGAACTACACTACGAAGTTTGCTGGGTGGCCCCAAGAGAAATACCGCAAATATTAAATTGCCCGTAGTGATAGTTTGAAAAACCTATATTCCGACACACGTCATGGACGAACTTTCAATTTATTCCCCAGCTATAAACTTGGAGGCCTAAATTTGGTTTACAGACGGGTGAAAATTTCACTAATGTGGTTGGAGCATTTCAAAACCTATCAGCTTCACAAAAAACGTCTTGTCTAAGTTCAAGTTTACTCATCTTCAACGTCAGTGCCAATAACATCATATGCAAGAGTCAGCTGTTGGAAATTTTAATTTAACCAGAATGTGACAAGGTGTTGTATCGCATGTAACATGACTGGCCTGGGTGCTTTTCCGATATAATTCAACCAATGTATCCTAGCTTTTGTTGTTTAAATTCATAGTAACTTCTTTGAATATGGGTCATTTTTGTGCGCATGCTCAAGGATATCAGGGGAAGCTGTCTTCATGAAACAGTGTACCTTGTAAAGAAGTTTTAGTCCCCTTGCAGCGACACTGACGACAAATGAATAATTAAATGCCGCGAATTTGCCACTACGTGCGTTTGATAACTCACAGACACGTTAAGCTGCGTAAACTTGCTGCGAATTCGTCCTGCGTCAATAAGCACGTTATATTCCTCTCATTTTCTCTGAATCCTTGGCAGTTTGTTGCTAAGTCTAGCGTAATGCTACTTCTAGTGGATTATAGTACTTACACGTAAATATCTCCCTGTGTCTGACGGAACCTGTTTATATCGATGTTCAACAGTTAATTATGAAATTTCCAAAGGACAAGAAATGTCTCGGAAAATCCTGAGGTGGGGATGGACACATGGATCAGCTTAGGTTTGGTATGAGTACTCTGACGAATTGGTGTGCTAATGTTCAACTTGTGGGTTTAGTTGGTTTTGCTTTGTGCAGCCAGTGTACCGAACTCGTTAGGAGTGTGACCACTCGCGCGCAGTCATTGTTTGCTATGGAATAATGCGCATAAGTGATAACAACAAAAAGATAAAATACTACAAATAGTACTAAAACCAAGTGAATCGCGGCAAGTAATTTCTGTGCAGCCTAGGTGTTGAGGATGAATTTTGAACCTGAAAGTGAGCTGACTGTATTCTGCTACATTAACTTAATTTACTCGTATGAGAGGTTAACATTTCGACTGATTAAGGACTGACTCCACATTAAATTCAGGTGGGCTTTACTAGTGACAGACATTGGGATTGATGATTCCGGCCTTCTTCTTTTTTATTTACGAACCACGAAAGACATTTATTTTGACGCTTTGTGTTTTTGACTTTTTATTAGTTTGCCCAGCAGAAATTGTCCTTAGGAGACAGAGTAAGAAATGTTTTGGGGTCAGTTATAACCCAAGACTGTCTGAACCCAATAAGGTTATGCCACGAGGATTTGAGCCACTTTTAAAATACTTATGAACAAACTATAAACCAAACGAGAATTATTGCGGCAGAAACCAAGTGATTTTTATCAGGCTATGCAGACCTCGACTTATGGGTTTTCGGGTAGTCCATGTTCATATCAAACATTTCACTAATTATTCCGCAATCAGGGTTAATGCGCACAGGACAAAATCGCAACTGGAAACCGTCAAATCTCATCATACTGCGTAAGTTTCTAAGTGGCTCAGGGGAAGAATAATCTTTCAAGATGAGCGAAACTTTCACCTGGAAAACTAGTTAGTAAGTCACCACATAATGTGATTTCTGAGACTCAATGATAAGCGGCACTATATACTGTCTAAGTGCGAGCTAATCACACAGCTGTTCTGCTGGTTGTGGCCGAATGGTCAAGTATTCAACCATTGGCCGGAAGTTCTCGAGGCCGACACTGTGAATTACGTGAACTGCGCACAGTTGATGGTTCCCAACGCGGATAAAGTACCGGTACGGCACTTCCCTGATTTTCAGCATAAACTGGCTACACTGACAGGTGGAAACCTCAATTCTAACGAAAGGTGTTTATCGTTTATAGTTCTTCTGAAACCGTTCTCACCGCAGAAGATGAATCCTTTACTTCTGTACTACAAAATGTAACCACCGAAGTGGTTACCACTTTTCAGCAAGCTCTTTATAAATTTGACTATAACTAATGAGAAATATGTATATATGGCACAGATATATGATATGATTTTCTCTAAAATGGTTTATTCGAATCAGATATACGAGGTCTTAAGACCATTCCAAGATATTTCAAAGGTAACATATTCTCAAAGTCTGTCAGTCGACTACAACCGTTGGTAGACACAGCACTGAAGATTCCGTGTAATCTCTATTATCATCCTATAACATTGAGCCCTTCCCAAGAGTAATTCGTTGCCATGTTTTTGTGATGTCTTTCATGATAAACTGGCAGCATGCGAAGACGAATCCTTCTGCAGCCCAGGTTATACTACCATTGTGTTCCGAAGACCGACACACAAATTTAAAGTACAGTTATCCCGAGGTTCTTTGTAATGCAAGATTTTTTCACAAGTAGTCAGTCAGTCAAAACTGGTGGCAAATTTTCTGAATGAAATTATTGATCCAATGGGATAGCATAACTTTCGACTGGCATACTTTTCCCCGATGGACAACCCCTCACATTTATGTCTAACTTTCACTTTGGATCCTCTCGATTCTTAAAAAGTTCTCGCATTTGCTGCCCGTTTAAACGACTACCCAGCTAACTGTTGAGTAATGTAACTGTTTTATTATATTTCTTAGGATGAGAGCGGAAACTCAGTCCACACATAGTGGTAGTACTTCAACGGTTTGGTTCATCTGGAATTTAGTCAATAAAACATGCCTACCGAAATAAATCTTCAACAAACCCTAAGCAGTTTTTGGACCGATTAAAGTGATTAATTACGATAAGGGTCTCCGATGTGAACTTACCTCCAAGAGGATAAAGGGCCAATTTCTGTGCCCAAAGTAACCCGCACAGAGTGCCAGATGAACCGCAACACCTACGATATTAATCTAAGCACTTGTAGAACGGCGAACGCGTTCACTAGGGTTCACAAGTTTTGTCACATGTAAGAGATGACATAACAGACTATCAGTCAGTGTAACCAGAGTAGAGCATGCGATGGTCGATGGGAACAGAGACAAGGAAGAAATTATGTCAGATGTGCGGTTATAACGATAAAAAATAGGAGCTCATCGTCGTGAGCGAATGTGACGACGTTATTGTTATATAAAATGGTGAAGTAAATGTTACAATAACACATGCGGAAAATGGATTACCAGGTATTGGACATGTCGGCTAACACGTGCTTTTTGCACATAGTGCAAGGGTAAAGTGGTGTACTCTAACCACCTTACTAATGCCAGATTTCGTCTGTGATTAGAGATAAAAATCACTTTGAATTCTCTCGTTTTGTCCACTAAGAATCCAGCGTCTAAAAAGTGTGTAATGATGGCGAATTTCGTACGGCGTGAAACTACCTAGGAAGGCTACTTCGGCAAACAGTTATTTATTCGCTTTTCAAAAAGTTCCGTGGTTCTACTGATATATATTCTTGCAGATGCAATCGAAATGATAATCCAGGTTAAATTTCATGAACAAAGCAACTGAATCCTTTAGAGTGTATTTGGAATGCAGGCAGTTTACCGAATTGAGAATCGCTTTGGCAGAACTGTATGCACAGACAGCTTTTTTAGGAACAGTTGAAATCGCACGGCGCGTGCTTTGGCGATAATATTCCTCCCTACTAGAAACAGTCCTTAACCAATTTGTGGTGGAGGACATATCTTCACTTGGAACGCTTTCAGGTGCAGCGGTTCTGTGCAGTCTGTCTTTTTTGATGAAAGCAAAACTTATGAAATGTAAATATTGCCCTGTTCAGGCTATTTCATTGAAGGTCACAACGGAAATCTATTCAGCCTTTTGCTTGCTCGAAACCAAATCAAAAATCTATTCTATCGTTTTTATTGGCCTTTAGTGTACGTGTTTTGCGGTTGATATCATGTTTGAGAAAATGCTACAATTCTTCTACATAGTTCTGGTTGGTGCGGAAGGCAGATGTATCATTCTTACACTGTCTTGCATTTTATGCTTTGAATGGCCCATACGTATGTCCACATGCATCAATCACAGCTAGCTTTCCATCACGTCACCTTTAAGTAAACAGGTTCAGTACCAAAGAAGCAACTATCTTGCTAGATGTGTTGATCTCCTATACAAAATCGACAAATTTTACGCATCTGTGAGACTATACGCACTCCAGTCGTATACCAATGGTGCAGTTTTAAGATGAACCATTAAGCCCATTTATGGCAAGAAGGTCCAAATACCTAGAGCCTCGGCCAATGGAGGAAAGCCGTTTTTGTGTTTTTGGTCATCTTTAAATGTGCATTATGGTGGAACCTATTGGGGGCAAGTAATTGAATGTGCGTTCATATACTGTTCCTCAAGATTGTTATTGATTCTGCGCTACACGTTTTGCACCGCATCAGTCTATACGTTATCGACCAACATTTTAATGATCTCCGATTGGATCACATCATATTCTCACCATTACCCGCAGCAACAAGATAGCGAGCCGGCTATTTTTCTGAAGATGTATTTGTCGGACGTTTGTTTACTCAATAAATATTAATTTCTCACAGATGTTCACACCGGTGAGCACGATGGACAGATCGTGACTCGATGGAATAGCACAATGATTTGCTCGTATAGCTATTCAAGCGGCGCCCGGATGTTAGCAGTACTTATTGGCGTTCAGTAGTTTGTTTAAGCAAATAAAACTTCTTTCTGTACACCACTGCGAAAGTCGGACGATTTTCTTTGGCGAAAAATTCCTTCGGGTAGAGATCACACTGCAATGGAGGCCAGGTAATTTTTCCAGCTTCGTTCTTCTTATAAGGATGGTTTATGCATGTCGAAATATCTGCTCTCCACCAATAACGATCTATTGAAAATCGATTCATCTCTTGGATGTATCTTCTTGGACGGGAATCGTTGTCGCGTCGCCTTCCCAGCATTCTGTTAGATAAACATCCCTACGTAAGAGGTTGATAAAGCGCATCAGCCAAGAAACAGTGTATGATAATCCTGAACGAACTTCGATTCATTGAGTAGAAGACGCTGTTGCCTGCAGAAAATGCCACGTGTTGATGCCTTAGGTATACCGACTGGACGGACGTGAAAGTCGGCAGCGGGTAACATTAAGCTGCAGTGACCTGGAACAACCAGCGTGAATCAGCTGCGACAACCGCCTAGCGAACGAGCTATAAAAAACTGAAGCACTCATGTACCATCAGCCCGTCTTTGGAGACTAAAAGTTCATAGACTGTTGGACCGTTCACTATGGAGCAAGACTCCGTTGTTTTGGGGTTAAATATGGGTGCGCAAGAAAACACGTTTTATGCCATTCGTGTTTGCGGGATTTGTTGACTTAATGCTCACATCACTCTCGTTTAAATGGATGTCCTCCCGTCCTGGTGACTCATAGTTCAGTAGCAGAAACCTGAACACTGAATAAGTGTGGCGAGTCATGACATTCTGTTTCAACTTGCAGTATTAGTTCCAGTATGGAACTTTACGTTCCATTTGACATATACACTCAGCTGCATACCGATTTGGTTTTGATGGGCGTCTAAGCTGGAAACTAGCTGAATCTCTCGTTTATGATGTTCCTACTCAAACTGGTGTGGAGATGAGTGTGTAGGTCGGATTTCGTGCAATTTGGGTTCAAGCAGAATATAAGGTTGACGGAAACTCGGGGGCTGCGCCTACCTAATGAACCCCAAGAAGGACGAAACCGGTCGTTGGCTGTCGAAGAGTTTTCGGCAGCCTTATGAGTAGTGCATTACGTCTTTAAATGCTTGGAACGTTATTTGGCTGTCTAACGTTTTTGTTCGAGTTCACGTAAAATCGAAAAAAGGCGTATCAGATTCTGAGGCTGCCTCCATGCACTTAGGATGATATTGTCCTCTACATCTGACAAAAACCTGAATTTCAGCTGTGATTACGAAACGGAGCTCCTAAAGACGGTACTCGCAACTGGTTATCAGGATAAACCCTGAAATTTACTTACGATCATACAAAAGTTTTACACAAATTCTTGACAGTTGACAAGAAAACTAGCCAGGCGATATTTGAACTCCTAAAAGATCTGCTTTTGGGTGTTTGCGGGATTCGCCGAGACTTACTCTATATTCATCTCGTTTGAAAAGTTCAACTTTGTCCTGCCGACACCGTTTCCTTGAGGAAGCTTTAGACCCGCGTGTCACCCCTTCAGCTGTGACAATCCACGTGCCTCCAGCATGAACTGGTAGAGTATTGATATCTCGCCTCCCTAAAATATCAGATGTGCGGAGTTCAAAACCCGGCACGGCTAAGTGTATGCACTACTGATAAGCTCTAATTAAAGGACAAAACTCGAATCCAGTGCTCCCTGCGTTTGATGTGGAAATTGCGGAAAAGTTGCGCCATGACAAGAGGTAGACTGTTTGAAGGAGAACGATGCAAATATGAATTCATAACAGAAACCAATAATTTTCATTTGGAATAAAAATGTACTGATGCAGCCTAATATGGTTGGTCCTCCCAACCGCTGCACCAAATAAATCGGTATCCATGAAGAAAGGGGATAATGAAACAAAGCTAGTGAATTCGTCGTGAGTCTGTGTAGGAAAAGGGCACCAGATTCAAACATGATCACTAGCCTATTGATGTCAATAGTCTAGAAAGCACTGATTGAATTTACTCTTAAATCTATTTATATGGACTGAAGGAAGCGGATGAGCATCTGAAGTATCTCGGTACATTATGATGTGCTATTCGACCGCGTTTATACGTTGCCCGAAAAGTCATGTTTCTGTTTCTCTCCATACATACACATTTATTACTTTGACTGTCTTAACCATCAGTGGTGGTCTTCAATGTGAACAAGAGCGACATTAAGAAAGAATCATAGAATAAATACATCTCGTCGTGAGTAACTTAGCCAAGCAACCCAAAATTTCCCAGGATATCTCCGCATGTCAATGTATTTTGCGTGTGTTTTGAATCATACAAAGTGCCAATCTTCTGCTCGGGTGCGTCATTTTTCATCGGCCGTAGGAACAATGGCAAGAAGGTTTTAACCCCCCCTTGATTTACAGACAGAAACAAATGCGCTCAAGAAACAGGAATACAGTGACGCAATCGTGGTTAGTACGGGTTTACAGTCATGATCATTGAACAAGTGATCTTGAGGAGTGGGTTTTCTAGAACGACACTTCTCAGCTGCAATGCTCCGACGATCGATTTACTTTATTAGCTTGTTTTATCTAGAGGAAAAAAACCAAACTTCCGATGAAAATAATTCATTAATATGGCAGGCACACCAAACAGCCTTTTAGCCAGCCTATTACAGGTTAATGGTAGTTTTCTCCCAGGATTGCCAACCCCTATCATTACCCCATAACGCATGATTTCCAGCTTGCTGTTCCCACATCTGGAATACGAAGAACAGTGGATTACAAGATGAAATTGTTAGTACAATGAAAAAATGTTTACATGGGATACCAGGTCTTTGATTTCTCAGTAACACCGTCCCATTTGCTTTGCGTCTTGTTTAACAATGACTGATGTTCTTCTTTGCGAATCTTTACCTCACCTCCTTCATAGCAAGCTTAGCTTACTCTACGTTGGGAGATTTGTTACACAAACTTAGCATTTGTACGTTCTTGACTTCAACATGCAAATCAGTAGCAGTCAAGCAGCAGTGCAAGCCGTATTATCATTAATTCACCATTCTGCAGTCACAAGACTTGTAGAGCTCATTTGAAAACGTTTTTTTCGGTACGCTGTTTACTTTGTAGTGATGAAAAAAGCAGGAAACACGCATTTATCTCAGGCTCTGGCCTTCTTACTTTGCAGTCCAGTTAAGTGAAAAATGTTTTTTTATTTAGTTGAATGCCACGTGTCACATTCGGGCGCAAGCGAACATTTCTCCTCCAACTGCAACATAAATAGGGGGTTTCCGGTGGACCTGTGTTTAACCAGAATTATAAAAAATAAATACATCTTTTGTTAACTACTGAAGGTTGAAAAATACTTCTTAAAGATTTATTGGTAATAATGGGAGTAGCTGTCAAGGTGAAAATAACTGAAGTAAATTTCAAATGTTTTTTCGCAATGTTATATCACAAGTCGCATAACTGAATGCATCCAAAAAGGTAGACGGTGTCTTTTGCGGCTTGTACTAGCCAATCTAACCCTTGAGTTTTCAAGCCGGTTGATCTTCTTTGAAGATAAAACAGGCTTTGACTCGTTATTCGGGCTTGTGCGACAAAAGTTTCCGTAAAGGTAAAACAGCGATTTTTTCTTCCCCTCAGCACCACTTTATGAAGAAAGAACATGTACACACTGGCCTGAAGTGGACACCTGGAATGTATGTTAATTTCGTTCTGTCATATTACTTCTGAAATTTCGGTGGACACATACCACCGGCCGATCAGTCTGCGCTCTGTCCTTGTCCATGCTTAGCCTCGTTGACAAATGATTCGGCAGATAAAACGATTGAAAGTATGACAGAACCAATATCAAGTCAACTATAGAGGCGGTTTTGTAATTTCTTTCTCAGTAAGATGATATAAGTAGGTAGCACTGACCTTCAGGCATTTGCTGAAATTTCTGGAAAAATAAGTCTTTTGTCAGAGAATACATCCAAGGAAAGCTCAAAACACACTATTAAACGGTGTTTGTTGCTCATCATCCCATATTTCACCTCCAAGATTCTAATCATCTGTCCACTTTTCTTACGATTTATGTTTCGCATTAGGTTTCTATATTCTGTTATGGAATTCCATGTGTTTATTGCACCGAAATCTTCAATTTGCCAGAAAAAATGTGTCGCACACAGCACCGATGAGAGACGTTCAAAAATTAAACCTGTGGAAAACGCGAAATGGGAATGTTAAGACTGTTTAACTTCGCCAATTGTTAATGCTGTTGGGCTGTTGCTGCGTTACATTACTATTCCATACCGAGAATCATTCTTACTTCTCGTGAATTTGCATTTTTGCCCCGATACACCGTTGGTTCATTTACCGGTAAAACCATGTCTACTGATAGACATATCCGGTTCGTAGTCCCTCTTTATCAATGTCATTTGCGTCCGGAAATCAGAGTGATTCGGTCCCATCGATCATGACCGGCAAAGAATTTGATTAGCATAACCAATCATCTCAAACCTTCCGGCATGTCCGTTGGGCAGATAATTTCAAATTCACAAATGCCTCTTAACTCTCCAAAATAGTATGCTAACATTAGTTAGAACATCGGTTGAAAACAACAATGTTTCTGATCTTACTTTACAACGGACTTTGCTGAAGTTATAAATCATTTGAGTTCGGGGTTCTGGTATTTCTCCTTTACGGGCGGCATAAAAAGCCAGACAAAGTCTGGTGCATGGGACACATGTCAGAGTGCTTACTATTTGTTGCCAAATGATGAACGATGATCCCTCGCACATAAACCGCTGACGAGGGACACTACAGATAAGTCTGTTTTCTTGGACGCAAAAGAAAACTCTGGTGACCGCATCAGCAAATACGTATAAAATCCTGAAAATTTTGTAATACAGTGAAGTTGGAGAGATGATAACACTTCTTTCATCTCTTACCAGTGGTCCCCATAAAACGCTTGTTTACAGGTTTACTAATTGCGATTACGGTTAGAGGAAAACCTCAAAACAAAGAGAAGGAAGTACTACAGGGTTAATGCCAAACGAGACAGACTTTCCAAATCAATGATTTTCGCCCAAGTAGAACCACCTATCTCAGTTTAGTCAGCACTGACTCGTCAAATTCCAGCATCTAGAGTGTCCGATAGCTCATCAGAAAAGCGGATGATTTTCTGAGATCAACAGAACAACCCGTGACGAACAGATGACTTGGAACTGAAGGTGTTGGTTTTCGGTGAGTAGGTTCACCACTAGCTACCTACTGTCTCCTGCATACGTCAAATTAATGATATCCTGATTTTAACTACTGACGAAGATTTCATTTTACTGTTGACCTTCTTATTGGTACCCCAGCTTACCTGTATCAACCGAGAGGCCAAATGGTAGATTAGCTTTCCTAGATATTCTGCCCAAAAGGACTCCGGTTAACAGACCTTCCCGCGGAATCCACTGCAAAACAACGTAAAGTAGTCGGTACATCCGAATTTCAAGTTGGTGCTGGTGAGTGATAAAAGAGGCTTAGTGAAGACACTTTTCTATAGGGTGAGAAAAATTTGAACCCGTGATTAGCCGTACAGAGAATAATTACTGAAACCAACTTTACTGGAGAACGAGACAGCTTGCGCGAATCTAGAGGAGACCCAGCTGCCACTTGGGACCACCATTTACTGGGACCACATGTTCGCAAGGCTTAACCGGAAACTAACAGACACTCTTGATCACAAACTCCTGGCGGCGCAGCCAGAATAATTCAGCCCACTGTGACTCTGCGACTCCAAACCAAATTAACCTCGAGGAGCGATCTTTCTTCAAAAATGTCGTCATGCAGTTGCAGGGAACAGGCCATTGTCCCTTTCAAAGAACGGAGAACATATTCTGAAATATTTGATGCTTTGTATGAGACAACAATCGGCAAGTGGACTAAGATTGTTGAGTTAAATGCCGTTTATTCCGGCATTATTCATTATACCAAAGAGATTTAAACACGACAGGGCGAAGGTGACACGACAATTAAGTTTTAAGGTCAGATGCCACACAGTGAAACACACACGTGCTCTAGCTGCAGAACACGCGATTTTTATACCAAACCCAACGTGCACGACCAGTATTTGGCTATTCACATTGATATTGTTTTAACTTCACTCGTTCGTTTCTTGAAAAATGCTACTCCCTGTGTTGACGACATCGGACAGTTTTATTTAACGTATCACTGGTGTAATCACCAGCATTTTATAGGCGAACCAAAAATCCACAGCGCCCAAATTCTGTCAGCTCCTTCGAACTCGCTACGAACATAACATATCGATACGATTCCACACCCAGAATCAATGTATAAAAATAAGATTTACCATTAGCTAAAACTGACTTCACGGAGAACTTGAACGCAGTACAGATTCGCTTGCTTGTTTCTGTTTGTTGTTCACTAGGCAACATTTGCTCTTCAGCTCTATCACAGTCCAGACTAGGAAATTTGCTTACCGTACCTGAAGCACAACCACACACCGCACGTTGTTTGGGTGTCCCATACATTTGCGCCTGCGTGACGAATGATTTTGCATTGTTCAGAATGGGCTCATGCATGTGCTTCTACAGTCGTGATGTGGGACCATAATCATCATCCCCACCATCACCAGAGACAGCAACATCAGTGTTGACACTAATGCTTCACTGCCGTATAACAAAAAAGGTTTATCTAATTATACTTAAAGCCTTAGAGTCATAACAATAGAAAAAGTGTGGGTGAGGCAGGTGCATACACCTCCAAGCGCTCAATCAGTCAATCTGGAAAGGAACTGACAAAACGAAGGCCTGAAAGGTCTCCAGCAGAGCACAGGCGGAGTCACGGGAACCCCATCCTGGAAGGCGTACAACACTAACACCAACAAAACTCAAACTCTTTGTGGTCTCTTCCTCAATCTGAAGGAGTCACAGAGAACAACACTCGTCTAGGTAGATGGTGTTTTGGCATACGTAGCAAACGACTGAACCACGGCAGTCGATGGTGCTGGATGTTTTCCGTGACTAAAGTATCTGCTGCACAACCAAATACCGGTTTTCCAATCACTTCGTTACTAATCCGCTGACGGCATCCAAAACCAGCAATGCTTCTGAGCCATCAGTGGTCAAAAAACTGAAGACACCTCACATTATCTGTCAGCAGAGACCACGGCTTGCACGCATACAATATCACAGCCTTTACTGTAGCCTGGTACATGTGACCCTTAAGCCCCAGTGCTATGCCTTTTTGACGTCACAAATGACGAAAATTAGCAAACGTGATTCGTTTGATTTCTGGGTCCACTAGCTTCTCATTGGCTAAGCGATTTGTGTGTATTTGAGTAGACCTGAAAGGCGCAATGAAAAACAGCAGCACACAAGTGCATGACAGGAGTTCACGCTAGTGTTCTGGAAGGAGCGGCAGGTAGTGATCGACCCTCGTCACGGGTAACTGATGGCGATGCTGTATACGTGGATTAAGGACTGGTTCGTTGGTAGGCGCCACGTCGTCCAGAGCCTTCCACTGTTCCGGAAATTGGTAGTGGAAATGAGCAGTATGTGAATAGCACACAACTGATGCAGACAATTTCCGTTGTCCGTGTTTCTCGTATTCAAACACCCAATCGGGCTTCAGCAGCGCTTAGTCTACCTACCTAGGCGTTCATGTCACCAGCAACCACAACGATATCTGAGCTATTAGGCTGCTGCAGCTAGAGCGTCATAGAAACTATCTTTGACAGATCCAGAGCTACAGTCCGTTGGGTGTAAGCAGACACAATAAACAAGGTGCGATGGACCTAAGTTTCTCGAGATCCGCTTGCAGACGTTGCCAAGCGAACCTTGCAGAGGCAACTATCAAAGGTTATCCAATTAAGTAGAGACGCTTCCGCTCTTTCGCTCAATACAATACCCACCCAGCATTTCCCGCTGCAGTGGCCTCTGCATCACCAGGGCTGCGCAGCTGAAAACTGGAGGAGAGCGAGAGGACCGTCAGTTTAATTACCGTACTTTCTTCTTCTATCCAGACGGCACATATATATGCAGAGAGAGTCCAGCGTACGGGCAAGTGCCACCTGTTGTCCTGCTTGTTTCGGTATGCGAAAATTAAAGGCAACTAGTTAGACAAAATTTGCCGTTTGAAAACGGATTTCGAAGTGTTTAGGGTTGTCACTGAAGTCGGAAGTTCAGAAGCTGCAGCTGAGTGTGATGTACGATGAACAAAGCGGTCACTCCTAGGGCTTGAACCTGCGGAGGGTATTCAGCTTCGAGTGGGGAAGGGTAGAATGGGAAAACGCGAAAGTTTAAGAAGGGAGGCGTCAGCAGTAACCTGTTTCCGATTACCCGTCCTGCTGTATACAGCAAGTACGGCGACCTAGTTGGTGATCACGCGACGGTCAATGTGGCATGAGAATATTGTCAGTTGTAAGTATCATGGTTGTACGCGGGCTGGGATACTTCCAGGGCGCCCAGACTCAGGCAGATGATGATTAGAGTCCTCGACCAAAGCCCTTGGTTCAAAAGCTCAGCCGCGAGGGAGAGGTGTTTAGCAGGAAATGCAAATGTATTACCATTTTTATAGAACGAGTCGGCACACATCTAACCCCAAAACTGGAGCGTCAGGAGACTGTGTTCGTCAGGCCCCTAACCATTGACCAAACTGGTATGAGAGACTGTGAGTGTCGCACGGACACTACCCAGTATAGCTCTGTGAGTCACGGCGGCACACAACCCGTCATACCACGATACGGTCCGGTCTCTTCGTAACGGCATAATGCGGAATTTCAAGGATTGTTTGGTACCAAGTCCTCAGATGCACAAGGTTTTAGAAGGTACTCAGTCTCAACCACTAGTTTTTCATAGGATCCTTACGTTTATAAGACGAGCAAGGTAGAATGAATGCATATGAAGTGTGAATAGTTAATGCTGAAGGTGAGATTCAGGTTTTTATAGACTTCATCGCAGGTACTTAATCGACCCGAAGGTCTAATGACCAACTGGGGCGAAAACTTTACCTGTTTGATGGTGAAAATACAATCTAAAATTGCCTATCTTTATCCAAACGCCACAAACTACCCATAGAATTGCTGAATACTATTCGATGGCCCATGGCCTGTTTCTTCACCTATGCCTGTTCCGGACACAGAACTATGAGTGACGCAGAGGAGTTAACTGGGCTCCAAAGTCCACGGCACCATTTACACAATAGGAAGCAGAATATGCAACACACCTCCATTGTCTGCTTTAGTGGCGTCTAAAATTGTGCAACCCTCTCAGCGAGCCCCAAAGTTCGTACATCAAATGAGGACAAGCGGAATGATGGCTCGGCGGAGTGGGTTGTGGTCGCCCCTACGAGGTCATTCTAATGATTCTGATTGGCAATGCGACTACGTGAGCGTCATTTTAGAGTAGGTTAGATCGGACTCAGAGGACGGAACTCACTCCTGATGATACACTGACACACACACACATTATAACATAGCAATATCTGGCGGTCCGGCTTATCTGGTAAACTGAATTGCAGATACGGAGGCCGAGATGAAGCAAAATAGATGAGGATCAATGAGCTTGCAGGCGTAGCAGGTAAGTGAATGGGGGAATAATCCTACTGTCAATTTAGATGCAATTGCTGGTTTCACAAACTAGGTGACCATTCAGATTTGACACTACCTCCACGTTTTGTACCTTGTGGCAAACACTGGTACATATCATTCTTTCGCAAAAGTAGCCATTGAAACATTTCTTTGAACCATATCACCTTCGATAAAAATAGACCTAATTTTAGACCTGCTTACTGTGTTCATGGGAGAACGAATGCTGCATGCTTGCCGGCAGCACCCCCAAGTTCGGTGACTATTTTGCTGCAGCTCTCTTTAATCATATTTCCTTTGTCTGCACACAACCTACTCGGTTTTGCTTAACATAATCTCTTCGTCTTTCCTCTTTTCGTGCTGCTGATATTCGGTGTTGCATTTTATCTCGTTGATTACGTGTTGAATTCCTCGATGATGCAACCACTTAGTTGGCATTGTTATCCTAACGGAAGTAGCTTGACGGATGTTCAAATGAACATTCATTTGGCTACGTTTGGGCCTTCCTAATCTGTCGCGGTTACGCCTGTGCCCAACAAGCACCTTTATCATTGTCTTGCCCTGATGGCGTTCAAACTAATACGCTTAGTGTTGCCTCCTGTCGTGTTGTTGAAATGAACTCTTTTTCCGGCTTTAACGAAAGTAGCAGCTCAGCAATTTGGCCAAAATCCACAGGTTCCGGGTTAAACAAGTTATTTTTAATAATCCGATATATGGGCCATCTGGTTTTCTTGCCATTTTTCGTGTGACGATCACTTGGCATCTATTTGTGAAGGCTGGTTTATAACATTTACCGAATTCTTCAGCCAAAATCAGTACTGTTGGTGACAGCCTGAACGCTGGTCATGATATTCACTGAACCTACCGGAGTTTTTACTATTAAATACATCCAAACTTCTCAGCAGGATGGCTTTTTGGAAACTGCCTGAAACTGCTTACTGAACTGCAGTGTAACTTACTCTCGTGAGCCTGAGACGTGTGAGGTAATAAGAACGAAATCAGCCAAGTAGGATGAGCCCTTGAGGATGCGGGCACATTTATACTATTGGGTCATTTAGAATATTCCATAAGGGCGTTTTTGTAGACTAACATATTTCACCTAATCAAATAACTGGCGACACACGCAACGTGGCAAATAACGGTTTTCTCAAAATATCCAAGGAACTGTTCACCCTCACACCTCAGGTTCGAGTAAGTAGTGTACGTGGGTTTCTTCTCTCATGCGCCGAAATCCCAAGAGGGTGGTTTTTGTTCACCATAACTTGGTGGTTTTGGGAACGAATGACTTGACAGGCTGTGAAGTATGGTTATGTAGGAGAATAAAATTTACACACTGCTCATTTGCATAGCCATTTGATGAAGGGATCTACTTGGCGTTCCACTGACAAGGTGCGCTGCGCCTTGGAAACTAAGCATGGATAACCAGGGTGCACCAAACCTGGTTGTGACATTTACCGATGTTAGTTATACTTTTGAGGCAAAACCGGCTTGAAAAATGCAGTAGTTAACGAAAATATATACTAGTTCGTCACTTCTAAATGCAGCCAATAGTGCGTTTCGTATGCTGGTTATTCGGACTTGAGACTATCAGTGGAACAATCTACTATACTACTCCGGTTTTCTTTCTTGGATGAAATTACACACAAGGTGCTGAAACTGCTTGACAGCCGATTATGGTTCACCCCTCTTGGATGTTATCTGGTGGGCGCGGTTCCTGAGTTTATTTATGTTTCGTTTGAAAGCAAGTTGGACGAATCTTGCGTAGTACGCTCAGTTGTGCATGGAATTTGGTCGCAATGAGAAACTCAGTTGAATTCTAGGCAAATCTCTCGTTTGTGATACTCTTCAACTGAACATGTAGCAAACAGGCCGCCTCTTGTTTAAGTTGGCATGCTGTTCGACAATTTATTACAAGTTGGGTTCAAGGAGTACATGAGATTGACGAAAACTCAAGGTCTCGGCCTACCTGATTAGCTCGGGGAAAAGTGGAACAGGCTGTGGACTGTCGAAGGGTATGCAACAACCTTAGGAATATTGCCTTTCAGGAAAATATACCGCGATATCCCGAATATTCTGTCATCTAAATCAAAAGGTGGCCGTTGCACAACACAGTCATTTGAAGAATATCTCGAAATAAAGATTCATCTGGGATTCATTTGAGTCTCCTGTGAAAGCAAAATTGTTATGCAAGTAGCTAATGTGTTCGCAACTATCCCAGCCTTTTTTATTTGGAACTTTTTTCTAATCATGGTACGTTTTGCGTCGAAACTTTGCCCGGTCATCATGCAGGCAATGCCTAGTAAACCAGATAATATATTTTGTTTCGTATACGCTTGCAAGCAAAATTATCCATCTGTTCTCCTATACCGAAGCATCTGTTTCCTGTCAATTGCGTGCATTGGAAGATATCCACTTTATTTTCCCGCGTTGGAGTCATTACTATAAGTCTATTTAAGCTAATCGGTTTCTGAAAATCATAGTCACTATTAATGCCAAGTGGAAAGAGTAATATGAGGCATGAGTAATTACTGATATATGGTTAAATTTCGGCTTCCCAGAATGCCTATCTTACGGTGGTGAGAACGGTTTTTACAAATAAAAGACGCTAGGATTGCATTAATGATCAACAGTAGTACATCAAGTATGTTTATGCGGGGTTCTCAGAATGTCTGTATAAACGTAAAAAACGCTGAAATTCTTAGAACTCGTTTTCGTAAAATTCCAATTTGCACAGTGCTCCTTCCATCCTGCCTGATTATTCTAGCACTCATGAGAAAGAGTTAGGATCAACGAGTTACACTTAGAACATGTTTTCGTAAAATTCCAATTTGCACAGTGCTCCTTCCATCCTGCCTGATTATTCTAGCACTCATGAGAAAGAGTTAGGATCAACGAGTTACACTTTTGCACTCGTTAGAGCTCATCTTGTGTGCCCAACTCTGACTGCTTCGGCCTATCCATTGAAGTATCAATCAAACAGAGCGAGCCCTAGGCAACGTGTTTCTTCGAGCTATCGAAAACAACATCACTGAGATTGCTATCCTCTGCTATTCAACTCGTAACTGCCTGCACCAGGACACCTCCTTTATCCTGCTATTGAGGCGGGAAGACATGTAACATTAGTCTGCATAAGTACATCCAGGCTGAGTATCTACTGTCACACACAATGCTTTATTTTATACCACAAAATTTACCTCCGATGCTAAAATTAGTTCTGTGGCAACGAGAAAATTTACTAGTATCACTGCCACATGTTCTCAATAGGTTATGTAATAACAGGAGCAAAAATCATTCTCCGGCTATTCAAGGTTTGCATTTTATTGCACTGCATGAATAAGCCGACCTGTGCTCATGAATTAATTAGAAGGAGAAGAATATTCTGTTCTTCTGTGGCATATCGCTTATCATAACTGAATATCTGCGAACGACACTTGAATATTTCCATGGACTTTTAGGATTACCCAGTGCTACACTGCGCTAATATTTTGACGCAGGCACTGATTAATCTGACTACTAAAGAAGATGGAGACATTAAAAAAACTTCAAGTTATATAGTTTCTGGGATAAGATTTGAGAAGCTATACTTTGAAAGTATATTCATACTATGATTCTAAAAAAAATAAACAAAGCCGGTCTTCTCTGGACTATAGATGGCAAGTTCCAAGGAAGTGATCATAGGAAGGTATATTCTAAGGCACAGTTTCCATAAAGTGTTTTTTCGACACCAGTAGACACTCGCATTTTTCCTCGAGACGGTCCAATGTTCTGTGAAGGCGATTCAAACGGTTTTGCAAAGCCAGAAAACTTTTGGAAACCTCTGGCACTTTTCAGTAGCCTTAGATAGGAGGCACTGGAAAACTAGTTCTGTCTCTGAAATCATTTAATGTGCACTTTTAAAGACTTGTGAACATAAAGTCTTGACGTCACAACTGAAAGAAAATCAGAACATAAACTTACGGTGTTTTGGACCCATCTTGGGATTCCGTTGCGCTGACAAGTTCTGAGTTATCCTCGACGTACATGCTTTAAAAGTGGTTGTACGAACTCAACGGATAGTATGGTCGTAAGTTCATTGAAAACAATTTTGCTTTAGCAAACAACTGTTTCCTGATGGAAACTGTCCACACCGCTTGTTGTGGAAGATAGATGAGCCAGCGTACATAGGTAAGTCAGGTTTTTGGAATGTAATCATTGGTGGTGTTGAACTTGGTGGTGTTTACTGAACTTGGTATTTGCGTTGCAAAGCTTTTCGTCACCAATCGGGCAGATGTCCCCACTGCGCGGTGCTGACTGAGCCTCCTCAAATGGTGACGAAACGTCCATTCGCGAACAGTTCAGTTGCAAGATAATCTACAAACAATGAACTTACTACATCAGGCATTCCTTTGTGAATCTCATAGGACAAAAACATCTGAACTACCAGCTCTATGTCAGTCGACTTAAAACTCAGCCAAACAACTGTCGAGAAAAGTGGTCAGAAAATCTGCCATTTTCGGTAGACAGTGAAGGCAAACAAGCATCACTGTTGCGTTGGATTGGGAGCTTTTGCAGAGATTCGACACACTATTCAGCTATATGGCACGTTTATACAATCAGTGTGTCTCAAATTAGACAGGTTGTGCCATAGCGGACCTTTTCTTTTTAAATTAACCAGCACCCCTCCCTTTCAATGTAGAATTCTACACCTAAAATGCAAAAATACCGCACGAAAAACGTATAGGACCAGTGATTTTTTCCAACAATCATCCATCAGTAAAGGTGCAAGTAAGTGGATTCTGATCAGAACATTTCGGGGCCCACTGGACATCGTGATCAGACTTTGTGCTAAAATATACAAAAACGGGCACCACAAAATTTCGAGATCACCCCATAATGTAGTCTCGTCTATTGAGAGTTTGATGACGTTTTTTGACAACTCCTGTGTAGTATGTCACCTCACGAGTTTGGACCGACTGTTCAGGCCCCAGCTTGGTTGGTGTTTCTCCGCTCCTCCCTCAGCTAATTTTCACCATATAATTTTCGTGACTACAGATGAAATTTGGCGTGCTCGCTTTAACACTGTTTTCAAGTGTCTCAGCCACTTAGAGGACAGGACGACAGGCTGGCCTGTTGGAACTCATCACGAAAGTCAGCATTCCGAAATATGAGACTTAAACGTGCGGTGTTGTGCTAATATCTCATCTTTCCGCCTACTGCTGGTAGCAAGGGGCAGTACTGGTTTGCGTAGCATCTGATGGTGGAAATCAGCCCTACTAAAAATTCAACATTTTTTTCATTTGTCAACAATAAGCCAATGACACTCCATACCAAGACGTTCTCACAGAAACCGATTTTCCCTCCGTAGTTGGTATGCCTGAGAAGCTTCTGTACTGGATCCCTGTGTTGGGAATTTTTTGATTGTTGATGAGGTGGCTGTTGATATGTTGGCCGAGCTTGGCAAAGGCTTGCAAACGTTTCGTCACCATACGAGGAGACATCATCAGTGCGCAGTTGGGTGGGTACTTCGTTGCCTGCGTGCGTTTATATAGCATTCGAAGACTATCTGTTATCTTCTAACGTGATTGGCTATTTCGGGGGTAACGATTTTTGTGAATCTATACGTCTTACGTAGAGTTTATGACGAATAGTGTAGGGTAAAGTAAGGATAACGGCATTGTTGTGTGCTTGATAAAACAGTTCATAGTCAAATAAAATGGATAAATCTCCACCTCTGAAAATGCTCGTGCGTACTGAGCTCGTGCTCAGTTACGCATGTTGCTTTCGAAAGTCACAACGATTGACTTTGTGCTGACATCGACTGCCAATCTAATTTCTTTGGTTTCTACAATCCAGCGTGAAATCCAGCCTATTTGGCAGCACGTTCCCCTCGAATGGCTGCCTACAGGCGAAGCACTAACACATTAGGTCGTGTGAATCCTACTGCTACAGACTTTTCAGCAACGGTTTCTTTTCGTCTCCGGTAAAGCATGATAAATTAGCCAGGTAACACGTTTCGGTTACTGTTGCAGTGTAGAGGTAGAGAGCGTAGAGAAAACTTTTCAAGTGTAGCAGTTGAAACGGCTACTAAGAAGCTCACCACGAAACTTCTTCACTGCTCAATCATCCTTATGTCTTCGGAAAAATGAAACAATGCTGATGATAATATGCCTTTAACGAGACGACGTTTTGTTCGAAAACGGGTAGGTTCGTATGGATGACTGCTCTTGTAAGTTTTCTTCCATGACTTAGAGCATAAAAACTCATCAAATTACAAAGCTGCTTTACCAACGGAAATCCAAAAATGGTCCTCACAACCTACGGGTTTACTTACAGATTATAAGAACAAAACGCACCAGCGTGAAGTAATCAGATTAAATGAACAGGATCCCACTGTTCATCCGACGAAAAAATTGAGCGAAATATGGCACGACTTGAGAAGAGGATAATTACTCCCCGAGTCACCGACATCCTCTCTAGATGAATACATAGGAAACTAGACTGGCAATGACCCAAATGTACGGTAACTCATGAAAGCCCAAATTAAAAAGAGTTCTTTCACTTCTAATCAAAAGCGTATCTGTTAACTCATAGGTTCACAAGAAAATTATGCGGAATCTACTTTATACTGAAGTGTTCTAACAAACCAGCTGGTCATAGTCCGAAGGTGGCACTTTATTTGTCCGCAAAGATTTCATGAGACTAATTCTTTTGTAAATGGGGAAAGTATCAGCAGAAGTTACTTTATCTGTGACCAGAGATGTTAAACCTCATTATTCTGAATCGGGACAGCGAAAACATAATTTCCTTGGTGGCGCTTAGGGAAGTCGTTAGCTTCAGATAAAATAGACCTGTCATTTCGTGTTTAAAACCGATAGGTTCTACGTTATTCGTTCACCTGAGTAAGTCTAATTACAAAAACAGCTTAGTTGGTCGGATAACTGTTTATTTAGAAATAATATTTAGTTGGCTTGGCAACGTTGCGGAAAATGGGTAACTCGGGTGCGCCACCTGATTGTTTGCCTGTTCGCCGATCTTTGCAGTTGCATTTCACACATCTCGTCCTTAGACAAGGAGTTATCTTCAGTGCCAGGTTAGGTGGATACTCTGCTCCTTTTTCGCCCCTATTAAACAGCTCCAATTAGTATATAATATCCTTAACAGGCAAGTCACCTCGTTACGGCATCACTTTTGCGCATTGTCAGGTGGACTGAATAAAAAAAACACCAAAAAATGGGCAACCAAAGCTAAATAAAACAGAGATAGCTCTCGCATCCAATCCGTTCAGTCTGCTTGTACGTAAATATCGTACTACGTTGTGTCAAATCCCCCTGGATAACGGGATTGATTGTTCTCAACTGTCGAACCATGACCGCTAAATTTGAAGTTGCCTTGACAACCGCATATACGGACGCAGTTGTTCTCTACGAATGTCTAATGAGTAGGCTTGAAAAGATTGGCTTTGGTTTGAAATTTATGTTTCATGACGAAATGGTTACGTGTTATAAGTGGTTGTCGCATTTTGCGCAATGCAATAAAATGTCCAATAAGTGACCCATAAAATAGGGCTATCTAATACTTAGGGGCAACCTAAAAATATGAACATTTCCGGCAATGAATTTGTTCCAGCAAGCCCGCAGAGCCGAAGAATCGTCCCAAAGTGACAGTGGGTTGCCACATGGTGTATCATCTTTCTTGGTCTTTTCCCTTTTCTCATTCCTATTCACGACTGTGGAGTTGAACAGGTTCCAGTCAACGCCATTTGTGTTTGAGCCACCCATGACCACATATTTTCTGGGAACTACCGCTTCAAATAGACAAGCAAATTCAGCCTTATTAGAACGGCCTCCGTTAGAAATACTGGCTCATCTAATGTGAGTGATTTTGAAAACCAAAGTTGTATGAGCTGGGCTAGATGTGGGGTCGTTCAATACACAAAGCACAATTACTCTGTGTACAGAACATTATGCTTAATGCACTCACGAGGTATGTGGGCAGTCACTGTTTAGTTTTCTAACATACAGTTTCATTGTTCCGAAGAGTTTGTTTTGGTGGTTGGCCCAAATAAAGCCTAAAACGAAGTGTTAATCCATGCTAATGCCAAAAAGAAACCTGAAAATATAATTTCCAGTAGGATTTCGTTCCAAAATGTTCCTCTTGAATGCTAATCGCATGAGAACCAAAGTGCTTGCATGTGACTGACAGTGAGGTGTATGCAAAACTAAACAATTTGAGAACTGCAAAGATAAAGTTGGCTTGGGCATAATGATTTTAGCAATGTGGTACAAATATATGCACTTAACAAAATATAATAAACGTTAAACGGTTTTGTACTGCATCTTGTTAGGTGAAAACAATCCCTAGTTTGTCGAAGACGGCCGATTTCTGTTACCACCTAAATGGTAAATAGCAAACTGTGGATGGTGTTTTGCACAGTACAACCTCATCGCATTCGACTTTATTTATTGGCGTCTAATGAGGACATAATAAAGTTACAGGGCCTTTGTCCAAACATCATTTGGCAAGGTAAATCTCTTGACATCAGTTCTCTACCAGATTTTCCATAGGCTTGGACGTTCTTCAGCAAGCCAATGTAAGTCCTTTCGGAAGTCTGTCTAATGACATTCTTTTCTATTTGGTCCGTGAGCAGTCACCCGAAACTCGAGGATATAATTCGGCTACGATGCATTCGATCGCGTAAAGGCACGTGTCGACGGTGCCCGTTCTTTCTTGACCAACGACTTATAGATTTCGTCAGAAATCCCTGGGATACTCCTAATGAATTCATTTGCTTTTTGCACGGTTGTCGAAGCGATTTCGAACACCTCACGGGAAACTGGAAATTCATGAGTGTGTTGCACAGGTCTATAACGTTGACAGTAACAGGAAACACCTAATATTCCTCCGTGACGGTGAACTGTTCTGCACCACCAAACGTATGGGTTTTCAAAGGTGACCCAATGAACAAGTAATTTATGACAACAGCGTTGTGTCTATGTGGACACGAAGCTTAGTCTTCTCAGCGGATGCTTTGTGACGACGGGAGGTCAGTAAAACCGTAGTTTTCAAATTTGATTTTCAAATGCGTTCTTTCGATCCGTTTCTTCTAAAAATTTTCCTCTTCAAAGAAACTCGAAAGGTTGAAAGTACAGCTACTTCCTAGCTCACCAACTGGTTTTGTTTCAGTATACAGAGGACCACCAGGCCTAGGTAGTTGAGCGGTTAACGTCGCGGATTTTGTTTTAAACAAAGAGATTCTATTCATCCACAGACGCCCTTACATTGGCTACCGACGACTTTGGCAAAACAGTACAACTGTTGATTGACAAATACCATACCTTAGACACTAAACCACTTGTCGTATGCTCATGGTACTCGAGGTCGTCCACATTTAGTGAAAAATGATAACAGCCTAGATAGCATCACTCGCTGTGATATCATTATTGTGTCTGAATACGGGTAAATCACACTGACGGGCACCTGCTCGTGGCCTAACGGTTAAGAGTTCAAACTACTAGTCAAGAGGTCAGAGCTGTCTTAAGCTTCATGAGCTGCGCACTACCGATAATTCCCAATAGGGTTGGAAAGACTGTACAACCCTTCTCGGATTTTCGGCATGCATAGGCGTTACCTACCGGACGAAACCTCCATTGAATGTCACTTCTATTGTTGTTTGTAAACTCAATAAGCCCTGTATACTTTCCAGAAATTTATGCGAAAGTTGTTCCGCTTTTGTGTTGTTCAAAATAACAGCTTTACACGGGCTACTTCATTGTACCCCACACAATTTTGAACGTCATTTTAGTGGCATGGGCAAGCAGAATAGATTTGTGGTCAAATATCTGGGTGATGAAGGGTAATCTCACTGATAGTACCATGCTAACCAGAGCAAAAATTGTTTTTTGTCAAACGTTTTTGAGGGGAAGAATCGCAGTTTTAGTCAGAGTTAGCAGCATGACGCCAACATACCGCAAAATGCAACTGGAAACTCTGAGTGAGCATCCCTTGACATTTCAGCTCCTCTGTCTTCATGGGCCTGTTTCAAAACAAACAGGGAAATACTCACCTTCAATGTTGAACTTCCAACATCAGTTCGCGTCAGTTTCATTCACTTGTGATTTGCTAAGCGTCATAATATAGGCTTAACCTCCATCTGTCGGCCTTCATCGAAGTGACTTCTCTCTATTCCTATTCCCCAGGAAAACCTCCATTTCCAGCTCTAAAACCGAATACGTTGCGAACGTTTTTGCAATCTTTGGGACAATTAGCCAGAAACGTTACTTGAAATGTTACCCCAAGTAATGCTGTTTACTCCGGCCTCACTTCAGGCCCATTTGATTTCAGGCGAATTCTTACGTTCGTTGGAACGTAGTATATTCGCAGAGGCAGCGAATCCTACTAGCTAATTTTGATGAAGGTTGGTAGCAACGCAACTGTAGACTGTGGACTGAAAGCACCACCCGCTTTGTTCGTGTGCATCGCCCATGTTGCGTGCAGCTCAAGGGCAATTATATATCGAATGAATGAAGCGTCCAAGTTGGCGTCCGCAATTTTTCAAAGCGAACCATGATGTTTCAAGATTTCTTTGCATGCGAAATCCACCAAAAATTTATTGGGTAAATGTCATTGGATTTAGGTTTTGAGTATTTTAGAAGAGCACAGGAAAGATTGACAAAAAATTGGTTGATCAATTCCGTGTCCCATACGATGATAAGCTAAGAGGGTTTTCGAAATTCTTCAGGCATTGGCCTGCCCTTTAACTTCTAAGATGTTGCACGCCTAAATATAAACCTGCTTGCGGCAATCATGCACTTTGATTAGGAATTTATCTCACTCCAAGCTGCAACAAGCTGCCTGAGCATTGTTCCGGTTCACTTAATCGACACGAGACTGGTGTGTGGTATTGTTGGGAGTAAATATGGAAGAAGGTACACACTTACCTGACTTAAACTGCGATTTGAAAAATTGTGCGCAAAAACGTTGTGCTGAAGATGTTATATTTTCAAATTACTCTGATGGTTCGCTTACAGAATTCCCGAACAGCTCTCTTAATAACCTTGAAAAGCACCCTCAGACCGCAGGAAAACTGTGTACAAATGTCAATAATTATACTGTAAGCGAACACTGTTGACGTGATTCTTTTTACCTTATGATTTTTCAGGCTGTTTTTAAGAAGTACAACGCACACCACCAAAACAAGTTTTTCCAGGAGAAACCCTCTCCATTAAGAGAACAGTTTGCAATGGCGCCGCAAACTTTGCCTTCTGGTCATCTGGTCGTCGTCAGGTCATGCATTGTCATGCTCCGGCATACACTAAGTACTTCACGTACGTATCCTTTTAAAGTAGACACAAACCGATCATTGTAGTGGCGCGAACATGGGAAACGAAGTTGTGAAGAAAATATGCATTTCTTATACAGTTACCTCAGTCGACCGTTTATTTCCTTGGCATGCAAATCTACGAAAAGTCTTCTAATGTTTCGACGACGTTTGAAGACAGTGATTCGACAACTAACTAATACGCCAACATTAGTTCACCGGAGAATGTGTATGTACTATAGTAGCACGAATAATGCAGTTTGTACTGTGTTGGAATATTGGTAGCTTGAGTGCATTCACTGGTAATGATCAGGTAGCTGAGGATCTGTTCACTAAGCTTGGCAACTGATTTGCAGTCGTTTCGTCACCACGCAAATCACTTGCCAAGCTCGGCGTACAGATCAAAAGCCACCTGATCAATTACCAATGAATAACGCAGTTCAGATGATGGCGTATCCATGGCTTACACAATGCACCTTTCAAAATTGAAGCCAATCTATTTTGAAAAGCGGAAAAGAACTGTAAAGCTTCTTCATTCTAGTTGGGAATCATCTGCGATGCTATTTCATGAAACTCCAGATACCTTCGACTATACGGAAGAAACGGTGCTTCTTGGGTCTTCAGCATAGAATGGCATCACTTATAGGATGAAATCTGCTCGCACAGGCAACAAACACATATTGACGACTAACAAGAATGCAAGTGAAGGTATGAAAGCAGACCAATTCCAAGAATGCTGGAAAAATCACTGTGTACTTCACCCTATTGATGAGATTGTGCGAAGAAATTGGGCATTCAGTTCCTGACCATTCTTACTGCCTAGTAGGCGAGATTTGTTTCAGGCATGATCATGATCAGGCATGATAATGTGAAATACAAACGGATTGGATTTTTGATTAGACTGCTATTCGCTTGTCCTATGAAACCCGGGATCTCGCCGATCTCTTTAGCAGGAATCTCTTCTGCGGTGGAAACTATTTTATCCGGATACTACCGATGGTTCGTAGTCGAAAGATGATTGGTGTGTTTTACAGTTAGAGACCATTCTACTGACTAGTTCATTTACTGCTTTGTCAGCTGATGAATTGGAAGTCAAACCCATGAAATTGTTTACCTCTAGGGTGTTTCCACCGCACGGTTTTACGTAGAAGAACGCTGAGGAAACAAATTATTTTCTGACAATAAAAGGGAATCTACATCACACAAAGTGTACAGAGTTAACGCCAGCTTCGGATTGATTGTTGCTTAACCGTTGCTTCAGAAAACGCCGTTCCAATTCATTTGATATTTATGGACTGAAACGAATGGGATACGGATAAAAAAGTATGTGCGTAATTTTATGGTATGAATTTGAATTGGAAGGCATCAGGTTTGTTGTGGTCATTTATTACTCTTAGGCTAACCATCCGTAAAGCATCAGATTATGCACCATAGCAAAGCACTTGTAAATAAATACTTTGGGTCTGAAGCTGACAAGATGTTTGTGTACAATGGTCACTATACAGAAGACCTTCGGCCTCTGAGACCTTGAGTTCAACACCTCAAGTAATGAGGTCAGATAGGTCATTTCCCTCTTTTCAGCTGAGCCCTATAGGATCAATTATAACTAAGTATAAGGAGCCAGTCATCTGTGCAGCTTACCGACACTCGAGTCCTTCATAAGGATTGACGGCCTCTTGCATGAATACGGTGATATTTTTCCCCACCATATTTTGAAATTTCAATAGCAAAGACTAACAGCTCCCCTAAATTTTCGACTGTTATTGATAAACTTGCGTACTTTGACTCACTTTTCCGTTTATAAAGACCTTCTAAGTGATGGATTACCATATCGCTTGTATGACGCTGCTCTGTCAAGCTTGATACCTCTCCAAAGTAACGAATTTAGTAGGACGGCACTTCTTTTCATTTAAAACCGGTACAACATAAAGTTGAGTACACCAAGAATAGAGCATACTGTCTAACCTACGTGAATTGCTTGACTAAACATGTTTGCAGATAAAGGAATGTGAAACCACCAAGTTCATCCAGCCCATTGTATGTGAGTTTCTGATGATAAATGTGGCAGACGTAGAGATCTGAAAACACTATGCAAGGTGAAAGATCTAACCTGTTGAAAAAAACACAAATACACTTACCGTGGAGCCATTCAACGAACTCTTTGACGACAGGATGTTTGGTTGAATCCATAGTCAATCAAAAGAAGCAAGGGGATTAGGATCCCCAAAAAAGCAAAGCAAATTCCGAGAATTTCGCCTGTTTTGGGAGAACCACAAAACAAAGAAACGCGAATGAACCAGGATTTCAAATTTGTACACTGACTCGCGCACAGCTGTGCAATTTGTTTGCCGTACATGCGTGTCTGATACGTACATCTACCTAAGGGAGGATGAGGATTTTACCAGTTATCTGTAATCCTTCAGTACTGCTGAGTGCCATCTTTTAAACAGTTCAGTTGTGGTGAGTTTACGGTGGGCATTTTGCCCGACGATTTAGCCGATTTCAGAACGCGCTTTCTGATCCAGCAGTAAAAATCTGTGAACGCTACACATAACATTGTTCTTAAACGACACAAGTAGCTCCACTAACAAATTTTGACGACTGAGACTGTCAATATACACCGGATAGTTGTAAACTTAATCCGCTCATTTTCGCCCGAAAATTTCTTAGTCTGAGTAAGTTTTGTGTCGCTAACGCTCGACTCTCACGTTTATTATTGTCCTCCCAAATTGCAGTTGATCCGGAAAATTCACGGAAACTGTGACTGCAGGATTCTACTAGACGTAGCAAAGAATGTGTAGAATAACCTGATGTTTATACTCATCCATTCATTTATACAGGCTCTTTGAAAGACTGGAATGTTTATTGTTGGCAGGCAAATTTGTAATTTTGGACAACTCTTAAATAAGTAATTCACTTCAAAGATTACTCAGCATCTTCACGTGGCCCAATATGGAGCATTTCTGTTAATAGTATTTTAGTTTCCGAATGAACCAATAAATTTCATACTCACATCACTCCCGTTTGAACGGTCGTCTTCGTGTCCTGGAGTAATTATTCTGGTGCGTCCACACCAAAGGAAGGAAGCACTGGGCTCGAGCTTCGCTCTTATTAGAGCACATCAGCAGTGCATATTAAATGGCCGTGCCTAGGTTTGAACTTCGGACATGCGAGGCGAGCGTGTTACAACTACTCCACCAGCGCACGTTGGACGCACCTGAATTTTGACGTCTGAACGGGCGAACGTGTTCACGCTTGCGCGATGTGATTGGTGTGCCCGACTCATCATCGAACGACGACGCCTCGCATGTCAGGTGTCCGGAGTTCATCCCCCGGCACGGCCATTGGACATGCACTGCTGATGAGCTCTAATAAGAGTGAAAATCGAGTCCAGTGCTTCCTCCCTTTGGTGTGGACTCACCAGAATAATTACGCCAGGACAGGAAGACGACTGTTCAAACGGGAGTGATGTGAGCATGAATAATGCATATCCCGCAAACCCAACAACAGAATCAATAAATGCCCAATTTTAATGGTTGTGTTAGGTGGCGAGTTATTGCACTTCACAGGCTTTAAAGCGACTGCTGTGATCCGCATTTATCCAAACTCTGTGACCATAAAAATGCTGGAACAAACAATTTTCTACAGCGGATCTTCATTGGGCTGTTCCATTTCATCCTTCTTTATTACGTTAATGAGCGCTGCGGGGTAGTCCATATGTAAGGTAAGCCCTAAAGCAGGACTTCGACGCCATGCATCACTGACCAGGGGATTGGGATAAATTAAATAAACGCCCGTATTACCGATCACCTGTACCAACAGTTTCACAGAGGTTTGAAATTTCACTCACCGAACGGATTAAGCACCGTGTCCAGGGAAGTTACCTGATGTGTCATAAGGTAGTTTGAATCAGCCTCTAATTGAATGGTGAATGAAACCAGCCTGGAATATAGTAAACGACAAGAAGACAGTGTAAAACATGGTGAATATATCTGATGGATGGATGGTTGCCAAAAAATCGAACAGATTTGAATATGATCATTCTTTTTCCCATATTTATGCTGACAAAGGGTTTCTTCCAGATTAGGAATGTGTAATCCTGTAACATGCTCATATTCAGGTAGGTGAGCTAAAGAGATACTTTGTGGTTGCTGGGGGCACAAATGACTGACGGTCAAAAAGCATCGTCTTGTACTCTATAATATCTGTGAATGAGCAAATGCACACTTTAAGGTGTGGTATACAATTACAATCATTCGTTATTCTGAGACTAACACTGCCGCAAGATTCAGTTTGGACCTGTGAAATACGTCACCATTATGACGAAATCGGTGGAAACTTCATTGTGATTCAATTAAGAATATAAAAAACATGGCCATAAAATATGATCAGCCATAAAAAGCATTTGGCCGCAAGTGGGCCACCAATCTCGGTTACTTTCTGTCAGGAAAGTCAGATTTCTGAAAATAACTCCAGAATGCCCGAAACCTACTAAGACCCTGAAAATCAACCAAAATCTCTATAGGGAAGCCGGCACGCATCCAGGCCGGTCAATCAGTCAATCAACCAATCAATCAACCACTCAATTCAGCAACAGTCTGGAATGGTGAAAAGTAAAAATTCAAATAGCGCGAGTTCCCTTGTAACTGTCGTACTTGCTTGTTTTCAGTAAAGCTGTGTTACTTGTTGGCTAGTCTTTTTCCGGTGCAAAGGCACCGGAGAGGTGACAGCAGTGAGATATAACATTTTCGGAGTTGTGTCCGGGGCTGTTAGTGAGCAAGGCGATATGTGCTGGTGTTTAGAAATGAAAAATTCTGGCAACTCGTGTTTGTGTAGTGTATGTCTTAAGTAATAAGCAGACTGTCGAAATGGCTCACATAAGATCCCTAAATGGGCTTCACTGTAGGTGTCTAGCAAATTCAGGGAAACCTACTCAGGAGAGAGGCGCAAAATAGTATTATCCAATTTATTATTAATTATTTTTATTTCATTGACGGAAGGTATCACCTTTCTTGACCAAATCACTAACCGCCCTACCGTGGATTCTCACTGAGGGACTCAACAAAGAACTTTTGCAATCCAATTACGAAAGCTTTCACAAGAAAGGACACCGAAGCCAATTTTCTGAGCAGTTATTGAGAGGTTCGAGCAAACTTACGGTTGGTAAGGCACCTATAAATCTCCGAGTACAGGTTTTGACCATAGAAGCTGATGCACCAATACTGAATTGACACAGACGCCTTAAACTGCACACAGTTGATGCCTATCGGATTCAAAGTGAAGGAGCTCGCCACACTTGTTCGCAAACGTTTTAGTTATACTTTCACTGATAGTTGCACTTTGGACTCTTGGTTACCTCGCAATGATCTACAGAAGTGTCACCTAGAGAATCTCTCCTCAATGCCTTGAGTTTAATCTCCTGTTCATGGTGCATTCGTTCCCCTTCTGCTTCATCACTATGGGCTACTTCATTCATCTACTAACCAATAACGATTAAAATTGGCGCTGTTTTCTACGGCTGAGAAGTGAACTGCCTCTGTTTAGGTTAAGGACCTTGGTTAGCGCTGTTTATGCATGAGAGCTTTCACACACATCTGAGGCTATTAGTTGATCACAGTGTAAAGTCTCATCGGCCCGTGGTTGGGGTGAGCCATCATATGTGTTTGTAATTTTTCGAAAAAATGACAGATTGATCTTCGTTTAGCCCAACAACGATATGTTTTGTAGCTCTTATTACAACGGTATTGTTAGATGTATGGCAAACTCAATCATTAATTGCTACCCTACCCAGTTGGATGAATCCTTGAAATATTTCCTTCGGAAAACTGGAAAGCTTCGATGATTGGTCGGTTTGAAGATACAATTGCATTCATGCTATCCACAAATAATTCAAGCCTTTGAAGTGATGCAGCAATCTGCTTTCCAATCTCCACAAGCCAGTCATGAAACTTCTCCTCGAGCCCCATTTGTGAACGACCATCACATAGATCTGATGAATGACTTTTTCCAAACCGATCCGAAGGGCCTAGTTCCTGCCTGTCCTGCAAATTCTCACGACTCTGGGGGCCTTCGACCCTAGGCTTGAGTTGCATGCGTTTTGCTGACAAAGGACGTAGATATTTCCGCAGAACGTCCTTTAACTGGGAACCCGAGGTGGAAGTTGCAAATAATAAGTGGATCAGCTGCAACTCAAGTAGATTGGATTTGGAAGTTTCCGCATATTGTTCTACCATATCCGCTCTCGTTTTCCCGTAGTGATTATCAACACTGAAACCATGTGACATCTGTCCAAATAGAATGGTTTTACGACGGATGTCCTCTTCACTGATATTGGTTCTGAAATCATCTTCGATGCTGATGTTGCAATGTAAAATGTTCCCTGTGTAGAGCTGCTCTGCCCGTGGCAGTGCACACAGATCTTCGTAGAAACTTGATGAAGTGTTCACTAGTGATCTGATGTGCTGCAAAGAGCTGGTCAAGCATTGTGTATTTCGCTCAGCGCGCTGATAGAAAGAGAAGGCAGACGTTAAAACTTTTGTGGGTCAGAAGGATCTGTGGAGAGTGTCAGGATTATGCAAGTACAAGAATGGTGATTGGGTGTATGAATTAGTAACTCCTATAACACTGGCACTACGTGCTAGATATCTAGCTGATGATTAGGACAGACTTTTGGTGGAATCTGAGTTAATTCCCCGAACACAAAGCTCGTAGTGAATACGGAATTTTCCAGTGTTTAAAAAAGACAGAGGTCCTTCTGCAAAGTTTACATTTCTAGGGGTGGTGTGTAAAGGAATCCAATTTTATTGTACATGTCTCCTCCTATGTCATCATTTATTACCGGAGTGCTGCTTGGAGAGAGTTTTTGGGGTGACATTTTACGGAACTTTACAAGCAATGAGGAAAAAACAACAGTGTGAGGTGGAAATTAGTGTCTACCAGATTAACAGAGCCTGTTGGCTGTAAATTCAACACGCTATTTAACAGATTCTCACACTAGAAGTACTTTACCACTGATACGTAACAATATGATTGGTGTGATGGACACTTGTTTCGTCAGGTTTGCTGTTAAAAACTGGGAATGTCAGAGGTCACAGAGTCAAACTGTGAGCTGCTCGGCGTTTCCTTCTACATTGTAATTTATTAGGAGTAACATACGCCCACAGACTGACCCCGGAAACGGGACAAGGGTTTAGCCCAACTCATTTTCAGAATGTGCTGTTTCTGGGGTTACCTCCGACATTTTTGTGGACTACTGACGGCATTGGTATACGCTCGATTTAGTATCATGCCTATTTTTGTGACCAATGTCAGGAATCTCCCACCAATAATTCGCGCTACAACTATCGATATTCCTATCAACACTCGAGAGTGTCTTACACAGTGAAGTATTGGTTGGGTATGGTATAAATGAATGGCTGGCATTCCAAGCGGATTTCCCAGTCAGCAGTGAATTGTCTTTGGAAGCCTGCTCATGGTTGGAAATCTACAGGTGGCTTGCGGCCTTATGTGGTTCTGCGCATTAGTCCTTGATGCCGATGTAGACTAAGAGGAATAATACCATTGAAAAGTACGCAGAGCTCTGGTGCCAGCTGTGAGTTAGCATAAACTTGATCACGTATCATCACACAACAGTATTTGTCAGTCATCGAGGTGCTGCTTTTTTTAACCGGTTTAGTTACTTTCCAGTGTAGCATCACCTTTTCCGTTCACTAAAATATAGGTCGTTAGTTTGGTAACATAAATATAGAAAGTCTTCTACTAGCCATACGCCTACCAATATCGTCATTTTTGTGTCAAAGCCTGAAGCAAGTAGCGGATAAAAAACGGGGAAAATTTGCCTGAGTTTCTTCTTTGTATTTAACAATTTGGCTATCAGGAATTCGTTGACTATTCGCGATCTGTTAGGCACGTGAGTTCGCTTAGTGCGGAAGCCCACACGATCGTGGTGCTATTATGCTCACTGAATCCCTGCAATTTGTCCGTTTTGTAGAGTTCAGACACACTGTATCTCATTACCTCATATATGTTTGTTATGCGCCTATTCTTTATGGGCAGTTCTTAACCACATTTTTCTGTCATTCAGTTATATGACTAAACTGCACTTCAGCGAAACGAGTAAACAGTGTTTAAAAGTAATTCCTATAGACCGCCTAAGTTGGTAAGCATTGACGGGTTTACACCTGTTTATCTTACTTCCATGGTTTCGACTTATCAGACGAACACTCGAAGGACTCCTGTGGACAATAAAAGTACCGTTGAGATCAGCTCCACTATCCACTCTTTGCTTTCCCGGGTGCTCCGAGGTGTTTGTTACTTTCAAGCTGTTGGATTCGCTGGATCTTAGAACAATGTGTTAGACGACAAATTCTTAAAGCAGTGTGGACGGTGGTGAGGCGTTTATCTTGGTTTAGTCGGCTTATGTCAGAAAGCGCTGTGCTAAAATATCTTTGTGAGATTCGGACTCGGTTAACCATCATCATATGCTTTCAGTCTCAGAAAAATTTCGATCAGCTTGCCTGATTATATAGTTATTTTTAAGCCTAGCTTGGTTGAGTCATGATATGACCCACAAGAAATCATTAGCCGAAGGGCGAACGTGCTTTGGCACGTGAGGTAAGGAGTACAACGTTGTGGTTCTCGAAAATATACTTCGGACATTGGAAACCAGCAAATAAATAATGACGTTTCTCACTGTTTCAAAAACCAGTGCTATTTTCAGAAAGTTCTATGAGCTAAACATGAACTTGGCATAGTAAGGTTGCGTTAGGTTTATGAGCAGTCGACTGAGGAATATGCGGTGATAAAAGGTCGTGACACCTTTTCCAAGGGTAAGATTTCGTCAACGCTGGCTTCTGTAACGTGCTAGACACTGCCTGTCCAAGAATTACTTTCAGAGCACCAGAAACTCGCCAATCTCTAAAGTCACTATCGCTGCGGAGGCCACCCTTGGCGAGTGTACGGACGTTTTTTTTTCCGGAAGTGTCTTTAGATATGGGTTTTTCTTGCATTTTGAGCACTTACTATGCTTTATGTTCTGTACGTAATTCTGACACGACCAAATAAATGTAGTTTTGGTTCTACGCATTTATCCGATCCTTGTTGTTGTCCCTCCATTTTGAACTAGCGATCTGCTGATTTCTAACCAAGTTGAAATAGCCCCAACTGACCTGTTTTTCTGTCACTTCAAGTACCTTTGTACAATTTTCGGAACTTCGGACCCTCATTGCTTTTATAATTTGGGAATACTTATAATCCTCTGTTGTATGCATTTTTTCTACTTTTGTGCCCAAGTTTAGATAAGTGGACCTCACACCCATACGATAGCAACGTGTGCAAAGTTACAACTTTAAATGTTTCTGCGCCTGCAAACCACTCTTCGAGCAAACCTCATTTACAAAAGTGTTCATTCGCAATGTTATGGCGAGGTGACTGAGCTGCGACACCTCATTTTTTGTGAGGTACATAGGCAAGCCCAACTGACACTGGTGGTTCTAGAGATTGTTTTAGATTCACGAACCAATGGCCACACAAGGCCAAGATTTTACATAGATATTACACTCAGTGCACTGTGGACGACACTTATGCCAGTTGCTGACAGAAGCCACCTAGTAGTGGACCCGTATTCCCAAATTGCAAGTTCAAACAACTGTCGCTGTCATCCGTAATTGACAACTTTCATGCTCCATATCTATGGGTGAGTCTTGTTTTGGTAGATATTTTAGGAGGCTTGTCTTTGCGAAAACAGATATTCTGTCTCTCCCCAAAAACATTACCAAGATTCAAAAGCATTCTTCAAGAGGTAATGGTCATTATATAGGGTGATCTATCACAGAGGTGGCCATATTTACTTGTGTACGCTCTTATTCACTGCATGCTAAAATGACCTGGATATACATGCTGAATATATACTGTAACCAAGAAACCTCAGTTACCGGTTACACATCGGTAGTTGACGAGGATATGTTGCATTTTCCTAAGTTTTTTTATCCTATCCGATTGTCCGAAGAAGAGTACCTTGTGTGTTTTGGATATAATTTCGACCATTCCCTATGTAGTTAATCTGTGAGGCAGGTCTCATTACCTAATGTTCTCGGAAAACTTACACTCACGTTGAATTTTGTTCGGATTAAAAGAAAACACAGGTCAGGGAGAGGTGAAATTAGATTTTTTGCCGGCATGAAGTCAGAGCGCTTGACGTTTATTTAGCCTCAAAGGAAAGCTAGCCAACCAGGCAAACCGAGTTACGCAATATCCAGATGGGAGGCATTTTTTGCCTTCTAGGTTACATCGAGTGATTGACAAGCTTCTAGGCCGATGATGAATCATTCTCACGCCTTCACAGTTAGAGGTCACTCCCGCTTCCAAGGGGACACCGTACACTCTAGCTGCTGGGCTGCCTCGAACAGGTATACATCACGCGTAGTTTCTCAGTTCGCGTGCAGTCATAATGAATGGAAGCAACAGAATGTACCGCCGATGCCCCAATAGAATTGCTGAATGAACCCCCCGAGAGTTTACATGACGTGTGAGCTAGAACGAGTACACAGTACAATCAATAACACGGCTTATGGGGTCATTGATATCATGACATCGAATGGAAAAAGGTAACTTAAATAACACATGCAACTCACGTTCGATATTTCCACAGGACTTAAAAAAGATATATATAGTGTTCACTGAAGCAATCCTAGACAAAATCTATATGACCAATCCACTGGTAATAATAAGTATTGCCAAGAATAAGTCATGTCTGCTTTAGAACGGATCATAATCCCATTCACAGAACAATGTTTCGATATCTTGCGCAGTCTTGAAAATGTCGCATGTTTTGACTTCACTACTAATGAAACCAAGTGGAATTTCGTCACTTCGAGACATCGCTCTTACTGTTACTTTATCGAGATCACTATGTGAATAACTTAGTCTCGTAGCCATGTCGGAATGGGCGGTTATACTCAGTTTAGTGATTAAAACAAACAGGAATGGCAAAGACAAGTGAGTAATAGGAAACGCGTCATTCATCTGGACAGAGTGGCTTGAAGGTCTGTTATTTGTGTGGGTCTGGTGTGTTACATTATCAAAGCAAGCTCCAATTTCCTGCCCTAAGGTGATCGCTTCAGCTTTGGTCAGGCGGTACTAACATCAGCAAAACATGCTTAACGCTACTGAGATCTTCAAACAATTCGGTTTGGTTTATCATGTGACCAATGCCACGATTATTTTTTAAAGATGGGATGAGTGTGCCTGCCTTAAAGTTACTTTCGAATAGTACAACAATGTGTTGTTGCATTCTGTATACAAGACTCTACAGTAAACCCGTTGATTAGGTTGACATCGGAGGACATTAATAAATTAACTGTTTTAATTCCGAAAGCAATCCGAATGACAGAATGGGCCTGATTAAAAAATTAAACAAGGGCACTTCTCGAAAGACTTAATAGGATAACAGAAATATCACAAATCGTTGCACATAATGTTCAGTCGATTACTTTAAACCTCCCCGCTAAAAACGTACCTCAACAAGGAACAAATAGAAGAGCCGTAGCAAATCCATCGGTTTTTCGGGAATCGTCGAGTGGGATTTAAATTGTTTGCGTAAGGAGTAAGAGTAATTCATTCAGACAGATAATAAGGATGTGGCTTGCCAGCTCCAGCCAGTCATTGTATTCAAACACAAAATTTATGGCTTCTGGGATGGGGACGTTTGTAAAAAAACTGTGCAACTTCGAGAGGACACACAGATTTCGAACCGACATTAGGATGTTTTGTCCTTTCAAATCACTTAAAAATACTTCGAAGACTGTATCGGCATAAGCGCTGACATACGGCTTTATGCCAACGGTCACGTGAAATACCACCAAAATCACACAATTAAAAGTTCTTTAGACCACACTGTCTAGCCAGATGACACTTTATTTCTATTCTGTTTCATTGCTTATCGTCTATTTTCACTCATCAGAAATATCTGCTGCTCATCTTGGCTGTTGTCGTTATTTTGATCTCATGATGAGATCCCGAAAACACTACTGTTCGTCAGGTTGCGGTCTTGATAACATCATGAGATTATTCCTTCATTTCGTGAGATAACATCCTATTTGGGGTGTACAGCTTCAGGGGTCAAGTTGGCAGTATATCGTTATTTTCAACCCTAAAAACATTAATTCTTATATTTTTCTTATAGCTGGCCTATGAATAGTCCTTGCGATTCCAGAAGATCCGAACGATAGGTAGCCCACCATAGTCAAAGTCCAGCACGAGCTTTTGAGTCACCTAATCCATTCATCCTTTTGGTGCTGTGCTACGTATCCATCACTCCCACTCGCCTTTCTCTGACTGGTGCGTTCACATTTCTCCCGTTGGCAGTCCAACCCTCGGGGCTGCGTATCACTCAGCATTTCACGGACCCCATAACTTCCAGCACTGTCAAACGTAGTTTTGAAGTAAAAATTGCTTGTATTGTCTGGAAAGACAAAAAACTATCATGCTAGTTGGGGTTAGTAAGAAATAACGTAAGCCGTTTTGAATGAATATATTATTTAATCGATGCGATCTGTAACTGCGGAACTGATATCAGTCAAAAGAAGTCTTATTTCATGGTGCATATGTCTATCCTCCTTAAATGCTTACTCACCTACGGTATCAACATAACATATACCGAGAGATGACGAGAATAGGCTTAAATTACTACTGAAGGGAGGCACATTTGCATAGTAGGTTTCACGGGAGAGGGCAGTGATCGCATATCTCGAAGATTAATGCTAGCTGGAATGAGCATCTAGTACACAATCTGGCTGAATAATCCTGAAAGACCCTCTGTAATGGGAAAATTATTTTCCCGCCATATCCTTCGAAAAAATGATAAATATATTTGAAACAATAATTAAATTTTCGAAGATAGGCAAAATTGCGATAGAGATTTCCTGCTGTAATTGAAGCCAGTCTATAACGAAAGTTCGAGAAGCAGTAAACTGTTGTTTCATTGTTATTGGGAACCATCAGTAATGCGGAACTCATGACACTGCAAACGAGACTCCCTGAAGTTATATGAGATCAGTACTGCTGATGATTCCAAGTCAGGACGAAACAGTTGCATAAGTTAGCTTATATTAGCTTCACAGACGAAATTTCCACGCAAACATTCCAAAATCCCTCAAATCTACTGATAATTCTTCCATTTAATCTCTTACAATCATTATAAGGCAAATGGTTTAATAAGTTGACGTTGATTTATCTTGAGACACAGATAACACATGGTAAACTTCAGGGACGACACTGAACAGGCCGCCGGCCGTTTGATTACTAAACGTTCTTTGCTCAGCACCAGGGAGATGAAGTCTTTTACCTTCAAATTTGTTTGTGCTGATTGTCAGGTTCAATGTTATTTGACCAGGACAGCTTCCCTCATCGTCCATACCTTTGCGTTCTGATTGCTTGACATTCAGGACCAGCTTACTGGACCACCATCCGCGGAACTGTACTGTTTAACCTAGCTTCCCTTCTAGTAGTCTGAAGCATTTGTAGCTGCAGGAACGCTTGTATAGGCGCAATGGGTGGTATAGAATGCACTCAACCGTGCAATCTGAATGTTCTCTGGATAACAGCTGTGGAATCAACTTGAATTCCTAATACATCGTTTAAAAAACATCTATTAGATTCCAACCATCAGGTTGACCAGGGAGGTTCATTCTGACTACTCGTAGGTATACCGTGTCCAAAGGTTGTGGCGATGCTCTGCAACTCAGATCAATCAATCCTGATCATCCGCAAAAACAATTGCAAGAGCAAAAGTTTTGTTTGCTTTGTCACCGATCATTTGAGCCGTAGAAATCACCCCATAGGAACTTGTTCAATGTCATCTATACTCCTCATTGTATACAATCATAGTGCTTTACGCTGGTGACTAAATATAGTGAGAGAAATTATGCAACATTGTGGTATATTTTCTATCAAGTAGAATTACGCATCCATAAGCAGTTGCAGCTATACCAAGTTGGGCATCTGATCTGAAAATCGGTGGCTCCAGCCGCTAATTTTCCTAAAAAAGCAGTACACTACAAGGCCGCAGCCCCCACAATCATGTAAACACTTGATTTTGGATATACATATCATTTTGACAGTGCTATTTCGTGATTAGAATTCCATTATGCGATGATCTCTTATTACGATATCTATGAGGCAGTCCAATAAAGCTGCTCAATCAGGGGTGGCATACGACCACTAAATGTAATCCCTTCTAACCAGCATTCAAACTGATCAGTCAGGACCATATGAGGCGTATACCAATCACTTCGGTGTCCACACACCTAAGTTGGCTTAGGTATATACATCTGACTGTATAGACAGAAACCTTTCTCATAAATTTTGACTGACTTACTACAGACTACGAACCCGTCCCGACAAACTGATGGTCGGATGATGATGGGGATGATGATGAACTGAAATAATATTACCACGAAGAAACCGAGTACAACACTTTGCACACTTTAATGTTCTGGATAAAGGGGACATGTTCCGCGACTTTCCGTTAGGTTTTTCTCAACGTATTCAGTTGCATGCCATCCAAAAATCCTCAAGTCACACGGATGGTTTGGTCATGAGTGTTCACTAGTCTGACGCGTCTACGTTTTGCTACAACGGGCAGCTAGTTTCATAGCATGTGTACGGTCCGTTCCTGAAACGAATGTGGTGCACAGGATTTCAGAACTTATTTTGGATGTTGAGGTTAACCAAAGCAAGACGGGTTGAACACCTAGAATATGACTTTTTATTCCTTACAATACCTTAATGAAAGCAGTTTTCTCTATCACCGAATGATTTATCGGTAAAAAACGCGAAAATGAGCTATCTACCTGATGCGGAAACAAACTACTGTCAATTTAGTTACCAGGATAAAAAACGATGGAATGACAAGTAACTCAATATTACCAAAACTGTTGTAATGTATCTTCTTTCTAGTTATCGGTGAACAAATATTATCCAGACATTTCTTTCTGGGTTTATCTGTGCCAGTTCTCATTGATCCTCCAACAGAATAGGATGGGCAAAATTTTTTTTCTACTGGCTGGCCTGTGAAACCGTCTAACCTTTTTCACAATATGGAACAACCAAAGTAATAAGAAAAGAGTTTTGTAACACGGATGCAAAGATGATAGGCTGCCCTTATGTCCTAATGTTTTTTGATTCGTTCACCCAGTCCTCGTGTTTGCTATTAACCACAGATTTGTTTGCCAACAAGCTTGGCGAACATTCCAATAGGATTTGAATAGGTGGGATGGGAAACCTTATGACAACATCCAGATATTCCAATGAGGCATTATTCACGGCTGATCTCCAGAAAACCTATGTGTGTTTTTAACAATCCCTTTCTTAGAACAAATTCACAACGCACTTAGCTTGTATCGACTTCTTATGATGAGTGGCATTAATAAGGAACATGATGAGATCAAGACCACGGCGTAGTGGTTATTGGGTTTTGGAGAACTTTTGTGGTCCTTGTGACTACCGTATCTTGTAGCTAAATAATGCCTCGGTATCTTGAATACTGGTTCAACCGAGCCGGAACTCGTCTTCACACACTGCTCGGTTGCGGAATATGACTGACGATAGATGTGTTCGGGTCCTACGTTGACAAACTGCAATTGGCAAATAATTTCTCAGCCCCAAACTAATTGCTTTACTTCCAGGAACGGTATATGCAGTAAATAACCAAGAAGTAAACAGTGGTAACTGGCATGCTTGTCTTCAAACTCACCTGCATGAGTGATCGCTCATCGTTCCACAGTTGCTTGCGCAAGAGATATAACTGAGTCGTTGTTCTCCTGAGTTCATTTTGCAACTCACTGAATCCGACGCGTAATTTTTCTAGTTCCTCAAACGCCGTCCGATTCACGAGCTGTAAAAATGCACGTTGCTGGATGCGTAAACCTAAACTGACGGTTCGTGGACTTCGGCTGTATAAACTGGGATTCCGGAGGGCTAAAATACTATAAAGTATTGGGGATTTAGGTGTCTGAGTAGTTGACAGTAGGTAGGCTGTCATGGGGATTAAAGGCGAATTTCTACTGGAACGCCAAACGTTAGGAGACACTGAAGCAGTAGGTTTTTGTTGCATTCTGATTTCTGTGGAAAAGACAGGAGGTATAAGCACAGTTATGGTTGCGTAGCTACCGGGAGGCACAGCATGAGCGCAAAAGGTTACAACGCATCTGATGTGTAGAATACCGAAACATCCGTGTAGAGTTTATTGGTTGAATCAGTCTGCAATTTCTCCCACCAAGTATGGTATTTCCTGGAGATTAAAGTGGAGACAAAGTTGCTTAGGATGGTAACTTGAGATTATGACCGGTAGGATACGAATAATATCGAGGGAAGTTTTTCCAAGCCTGAAGGATAGCGCCTCCTGAACCGTTGGGTCACCTGCCCATTATCATGGCTACAATCTCGTGCGGGACTCGTATAAGAGAGCAAGCAAAAAAGCTAGCGCCCAGAACGTAACCAATATACTGGAGGTCAGATGAATAGAGGTAGACCAGATGGCTGAAAACTACAGGTTCTGGGCACGGGTGGATCACAGAACAGATCACACACTAGGGATCACGTGGACCATCCAGAAGCTCCGTCTTTGTTTGTCATCTCATTTCTAAAAGTTTGAACATTGTGGACGCAAAGTTGTTCAGCTAAGTAGATCCTGTAGACACACAGATTGTGTTCCTTTGATTCGGACCTGTTTAAATCACCTGTACTTATTTGAAAATTGCTAAACAGCAACGTACAGGTCAGTAAAAACCCCTTCCCTGTGAAAACTACACCCATACGCTTGTGTATTTTTTTCCAGATTAACATTTTTCTTTAACCAGACGGGAAACTTTACAGAAGAGAAGGATAAGTAAGAAACAGTCCAGACGTACGTAGTTAATTAACCCTTTTAGCGAACACTGAAAATCTTAGACGAAACCAGTGGCAACGGAAAAGTTCTCACGTACACTTCGTAAGGAGAGCGATGGAGACCTTACCCAAACGGATGAGTAGCCTGATGAATGTCTTCAGTACACCGTCTCAGGGAAGAACGTATCTTCCTGGTAGCCTATATTAACCTCACTGAATATACAATAGTCGACTCGCGAAGTTATAAAACACCTAAAAGCTTCTCCTCCATCAAGTACAAGTGGATTGAACTGTACTGCCTGTTTAAAAACAAGGCGTTACTCCGCTTTGCGGACCATTCAAGAGATTGTTGGGCAGCAGGCGCATGTCTTGTCCTGTGTGGTCAGTCGACGCCACAACACCAACATATACCGGGGAATTTGCTTTTATCACTGTTAGTGGTTTAGGTCTGTCAAGTATGTTCTAAAGGGCATCAAAAGTCATATTTTTCAGACTCTCTATGGTGACCTATAAAGTAATACCTACCAAATAGTAAGCGTTTTATCAGGATTTAATCCACTGTTAAGTTTTGTGTTTTAAAAGCCACTGGTCAGTTTCTTTTGCCCATTTGGCAAAGCCTGAAAATCATAGTCAGTTAGGCTCTCGAACAAGGGTCAACCCCATCCAAATTTTCGTGAGCAATCACTCATGATGACGATCCTATAAACGCGAATTTGTTTAAGAACGTGACGTATATGACCCACATTGGTTTGTACATAGGCGTTCAACATGAATATGGTTCTCCGGAAGACACTTTGTAGAAGACGCTAATTGTTTCACACAAGTCGAACAAACTATTTGTCAGCTAGCTGATTAATGTTGGTCGAAAGATATATTTGTTGCGGGAAAAGTTAGGCAGGCCATGCTCTCCTTCACAAAAAAATCAATAAATCCCACCTGCAGCCTGTGTTTCTTCTTCACTGTGCAATGAACAGCGTTGGCTTGGAAGGCATGAGGTTTCTGACGCAAAGAAAATTTGCTGTTTGCCCTGAAAAACGCAACAACAGATGATCGTGAAATTGGCATCGTTTTACATTTTAGAAGTCCAATTTCACCACTTACCTGTAGCCCAATGGCTATTCGTGATATTGTGTGAAAGGCCGGGCTAACCACAAACTCGTTTGGTTGAACGCCCAGTGGAACTGATCCAAATGCTAACAGATGGACGTGAGTCTCCATCGCGCCTAACTGGAGATCAGATCTAGCCTGAGATTCACTCGCGTGCACCCATACACGGAGTCCCACAAGGTCGGAGTTTGGCAGCAAATAATCATATTCTTGAGGATCCATTAGAAATTCAATTTCTCGATCTTTTTTACGGAAAATTTGGGGAAAGCAAGGAAAGTAATTAATTGCATAAGTGCGAATGCGAACGGTTTTATAAAGCATAGCATCGTCTCCATGGCGGTCGCAAATAGTAGTTTACACAAAATATTCCTCACACAGATTTTCCGTTTCATCCAGAATGCCACGTTTTGTGATTAGCCTGCAACTCGCACAACATTTTCTATGTAATATATGGATGAAATTACTCAAAACGAAGGTTAAATCTGCTTTTGGAATTCATTTTGAAAGAAAATAGAGTTTATGGAGCACTATTTCGATTATCAAGCTTTTCCGTATGTAACTGAACTCCCGCATACCTGTGATACCGTAATTTTTTCCAGGTTTGTCGATTTATAGTTCTTGAGAAAGCGTTTTTAATTGTCTACAAGAAAAACTCAACTTTCACAAACCATCTGCATGAATGCCAAATTGCTGTGGCCTTGTTATTTTGGCGCAATGAGATGTAGATTCTATAGACAAATTTGTAACCTTAGACTCGCCTTGAAAATTTACAGTCAATTAATATAGCGGTTCATTTCAATTCAGATTTATTCATAGGATTTTTTCTAGTGCCCTGTAGAGTGAATTAAACATGTCTGATGTGACTGTCTTAACAAAGACATTGAGTAGACATGCACTGTCAGCATATGCATTCGGTCGGATAAATGTGCTCAAGCAGACAATGAACGCGTGGGTTCAGTCGTTTTACAGACGTTAAACAAATAAACGCCGCATCCAGACAGTCTGAGTTATGTAGATCCTAATCTGATCGTGTGCAATCATGATGAACTTTTACACTAACCTTGAGAATCCAGCTGTACCAGATGACATAAACCATGTCGGGTTAGGATGCTTGAAAAATTGTTGTAGTAATACATCGTATTTCCACTCTGGCACCTTCATAAGTAGAGAAAAAAATCAGAAGTTCATATTTGGTTTATGATTGAATATGTGTTTGATGGCAGTGAATCAACTATGTAGATATTCTACAAGTTGTAAAACCTAATTCATCTCAAACATGCGGATTTAACCAAATCAAATTCGGTGGTGATCTGAACAAATCAAATGCGAGTTGCTAGGTTTGTCCAAACAAATATCGAGACGTGTGTTTACCTAAGATCACGGCCCGAACATGTGACATGAGACTCCGGACGATGAAATTGCACACAAACCTTGAATTACGCTCGGTATCAGAAAAGTAAAATCAAAGTATTCTGCTGAAAGATGTAAGTATTGCCAGACGCAAGTTCTTAGGCGCTAAGCCCATATTTGTGGAATGTAGCTTTGATTTTCCATAAACTTGATAGAACAGAGAAGCTTTTTTATCAGCCACAACAAGCTGTTGTTTGCCAATTGATGAAACTGACATACTGTCCTGTAATTGTTGAGAATAAATGTGGATCTGAGAGAATTATTTATAAAAAAAGCATTCTCATATTGGCAGTCAAAATCAAAGAATTTGAAGAACGGCTGATGAAGCGACAACATGCGGATATGATCGATGTAATAATGGAAGTAATAATAACAAAACGATGCTCTCTTTGATATGTTTTCTTTCGATTCACTCACGGAATAGTGTTCATTTAACGGAGCAATACGTGTGATAACTAGATTCAGCTAAATTACCTTCTGACTGACCTGAATCGCACGTTTAATTTAGATAGGCAGATTCGACACTCCTATTGAGACCCAGATAGAGATACTCACATGAACATGCTGCTTTTCCAAGGTGAACTAGAACAGTACAATACGGTGCCTTAAATAGCGTGGCGAGCTGCTGTATTGAGACATACAAATTAGTTGGGCACACATATTGCCTTCTTTAAGCAGGTCATTGACTGGATCGACTTCTTTCGACTACCGCTTGCATTTGATCCAGGCTTCTGTCCAAAACTTCTTTGTTAGCACCATTGGATTACTCAATGCTGATAATTAAAAAACTTCCCCACTAACACAGATGTGATTCGAACCAGTCATTATCAATGCACCGACATGAACTCGAGATAAGTGAGTGTTTAAGGCACGAAATAACTGACTTTAAGGTTCATCTTTCGAACCCAGCAAAAGCCTCTCAACTTCTCCTGTCTAAACATGAGCATTCTGGCAGGACATCGGCCCTCGTGCTTCCATCGGGTGGCACGGTAGATGGGAATCAAAATGTCGTCACAGCTGAGAGATAAGTTTTTGGTATTTTTTTAAAACCGACGTGATATCCCGAAACATGTCAGATTGTGGCCACATTCACACAGTGATATGCAGCTATAGAGGTCACACACCAGTTCAGACCGGCAGACCCTGCAGCCGTGCAATTCGTCATTCTGGCACCTGCAATATAAATGGCCTATCGAAGAACAGACTTAAATGTTCATTCAATCCGATCATTTTGTGAACAGGATCACTGACCGGGTCAGTTTATCTGGAGAGAACAGACATTCACACCTATGGATACCGACATGAATTCTTCCATGGAATACCTATGCGGCATAAGCCAGACAGAATCACCAAAAGTCGAATAATGGGTATACTAGCACTGGGGGGATGTGGCGAACATAGTGTTAATGGGAATTCATACTTGCAGACTCCGGACTTTCAGCAAGAGTAGTGGTCGGATCTGTGATCCTGATTTCAACACAATCTGATTGAAAAGTACCGAAAAAGACCTTAAGTTGTACTTCCACTTGTACACGTGTGGATAGGTTGCACGCCCGGTTGAGTATGGAACGAATAATATCTACACATGTAACTCATATGACCCCAATGTCAGATGTAGCAGATAACATCAGTGGTGCCTTTGTGTGCTTCTGTTTTTGTGTGTTTGCTTGTCTTGCTGTGTATTCATTCATTGTTACATATGTTGTCACACCCACTACATTCCAATTAATAGTTGGTTTTATCCATTATGTACTACTGTTTTGCAATGTTCTCTCCTTCTTCAAATAATACTTTGCCAACCTTCCTCATAGCTGCATATATTCATTCCTCAGTGGTTTTTTTGCTTGTTTTTCTTGGCGAACCAGCTAGGTAGAGTAGTGAAAAAATCACAGTTACAACAGCTGAAAATTTGGAGCCACTCAAGAATCAGCAAAAACAAATCCACCAACAGAATGTAATTGTCCACAAGAATCTACAGACTAACGCAACAATTTCTGCAGCACTCACACCAAGAGAGCAATCAATTCCGAATATCGAGCAGAGGGTCACTCGGCTTGGAATTTCGTAGTTTTACAGTGGCAAGCGTAAAGTTGCCATACTCAACCCCTGAGTTCAACGTTGAGATGTTTTCTAGTCAGCTACGAGGCCTTAGCTATACTTGGTATTTAGTTCATTCAAACTCTGCTTAAAGTAAATTATAAAAAACTTCGGCGCGCGTTTTCAGCGAAAAGACGTTCGGTGTAGCCGACTAATAATTTTACCTCAACTCGAAACCTCACCGCAGACGATTTGCGATATAATCAGTCACTTTCAGAGTCACAGATGCTGCATGCTTCGATGAAAAACTGATGAAGTAACAAAGTATTCTATATAAATGTACACCAATTATGACTGTCTTACACGTCTGTAACGTACACCTCCTGCAGTGTGGGTAGAACATTTTGACTGATTTTGTCCTTTCCGTAACCGTGTTCGCCGGAAGTGTGACAGAACGGCTCACAATGAATCATACTGTGCGGAGCAATTTTAAATACTTGAGTAAAGTTTCAAGCTGATGTGGTACGAATTGTGGAAATTTCCAGTAACTGCAATAGCGCATCACAATGCTTGACAGTCGTCTTGTTGAAAATTAGCGAACACTTCGTGCTCAATAAGAAGGCGTCAAAAAACCGAACAAATCGAATTGTGCGGAATGTATTCATTGGCCGATTCTCTTCTCGCTGATGTGGAATATCAACTGAGTTCTGTCATTTTGAGTCTTTCATCATTCATCAGTGCTCTCTAGAATTTGTGAGGCATCGACTGGGTACACAAAATCAACTCACGGGTTTTAATATTCCACATCAGTTTTAGCATATCCAGTAACCGGAATTCGCGCGTTGCTGAGTTAGCCTGTTCAACATTAGCTTGACGTATATCTTAAATGGGTTAATATAGCGTTTTGTTGTAAAGACCACAATGAACAGTCAGTTAAATTTCTGAAACATCTGCAAAATGGACACCAAGAGTCGGTCAAACAGAATGCACTGCCCTCAGTCGCGTTTAGTGGCTATTTATGGAGGAAAGAAAAACACTTGTTTTAGTGTGCCCTTGCTTATAAACTACCCACGTGATGTGCGCTGCCAACTTGGCCGCACACTGAAGCATATGTACTGATTTTTTTCGAGGTTTTACAGAACCAGCTGCCTACGGATTGCGCGCTCCGATTAAAGTTGCCTTTAAAGAACAAATTCAACAATAATAACACAACTGAAGTACTATGTTCCGCAACAAATCCCACAAACCTGTGCTGCTTAAATTGTGCTTTAGAGATAATTGCCAATGACTATAGTCCCGTACCTACTTCGTTTCCACTTTCTGAGTTCATCTGAACTTCCGTTATCTCCGGCAGCTAGATAGTGAAAATACTGAACATCATGTCTACAGTAGCAGCCAGGGGATAGCGCGACAGTAGTACAGACGAAAAATTCACTCATCATCAATGGGCGAAGGTTAACTCCCCGGTAAATGTGCTTATTTTTGGCTGTCAGATATGACACGGCATCACAGATAGTGTCACTTGCCACCTAGGAAGTCCATTATATGCACTTCAAGTTGAATGAAATAGGCGGAACCACCATGCCAACTCTATCAGAATATACTACGCAAAAGTTTCTTTCGGTGATGCAAGAACATCTTCCAGTTGTTGAATATGTCCGGACTGCTGAAGAGAAGCATCTTAAATACTGAAGTGGTTTGCATAGATAATTCTGTGACCACATATTTCGAGAATTCGAACAATAACCTTCGTGTGAATCACGCAAGGGACATACTATTGATGGGTCCTTTTTTTGGGAAAAGTAGGCAGCTAGAGTCTCCCACAAATTAACGTGCGTCGCTTTTCGTGTTTGGTGTGTTTCCGTTTGTGTTCACCCAATTTTATATCAGTGAGCTCATCCACACCAAGCAAGTCACCAAATAATGGAAAACATCATGCACTGTTCCCTTCGTGTTCCTATGGACAGTGACAATACTTCAACACAGAGGACATCATCATCATTGATGGCGACGTCTCACTGTCTACAAGCATACTAATTCACTTACATAAGACCTTGTAATGGAGAGAATGGAAAAGAGGGAGGAGGACCCGATGCAAGCCAAGAACAAACATCTGAGGTGCATACTCCCCCCCAACACTCAGTCATAGTGGAGTGAAGCTGACAGGATGACTGCCACTGAGATCAGTTAGCCACCGTGTCGTTCAGTGTATCCAGCCAAGCACGGAGACGGTCATGTGGACCTCATCCTAGAAGGCGCACCTCATCCATGGAACTCAGACGTTTCATAACATCGTCCAGTTTATCCTGACATCTCAAATTCTGGCCACTTCTAGTTTTCACCACTCAGTAGTAGGCACGGAAAACGGCGCTGGTCTCAGTAGGCGGTAACTCGGGATGCATATGATATTTCACAACCACTTCAGCTGACTTGACTAGATTCACGTCTTCAGTGAACTACCGTCTGCTCAACCAAAGCCCGTATCCTGATTACCACATCGCGAAATCGTCCGTTTCAGCAGACTCCAGCTATAGTTTTTAGTCACCGGGTGTCACAGACCTGAAGATGTATCAGATCCTCCGCCCAAAGTTACCGTCCAGATTTCCAGCCGGTTGTCCTTCAGGTAAGGGAAGTAGTTCTCACTAATATATATATATATATATATATATATATACATAAAGGGCCGGATAACCACTTATAATAGGCACGGGGTATCGTAGTAGCATCTTGTCGATCACGCAACAACCATCCCTTAGGACGCTGGGGAAAGCAGTTCTATCAGAATAGAACGAGGCATTTTGAGTGAAGACTACATGTCCAGACGAAGGCTTTTTGAAACTGCGTTCCGTTCATGCCGTGTTTTTGCTTTCTACGGGCGAGGTCATTTAAGCAAACGCAGTAGTTCCGAACCTGTGAGCACAAAGTTTTCTCAGTGTAAGAGCTCCCATCAACAACTGGGTGCTAGGTTGCCATTGCAGAAAAGCGAGTTCTCGGTTAAGATTGCAACAGTTGTCCATTAACTGCAGTGTTCCCCAGTTTGCTTGTATTAACTGACCGAGTTACTCAGAGCCAGTTAAGGAATTCTGAAGAAAAACGGTCCCTGAAATAAGAAAGCGAGTCTCACAAGCTAAGACAACCTTCATGAAATACATAATGAGCAATATTTACATTTAGAATTGAGGGGGTTCATTCGCTACTAATTTTACCCATACCTTAAGTCGCACCCTACGAATTTAGAAGCATAACCTTTGGAAAACTATACAGCAAGAAGAAGTGGTGCTACCAAGGCGTGTACATTGACTTGATAAAGTGACATAACTAAACAAGGCTCTTCCGGCTGCTCCACCGACTCAGTCGGTGGCAAGCTGCAGACAAAGGCGTACTCCATTTGGGGACCAAAGTTTACAGGTTTTCTTGCTCGGCTTTGGTGTATAGGTGAACTGAATTGAACATCGTCCTTTTACTTGGGAAGTCACATTTGACGTACATATTTGAAAACATTTCTTATCCCCTCCCCAAGTGAATCATCTGAATATACCCGTCAGATTAGCGGCCTTTCAGTCCACTTCTTACGCATGCTTCGAAAGCGGGTTTTCAGGTGTCTGATTAATAGTCGATCTCATGGATGCGCTGGGTTCAACAATGAAGAGTTGGTTCTCTTGTTCTGTCTAAATTGCGTGCGTTCATGTGAGGTCATTCAACTGCTGTGGGCGTGCATGATTCACCTGTCTACCTGGCACTTTGCTCCAGCGTTCCATTCAAAAAGTCACTACCTTTGGATACATTGTGTATGGACACAGCCGCGCTTAACATATCAATCCTTTGCGAAATGTTAAACGAAAGGATTGTCTTAAGAATCGGTTGAATTAATGTTCAAGATAGTGCCGTTATTTCCATAACAGCAATGCGCCACGTGAGCCTGTGGTGGTCGTACAAACCTGATATTCCGTGGAAATTTTTGGTTGGCAATTTAATCGTTCCATTTATGCAATGTAAACGGATAAGTTTGGTTTTCAACCAACGTACTACATTCCCAGTGAAATGATTTAGCGTACCAACAACTATTGCAACTGCCAGTTTTGTGAACCGGTGTATATCAAACACGGTTAATTCAATACATGTTCAGTTGAAGGAATATATGTGGGTAATGACGCAGCCACTGTAATTCTACTTTACGTACGATGAACTTAAAATATGATGCAAAAGCTACACAAGTTATCCACTTTCACTGCAGTTGTTCATAGTGGTAGATCATGATTTGTAACCCTTGGTGAATAGACTACATTATTCGCTTCTCTTCCGGTGTAAAAGCTGACCGGTACCGAACTGCTTCTTTGGAACTTTCAACGACTGGAGTATGCTTTGGCCTAATCGTCGACTGGCTTAGACATCAGACTGGCGAGCTGAATGCGCGGCAAGTAGTCCGGAATGAAGCATTTGGATAAGTGTGTGACATAATCGCCGATTCAGTTTGTTTCCTCTACTTATTCCCCTTTTGTGGATGAATGCGTGAATTTTGAAAGATAAATTTTCGACGTTATTTCCACGCAGCTGATGTTACGTTAAGAGCTAAAATATTGCACGAGTGTTAACAATTTTGAGTGATTATAAACGTTTGTTTGTTTCCTTTATTTAACGTGTACGGTGCTAAACTTGATGCTAAATAAGGCTGCTTATGTCAGTGTTTTTTATAACCATCTAATCATCGGCTGCAATTAGATCTGATAGGTGGATGAAGCTTTCCCTTATGGGAAGCTTTCGAGGCCCAGTAGCCAGCGTTCTTATTGCCTTACGCCTTCGATATCCGAAGTTTGCAATGAAGTATTCGTGAGAACGTTGACAAAGCTTTCGACTGGCAATTCCCAGAGGTCATGGGTATGATCGTATATGGAAGTACGATCTTATGCGGATTATGAGCATATGTAATATCGCTTATGCAGGCATTCAAAATCCAACGGATTTTAAAATCGCGTTTAGACATTCATCCCAGTATTAATCTTGTTTATCTAATCCAGTCAAATTTCTAGCAACAACGTTAAATTCATCGGAAATCGATGATGACACGCGAATTTACAACATTATAGATAACCATTCATTGAATGTTTGGAGATTCTGTTTTTAGTGAAAATTATTCAACTACTTGAGTACATTGAAGGATGAACTTAACTAGTAAATATGTCCGACTCTTCTCATCATGATCAAGAAGTTCGTTTACTGCTGGACGAATAATTAGTGGAACTTGTTTAACGGTGACCAAGCAAAATACGTAAGGGGGTCACAATTTCATTTCAAGCGTGAAAAGACGCCGTTGAAAGCATTTATATCTCTCCCACTTGGGCACATTCACCGTGCAATGGCATGCAGATCAATGCGTAGGGCTACAAGCTCTCAGCCGCCACGGACACACATATCAACACGATTTTTTCTCAAGTATTCATGTTATCGACGCGTGTAGTTTAAACAGATAGCGAGCACGCGCGTTTATAAATTGATGTGCCTGAGACAGTTTCTGTTATACGATCCTGTTTCATGATCGGTTCCTGAATGGTACTCAGCTTTTCTATCTAAAGACCGTGTTTTCACGTGCGTTTTATAATCTTTATTGGAGATTTTGTCCTGTCAGTGAAGCCAATCTAAGCTGAAAAGCCTAGAAACAGTGTACAACTGTTTCGTCCATGTTGTGAATCGTCAGCGATGGGCATCTCACAAAACCCAAAGCTTCGAAGCCTCGACTTTCCGGACAGTGCTTGAACAATTAACTGTTTGGCCATGGGCGGCTGCTTCGCAGTGTTATTATGCCTCATTTAGACAGAACACAGCGGTCCTTCGATCACGAAAAACACACCACATACACAAAACAGTACACTAGACCAACGCAGCAGGCTAGTCTGCCTTGAAGCATTTGTTCTTGTTCATGAGGTCTTTATTTGTGAAAATGGGGCCGAAATGTCCATCAATTGGTTGGCATCATATGACTGTCTTTGAATGAATATACCCAGACAAATTCAGTGAGTTCAGTGGCATGTTCATCATCTGTCAATCTCACTGTGTTTACAACATAATTTGTAGGCGGGGAACAGATGACTTTGTTAGTCATTTTTATCGTGTTCAGGGTTTCAACGATTTGCAGTTTCCAAAAAGAATCGAGATTCACTACAGTCACGATACACTGTGACTTTATAAATCACCAGGTGAATTTTATTTCAAAGCAAAATATTTATGGGTGTTTTCGCTAAGGTCGATTTACTTACTGCGAGATACTGAGGTGTTGAGGAACTGAGGTAGAGGTTCCTCTTATGTTTGCATTATTTAGTTTGTCATAAGTTGCTTTTACAAAGTTCATGATGAGCATTCGAAAAACAGAACATATACCGTTAATATTCATTTTACAAGCATTACCGTACGACTCACTCCGAATAACCAGCTCAACTTTGCAAACTTGTAAACTGTGCCTTCTCAGCAAACGGTGCGGTTTTTTAAAGGAATTTAGACAATGTTTCGTGCTTTGGGGCAGTTTACAGTGCGGTAGAGGTCGGCGAACGAAGTATTAAATACTCGCGCAAAAACCTGATTCTTGTGAAACTGACTCACATAACCCTGTAGGTAACTTGTGATCACTATTTAAGAGTGATCTGTTCTGCCTGCCCATAGAGCCCAGGGTCTGATCAGCAACAAAACTATTCTGAAAAAGCGTTCCAGGAGCAGCATGACAGACCTTGACAACTGAATATGCTATTCACATATGACCGTACGTAATTTCGAAACCTTTTGAAGTGTACTAAGCCTAAAAGATCTATAATAACACGGGTCTCATATTACAACCTGGATAGGTATCTTGGGTCGCAACTCATATTAAAACGAATACACCTTTATTCGCAAATTCCCAATAGCACTTCTTTGTCCACGTGATAACTGAACAACAGGGCATGAATGAGCACATTTTATCGGGGCTACTTGTTAACTTCTGATGAACTCTGATACCAATATAAATACATTACATCCACGTTTGTCGTCCTGCAGTCAAAACGGGGAGATAGTTCTCCACCGAAACGTAATTTAAGCTTTTGTTGCAAACAACACTAAATGATTTGTGAAATCCTAAAATTCGAAACCTTGAAGATAGCACAATTTAGAGTGTCGTTAAAGTAAACTAGTTCGGTAACTATGAGATGTCTGGGTTATCTTCCTCAATATACATCCATTCTAAATGACACCGGAATCAGCCAAGTAATTTTAACAGTGGGTGCAGACCACAATGGGTTTTCTTCGGGATTCGCACAGAGTGCAAACCAATTTGTAAGCAACTCGATTAAAAGTTGTCTTGCGTAACGAAGCACGCAGAAATAGCTTAAAAACAGTAGCATCCATAAATCAAGATGAAGACTGGAATTATTGACTGCACATGTTACTAGAGTTTTATTACGCGAAAAACCCTTTCAAAAGCCAGTGATATATTTGTCAAACGTACTCCTAACTACTATTAAAGTTTTATTCAACGTCTAGCGGCCTAAAAACCTGCCTTTAACTTAAAGAGTAGTAAAAACACCAGCTGGAGAAATGACCCATCCTATTTGCTGGACTCCCTTTAGGAGGACAGCCAGAAGAGTTTACAGAAGAAAGAGTGTTGCACGATGTTTGCTGAGATACTTGCAGGTTACTCTTAGGCCCTCTCATTTTCAAGCTAACACAAGTCGTTCGGGTCCTATTTTGTTTCATCATAACCATGCTAGCTGCGTTGTGAGGTGCAAAATATCATCATCCTATGCAGCTACTAAAATGAATATAGTTCCTTGTAATCTGGGTCCTTGCCTGATTGCTGGACGTTGCTGAAATATGAATCCCGACGTACTTTTCGCCAACCAAGTCAAAGGCTGATACAAAAGCTTCGGCCACAAAGGTTTCTAATGTTATTCACATGGCTATTACATTAATCCAGAGTTGTATAAGGAGTCGTTAGTGTGAGCAACCATTTAGATAATATTTGGACCGGTGGAACGAATTCGGGCCTCCTTTGTATCACACGAGATCAGAGTGAAATTTCTTTCTACCAGCCAAAATCACAGCATAATTGTTTCACTAGGAACAAGAAAATATAAACAAAAATGACTTTTTAACATGCTTTTCCTTTTCAGATCAAGATTTGCACGGAAGAGTTAACCTGGATCAATCAGACTAAAAATTAATAGCAGAGATCCAGCCATTCGCATCTTAAACTGACGTGACTCTTGAACAGCGTGTCATTTCTGTCCAACACTTCGGCCGTTTACTATCGATTTTCAGCTTGATTGTCCCTGGTTCATTCTGTCTATTAATTTTATCCGTCTTACATATACGTGTGAGACAGATGAACAGGCTATATTTGCTCACACTTTGTTGTCGCTAATGCGAGAACGGAAATTTTCGAGAAACGTTTTTCGTTTACTTCAGATTGGGCATGATATAGACTACTGTACATTGCACTCAGCTAAAAAATAGGCAACCGCGTAAGACGTTGATCATAAACCTCCCTATTATCGAGCACCATTACCGGAGCGCTTTTGGTTCACAGTGAAGTAACTACTATGAATATACGTCTGACGACGAAATTAGGTGAATCCGGGAGGCAACATTCACAAGCAAAGCCAGAGAGACGAAAACTTCATTAATGCGTCATAGCTGCTAACCGTTTGAGCATCTCTTCTATCCTGTGTCCAGAACGTGAAATCAAATCCACAGACAGAAGCGTTCGTCTTGAAGTTCTGTTGCTATCCTCAGCCTCTAGATTCCCGAAGTTTGACTGCCTACGTCGTAGTAGTAGGTCATAGATTGAGGGGCCATTTTGGAATGCAAAAAGTGCTGTCCCTCTGAAAAAAGAAGTAATGCGGTGAAGGTTATCACAGGATTAAGCTGGTTGGATTGCTTTAAAATTGAATAGCACAACACGCGATAACTCAATAGCCAAGTATTCAGTATGTGGCACAGTCTGCTTCGTTATATTGAAATAGACCCTTTTATTAAAATACTGTGTTTTGGTCTTTATGCGAGCCCAACTTGGGTTATGTAATAACCCAAATGATAAGAACTGGTGGACTTACTGCCGGGTTAACTTTGATGCTGGGGGACATTTCTAGAGCTCACGGAGGAACCCTGTCTTCTCAGCCCTCTAGCAGTCTAGGATTTTCGATGAACATTTTATATTACTGGACACCGGACGTACAATTTAGGCAACTGGGAAGCACAGCGCAAGCCCAGCCGTTCAAAAGTCTGGTGATTTACACGTGGGCTTCTTCTTGCTTGATTGTGCGCACTTGTTTTTTCCTTAAAATGATGTCACTAACATCCATTGACATTTCCATCAACCACAGCCCATAATAAACAAGCCGAGAAGTTGAGAGAAAAGGACTATAAGGTTTAATCTACGGGAAACTGAACGGTCGAGGAGCTGTGGTGCGATTATTATTGCAAACTTATCCTTATCCGAGTGACACAGGATCACACAGCAGAACGAATTCGCGAGGAATCACTACCACCAAATGGTAGTTCAAACCATCCACTATCTCTTCATATATAAGCTGTAACAAATGAAAACGATCAGTTGTTTTATAGTACTAGTTGGGAATGACCGCTAGCTGTGAGTGCTCACGTGTTGCTGGAGGAAAAGTAGTCTGGAGCATCGGTCGCTTCTTCTTCCGCTCTAAGTGTACACAACTTTACTCCGCTCAGAATGCAAGCAAAACAGGCCAATCCAATGAAGGAAAATAAGATTTTCCGTATTTTTACAGATCAAGACAAGGGTTATTATCGTCATTATAATCATAATTATCAGCGGTATCATTATCACCAATCGTCGTTGTCATTATCATCATAAACATTACAGCGATGATCGATTTTACAAACCTGGGTCACAGCAGTAGCACACCAGCGCACGCAACAGTTGTAGTTGCACAGACTCCCCTAAAGTGTTGCTATTTATAACCATAATAGCTGCAGGGTCAGCATTAACAGTAGCGGTAGAAACGGTAGGTTTTGCAGCCGGAGTAATTGGAGCAGGTGACCATGCTCTAGCCATGTAAGTGCGAGCAATAACAAAGATGGTGTATTCTACAGTTCCGTCGTGAGAATAAGAACGGAAAAAAAGAGCAGTATCAGGAGAAAATGCAACGAATTCAGCAGAGGCATCAGCCATAGCAGAATTAACATCAATAGAAGATCGGCCAGTAACACTGGTAGTAGCAACAATGGTTGAGGCTCTACCTTGCGTACTCACCAAGACAGAGGCTTTAGAATTATCGGCAACACTGCGGGCAACTTCAGTAGAAGTGGCAATAGTAGCATCAATAGCAGCCTGACTGGCTCGATGGACTCTCTTTTTGTTGACCGAGAGTCGATGAGACTATCGGCGGCGGCCTCAATAAAGTAGATTCCAAGAATGTGGAACTGTCTAGGCCACGCACATGTTCAGAAGCTTCAGGACTTGCACCGATGCTAAATCGCAAACCTCAATCGAAATTCAGAAAATCATCAGTAGCAACCGGACACTCAGGGTTGCAGTTCAGGTCAAATATTCATCGAAGTCAGAATAGGTATGATATTGCGTTGAGTTTCGCTGGAGTCCCTGTATGACGATTTGTTCTCGTATGCCTGCAAACAAGATAAACCTAGCCTGATATGTGCACTTTGTTTTTAACTGGAAACTCAAAAGTGAGCAACAACATCATGTGACCACTTTATAACACTGGACAGGCGAGGTCTTCGGGTCCAACCCGTGATAACTGCCCACCGGTTGCTTGCTAATAAGCCGTTGCCAGATGAACTTTCGCGAAAGTGACGGAATAGAAGTGGTCACTCGTTCAGTCAGTTTATTTTTTTTTTCATTTCTGTCGCCTAAGTCAATACCAATTACACACCCAAACAGTTAAATCGAGGATGGATTTGGTGTGTTAGAAAATCCAAGTGCCCGTAGGTCCCACTGGAATCCCATTCTTTGCTTCAACTTCACGCTGTCACCGTCTTGTGGCCTACGGTAAGTTCAACGATTATTTTCCTGATCGGTCAGCCGTGAGAGTTGAAACGTGAATACATATACGTAACTAACAGTTTTACCGGGAAAGGGCCTTATTCGGTGAATTTGATGAAATTGTCACACACAAGGTTTCACCCATGCTGAATTCTGACCCCATACAGCACAGATCTAATACGTAGCGAATTATGCGCAAAAAGTAAACGCTCGTTTCGTTTGGCTGTTACAGCCCGACCTCATGATATCACAAGTGATATAGTTTCTAGCCCTTCACAAGTCTTGAACGTTCCAAAATATTACCATTGTCGCCAGAAGACCTATCTAGAGCTGTTTTGGTTACCCTTACACTGCTATTACTTAGGCTGTTTCATGTCAGTATTGTCGCGGGACATCTCGACTTGCTGCTAATCATCGGAAGTCGTCCACCACATTCTAGGGATAAATTACTCTAATATCAAGCTCCAAATGAAGTCTCGGATAACCAATTGAGACAGAAATGTGGCACGGTGACCACGGAAAGTGATTATAGATTCACAGAACCGAGGGTTGCAGCTGCCTCAATTGCAATCTGTAGCCCTCCTGTTTGGTAGCTCCCTTTGTGTTACAAGTCCTACCTCGTGCGATTCTCTCTTCTGTGCTTCACTTTCACAGAGGAGTGAGCCAGATTGATCCACTCCCCAACAGTTGTCCTCATACTGATGGATGGTTTTATTGGACTGCCGATACCGCGTAAGACAGTTTTCAATTTCGGATTGTGCGTACAAAGAATCAAGCCCTGTTAGAAAAAAGAAGCTCACGGCTTGACATGAAGCTCACATAGTCTGACGTGATGATAAAGGCTCAAAAAGGAAAGACGTAAAGATCTGTGTAGATATGGGGTCCCTGGACAGCTCGCTGATTAATCCGAGCAGTTGTTGATTGGAAGATCCGTTGTTCAAATCCAACAGGAGCACCTCGACTGCTCCTGTCTAGGCTCGGCCAACTTAGAAGTATCTAGGCCCTTCCTTCGGACGCATCGCGGCCAAGAACCGAGAGGATGGTGAAGTTCAAAGACTTATTTTTTATTATTATTTGGGCGAGGAACCCGCACCGAGGAAAGCCTTTGCTAAGAAAGTTAGCATTTTTTGTGGTCCAGCCTCTTTGGTTCCATGCGGGAGCACGACCTACAGACATCACAGACAACAACTACTGAATTTGTTTGTTGGGATAAAGGCTAAACCGCCGAAGCCACACCAGTAGATGGGTGTCATTGGGAAATGCTAACTCTCAGAACTGCCACACCTCTGCTCAGCCGGTCCCATCGGCTTAAACTGTAAAGCTTATATGACAATATAAGGTACTCAATTTATGACTGCTTAGGCTTGCCGAGCGACAACTTAATTCGCCAGATCCGTGTCAGCGAATGACGAAGGGGCTTCATAATCCAAAATCCGAGCACAGCAGTCCAGATACCGCACAAAGCGCTTACAAGTTGATCACTATATGTGTTGGTGTGTGCTTTGTTTATTGACCAATCACCCATTATTTCGGACCGCTTTCTACAATATGCTTCTAATTTGACACCAAAATACACAGGCAAACGTGAAAGGACAAATGCGTGGGGTAAGAGGCCGAACGCCAGTATTGATGTTAGAAGTTTGCGAGAATTGCTCGCCTCGAGCCTTTAAAGTCGATGGTTTCTGTTCGCAAAATACGTGAGCCCTTGTGTGCTTAGCGGTTCATTTCCGAGGTAAAATCTTGACGAAAATAGGTGACGCCTGGGGTTATTACCCTTTTAATTTATGAAACATATTGTCAACTATAACATACTTCGCGAAACATCTGCTGCGCTCGCCACAATCGATATTACGGGAGATCCAGTAAGCTTCACTAACCACTAACTCATGCTCACCGTAAAGTGTATCCTAATGCTACGACCCCCTCCGTTTTGACACAGCATGAACACGTGGACAAATCTTTCCTCAAATTTCGAAGCGTACGTTTTAACTCGTAGACGTTCCTCCTTAAATATTGCCAATTCGGTCATCCAACTTTTTGCACTTCCCTATGTCTTGATGGTTATTCCACTTGCAGCGGCGGACGCTATATTTTTATTGAGAAATGCATTCACCCTTTTTAGTTTTCGGCATCGCTCCTCTTAGTCCTCTAGTGAATATCTTAAATGAGATACTGAAGAACGCTTGTACAAAATGTCTGAAGAACATACCAGATGAGGTTTTCCAATCACTGTGCTCAGATACAAACAGCAGCCTCTGGAAATCCCTATTGCACGGAGCTAGCCTGAATCTGTAGGCAAGAGCGTCAGTACATGAAGGCTCTGTGAGTCCGCACTGCGTCTACTGATTATTCCAGAATCATCCTTCAGAACGGGAATTTGGAACTAATCTCGAATTATTTTCCTTCGTCGTAAATTGGTTCTGGCCGGTCCAGATCCTTCTGCTTCTCTCTCAGGTGACTGGCTGTTTTTGCAGTTTTCACATCCACATTGTCTATGTACACATACGTCTGTCTCGGGCAAAACAATTACCTGACAGTTCGCCAGTACTGACAAATAAACAGTATCTTTTTTCTCTTCTTCGTCTTCTCTTGTCAAACCTTACTATTTTGGAGGACTTGATAGCACCTCCTTGCCAAGTCTCACCAAGTCTAAGTTGGTTTCAGTTTGAGGACTTCTGGCAACAGTAATATTCTGCAATCTCCGTCCTGAAATGGTGCAGATCACTGACTGCGTTTGGGCAGAACCAAAAATGTGGTACTGTTGAGTCATCTGCGGCTTCTTCGGCCACTGATACAGATGTTTTGACCTACGGACTGCTCGTTGCTTCACAACATCCCGTTTACTTTCCCGTACTTGGTAGGTACTTTGCGGATCTAGAGTTTTCCAAGAACACAGGTACCTCCTGACAGGCAGCTAGTGTCGACTGTTTGTTCTGGCACATTCCTTTCACACTCTCCTTGCGTGCTTACTGACTGGGCCTGGACGGATGCGCTTTCTGATTGTTGCACAATGGACATTGGTTTAGGTTTCTCCAGTTGCCAACTTGCATCATTGATCTGCCTTTTCATGTCAAATTCTAGACTCTTTTTATGAGAATAATCTATGACGACGAACTTAATCAATCATGGCATGCAACGCATTGTCTTTCTCATCCATTTTTATGTCTACCAGTCCTTATTGTATTTGACAATTGCGGGTCATTTTGTGTGTGATGACGCTTTTTGGAAGTAAACTATGCTAGCAGCGATAGCAGCAAGTACAGCAATAACCCAGATTGTCAAGCTAGGTTAGGAGATTACCCATAGTTTTTAGCCAGACATAGTTCAGACGTTGTCTGTGTTGGAAACTTTGCCCGAACTCAGATGAAAAACAAAATTTTTAAAAAGAACATATAGCATTGCTTTGATGTTCCACACTCTGCAGAACCGTGAGCGGATAATAACGGATAATATCTGTAAGTTATGAACTTTGGTAGATGTTGTTGAATACATTGAGAAGCTGGGTTTACTTATACGTCTCCTATAGCTCAGGTGACTCCTCTATGCACTCTCTATATGACTGTCATCTAATGACCATTATGTGCATACAACACCCACACATGGTGGGCCCAAACTGCTTTAACGTACTTTTTGTATCAGAAACGCGATACTACCGATGACTAGATTTCGTAAACACACAGTTAACCAAATTTTCTCAGACTGTCCAACTGCGGGTCATTGCCGTAAGCGCTAAACCAGTTGGCGTTCAAACAAAGGTGGGCGAAACTGTCTACACAGCATTTGAGTAGTGCAGCGTGCAACCAACGGTGAGGATGACATACATCACGGGAATAAAGGAGCCTATTGCTGAAGGGGATACAGCAGTGTTCGGTTTGTACAGTGTTGTCAAACGAAGAATGCCTCCGTTATTTCACTCCCTGTCATTTGGTTCGTTGGCATAACTTCAGTAGACTTTTTTGTTCTTTCGGCCGGCATGCTTCTAATATATGCATCTGTTTGAGAGAGCTGAAGCATGTTCTCTATAAGAACAATGGGTTAATCTCCCATGGGGTGAACCGTTTTACGAGAGTGATAACCTGTGCAGATAACCCGTGTGTGTGTGTGATAACCCGCAGAGAAGGTGGTTCAACAGAACATAGCTTGGCTGCGCACACAAACAGTTCTATCTTTATAAGCTTAAATTATGACGTATTAAATAGGATTACCGACCCATAAACTTCTTTAGTACTTCTGGAAATTTTTAAATGTATTAAATGCTCCGATTTTCAACCAGCCAATAAAAACCTCTTCAAAATTACCCTCTGAAATTTCCATAACAGATACGTTTGCTTTAAGTACAAGTTGAAATTTACCACGAACCAAACTTTTTTATGGTAAACCGCGTAAATAATACAGTTTGAATAGTTTTCTACCTGGAAGAATCTGTTCATACGATAGCTGAACATTCTTAGACAGCTTACGACGGGTTTCACCCTTCTTAAGGCTCAACAGTTGGGCTAAATCTCCAAACATCCATCAATCCCATGTTCTACTTGATCACAATTGGTGTGCAACCGAGCGTATGTCGCGATTAGTTTGCATACTTGATGTAATATTTTCACAATGTCATCTAGCTAGTAGGTGGTGCGTTGAATGTGTTAAAGAGTATTCAACTGGCGGGTTACTTGCTCATATATATATATATATATATATATATATATATCCCATTATCAGCGTCTGTTATTTCGACTACATTGTGGAAGCGGACTTTAAAATTCACTGAAGTTTTCTGGTCCCATTTAGGGAGTAAGCACGTTTATTCGACTTGGGTTGTATCATTTTTGTGTCTGCTAGACGGGTTATCCACCAGCAAAACAAGTGGATTGTGTACTCTGGTCACTACCTCGGCCTCTATCAGTCCGTCTGCACATTTTGGGCTCAAGATTTAACCAAAATATCCTGCCAGTGGAGTGTTGTCATCATGAAGAGTGTTGTGGCAATTGTTCTCACAAGCGTTTCGCCGTAACCGAATTGCTTACCTCAATGGATTCACGTTGCAAATTGTGACAACCAATCCAGCGGGCTGACGATGTGTTGCAGTTGGTCCCTGTTTTCGATCAACCATCTCGGAAATGTAGGGCAATACAGCAGACAAATTAGTACTGAGAGGCACATTTGATAGATCCTCACGATCCGCGTTAACCATTTGGTTTGTGTACACAAAATAATGCTTCATTGCTTCGTATTGATGATACCACTGAATTATTCGATAGGTGAGAACAAGTAGCACAATCAGGCATGCCAAAAACATTGCAAGCCTACAACGGAAGTTGGGAAAAAATATGTAGTAAGCGAGCAAGTGTAAAGGTAAAAAACGTAAACAGAAATCTTCCTTTGAATACTAAACGTTGTACTTCACAGTTTCATCTTCGCTCGCAATAGGTTTAGGAGACAGCTAGGAAAATGGTTGGTTTTGAAACCCAAATTCTCATGTGACGTTCCTAAAAACACTTCATTAGGGCGCACATGTTTTCATTCAAAGGACCGTTAACATGCTTCTGATGAGTATGGTCAGTGTAGTTTTTTTACATAAAACAGTACTGTTCACTACTGAGTTTCTGTCCGTATAAACTAATGCTGTTTCAGAAGTTGCTCTTGAACAGGATTCAGTATTGGGTTTTTACTATTAGTTCACATATATCTGTCGACTGCTCTCGAATTACGTACATCCCGATCTGAAAACCAATTTGGCATACTCCGAAAACACAAATTCACCGCCAGCCATGAATTGATGCACCTTGTTTGGAAGGCAACTGTCGAAAAACTTGAAGAATAAAACGTGTGGTGATCGTCCGTTATTGAAAACTTCCTCATGGATCTCTTTGTTTCTAGCCCCATCATTGCTGAGTTTTCCTTCTTGACACTTTTGATCATATTTTGTTCAGCGGCCAATCTTTTACCACGTGATTCGTTGACATGAGTAACCAATTGTTTACCGGTTTGTGACTGTCAAATCTCCCTAGATTCTCAACTTGACAACTGTTAGTGTATACCAAAAATCCGTTATCACGTTTCGAAAATTACTGAGCTACTCTACTATTCAGAGGGAGTTCAGCGGACATGGATGTATACGAAACACAAAGAGACTATCAGTTAATTCCTTGCAGTTCAGTGCAGAATCATAATAATGAATTCTTAATGAACTTCTTTATCCTTTTGGATTAGTGGCATCAGCTTCAGTTTCACCAGGAACAGAATCACGATGTGTATCATCGACACATTCACCAACAATACACTAATCGCCATACAGTTCGACAAAATAACGCTCACGACAGATGGATGATTACTCCGTGAATAGTGCAAAACCAATCTGGTAAAATAAAACATACATACGATCACGAACGAGGCCTCTACATCTTAAAACATCGTTAGCATGGGCACATCCAAGCACCATAGTGAAATTAACCAACTTTCTTTCCGAAGTTTTTGGCATAGAAAATGATGCCCTCAGTAACGGATCGTGCTTGGGTATGGGCAGTACATATCCGCAAACACCTCAAACTAACGAGCTTTATTGGCTGCTACAGTGAACCTGATTCGCCACCAACTATCTTTTTATGGTCATGTGTTAGTGTATCTGTTTTACTGAGGACGTGATAGTGGACATCCAAATGCCAAGGTCGGTGGATATACCAACAACCAAGCAGCCCAGCCAAGCTACCTAAATTCCGCAATTTCGACAAGCAACCTATAAGTAGAAATCACCTTCAATTCCATGGGTACTACGTGTATCAAGTTTCGTTGAAGATAACGCCAGCAGTCATTCCGTGGTGATCTCAGACATTTTCGCAGTCTTCTTCAAAAACTATGGCTAAGTTGCTTCTTACAGCATAACTGAGTTCCCAGGAGTTGCTCAGGTGTCACAAGTATAGCTGGGGCCAAAGCACTAAAGCTAAAACACTGACCTCAATGACATCCTAATCTGACACGTAGTGCTTTTATATATTAGGAAAACGCTTGGTGGATGTTTGGGGAACACAAAAAATAACACGATTTCCAAAACTCCCTGTCACATGCTCTTAGTCGCTGATAAGGCTGATTGTCAGCCTTCCAGAAAAAGACTTGTGCACAGCACCGTCTTCATTTTGAAGTAGGCTCTCACAGAGGACATGATAACTATTTGAATGGTAAGAATCCTCCCGAATAGGAAAATCCCCGCATGTGATTCTAGTCTGAAATATAGAGGTATGGCGACACGTAAAAGGAACGTAGTCCTTACAACTGCAGAAGCAGTAGAATAGACTCGAATTTTGCACCTATCGAATATGTGACCAGAAATTTGCCACGAGGAATTTCCATTATTAGGATAGTGAACGACATGTGGAATTATTAGTGAAGAAGGTATTCAACAAGTCCGCCTGATTCATCTCCTTCAGTGAACTACTCGTGTAGCGTTTGTCTAAATTGTGGCCCCAACAGCGCAACCGAAACCCTATTCCGGAGCATTTCGTCTCTTTTTATAAGAGGAACGCGCCATTGACTCACACAGGATAACACCCAGTTTCGCAAGAAAAAAATGATGATGCCCAACTGAAAATACTTCCTTCTTAATTTCGTAGTTACTACCTTATATGTTTGATATTTTAGAGTCGTGAACACTAGTGTGAGGTGACACAAGCCTTGGTGTTAATCACGTTGTTTGCATTTAGTATAATCTGGATAACATGTTTCGATAATTGTTAAGTCAAATTACAAAACTCTTGACCTGGGGAGAGATAACTTGTGAGAAGTACAATCAAAACGTTCCATTTCTTGGAACCCAGGGCTAACTGTACTGCTTACACTTTAGGATGAACCTCAAAACAGGCCATTTTGTAAGTTTAATATTGTAAGGACCCGTTCAAAAATGCTACGTGTTGTGTCGAGCTAAAAGTTAAAACACACGCAAGTGGGTAAGGAAATCATATCATTTTATAGAGAGGAATTTTATTTTCAGTGATGCGTTCCGACCGTGGTGTAAAATTTTGAATTACTGTCTGCTACTTACCGTTAATTGGAGAGGTATTGTGAACAAACATGCCCATTCCTATATTTGAGTTTTCTGGACAAGAAACCAGACATTCCACAGAGGTTGGCCGTTGGGTAAACGCACATACAGACACGGGAACATGAACAGTAAATCAACGTGCCAACATGACGTATCCAACAATTTATATAGACATACAAAGAATTTATTTCTCCTTGGGGAAAGATACACGTTAACTGGAACAATGAATTTATATGTCGTTCTGTTTGCAGAGGAAAACTGCCTTTTATCACAAGTGCATTTTGAACAAAATACGACAGTCGTATATCAACCATGAGTAAGTTTGATCATCGCGACAAAAATACGCTTGATATCTCAAAAATACAGACGTGAATTCTTCAGTAAAATTCAACCAGAAGGCACAAGATTACGGAAGAATTTAATTGGGCAACGGACAACGATTATGTTGGTACGAGGAGTATTGTGATCTGATGTACGTTCACAAAACACAGAGAGCTACCCTTTACCAAAGCAATTCGCTTCATTTATTGTGGTTAGCTGCAAACTCTCGCGGTCGGGTGAATAGGAACTTGTAGTGATAGTCTGATTTTCTTGCATTTTAGCTGGGCCTGATTTAGTCTTCGTAAAATGCAGATACTCTCATTACACTAGACATTAAAAAATAAAGGATTTGAGGTGCAAATTCTCTTTAGTGCTTTGTTTAAGCAATGTGACTGCTGGTGTTTCCAGACTGTTCAACATAGAAAAGTTTTCTAAATGACTCAGTTGGTCTCCTTGGAAGCAGTGTGTTATCTAACGGAAAGTCACATAAGAATGAATGAGAAATAGTGTAAGACGCATAGACACGTGCACGTAATTGGCCTGGTTTCTTCCCTTCATTAAGTGCTAGTATTGGCTAAAGCTCTCCTAGAGGTGGTCTCTACTTAAAGTGCCCAAAATGAAACAATTTTTCATGCTCTTGCAGATAGCGGCCTCCCGTTGGATAGGTTTTCCCCTCAACGTGTGATGACCGTAAAGAAGAACGTGTGCCTTTCTGTGCAGATCTACCACGCAAGAGGACTGGGTACTGCCAGGTTGCCCAAGCCTAGGCGGGCAGTCAAGATACCGTGGTTGGGCTGGAACCGCGGACCTTCACGTCGGAAAGTTTGCGCCATAACAAGTAAGCTACCTCGAGCTCGTTCTGATATGAGACACCAACTTGAAATTTAACTTTGTAACACTAATGAAATGCTGTTGAAAACTTGGAAAATCCAGTCTTGCCATGCCGTGATCTGCGACACGACACTTTATTCATAAAGGCATATAGTTATCCTCTTCGCATGTCCAGCAACCAAACGGAGACTGATTAAACTGTTTCATGTCAGTACTTTGTAATACACTGCATAAGATCAGTGATCAGCCATTCTGTACACACAGTGATGTTTTCAGGACAAAATCTTATATTATCCTAATCTGTTTATTCTATCCATCCGCATTATGTTCCCTTAAACTGATGTCACGTACACACGTACTGCTTCTCTGCGTGCAGTTTTTCTAGGTAATCCAGCCCGTTACACAAGTAACCATAGCCTTCACTTTGGCTGGCAAAACTAATTTGTGAAATGATTCATCTAGTAGGCGCGAGGAGACGGTAACTAATAACTGGAATATAAAGAGATATATGGCCACGTGATTAATGTTTTCTGTTCGTCATGTCGATCGACAATTCATTAATTATTGACTACAGACTGAGCAGGTACATAAAAATCAAACATCCTACATGGAACCCAAACTCATAAGTATGCTGCATTCAAAGAAAAAAAAACAAGCGACGTTGTATATCCTCCACATGTTTGCTCATATTAAGTTGGAGCTTCAAGAAATGCATGCATACATTTGCATCACTAAATAATCAGTTTTAAGCCAACATACAAACACCGAAGGCAAACGAGACTAATTCAGGCGTGACATTTTAATTTTTTCCTCAGAGGACCCAGAACATTTTTACTCTACGACATTTTAAACGGGGCCCAAATAGTAAAATGATGTTAGACATGTCCTTATTCTGTTTCGGATGGGCGATTTACTCCTGGCAAGATCTATCCACAAGAGAGTGGCCCCAGTAGCTGGATTCCAAGATGAGCTCTACAAAAGAGCTCATCTAAGTCACTCAAATAAAAAAACGATTTTTTGCCCACATTAACTCATAAAATTACGAATTTGGCAGTTAATCTTGGAAAGAGGGGAAAGAGAAGGAAAGGAGAATCAGCTTTGTATACCAGTAGTGTAACCAGTGAATCCAGATGTGGGCACCAAAAGACGGCGACAGCATTTGTCCGCTCTATAGACCAAACGTTAAAAGATCTCTTATTCACGCAAGCGTTCCCAGTTATACCCCAAGTTATTTGCGAAAAAACTGTCTTCCGTGAAAAAACGTTTAAGCTGAAACGTTGCGAGTGATTTTGTTCCTCAAGTCCCATTAGAGCGGGGGTTCTATGAAAATATGGCATTCTCCCAGCTTCCAGTAAATAGAAAGTGTAACGAAAGTGGAAGGGGATATAAGCTAAATGAATGAGAATAACCCTAGGACCAAAGTGTTACATGGCTACGTACCGATCGCTCGTGTGATTTAGGTCGTAGACAAAGGACCACAATGTTTTGTGACGATGACTGGAGTAATGCATATATACTATAGTAAAAATTAGAATTTTTTAAAATATTTATTTTCTTTTAGATTTTGAGTACTTTAGCTTAATACTGAGAGTTGTAATAGTCCAAACACTGTTTTAGTTCTTAACATTCCTGAACAAAAACGCCATAAAAACTCTCCTAGATCTTTCTGTCATATCTGTCGACTGGTGGTTGCTCATGAAAAACCTCGAAACATAATGCCTCTACACAAATCTGTTCATTTTAAACATAGCACACATTTATTCAGGAATATTTCATAACGAGTAATGTTCGTAAAACCACAGTTCAAAAAAGATTAAGCCTTGTGTGGAATAGACTATTTTCTGTGTCTAGCCAGCGGCGTTCTTGTTTTTTTCGCCCGAAATGTCTTCATCGATCCAACAGGGATGGCTCGATAGACATGCTTGTCAGTGAAGACAACAAAACTATTCGTACAAACTGACTTTGATAATCCTCTCTAAAATCCAAACAATAAATGTTATTTGAAAAAGACAACCCTTAAAAAAGTGCACTGGCTATACTTGGGCACAGATTAATTTGACTGCCAATTAGGACAGCAGTCGTTCCGCGGATCCAAGAATTTCAGGGCTAGGATTGGTATATATCTAGGTCAGCTTGCTCAACATTTGTCTCGCAAAAATTCAGAAAACTTAGCACCTGTTGCATGAATATAATAATAATTCGCTTTTTGAGATTATGGGTTAGAAAAGCCAAATTTTTAGCCCAAAAAACTTAGTCTCACTTCAAAATATAAACACTGAATGTAAGGTTTTTCTGGTTTTCTGTTCTTGGTAAGGGGTTGATAGGACAAACGCCGAGTTTGGCTAATAATTTCGCTCACTGCCAAGCAAAACCGTCAAAGTGTTATGGTCTTTTAATTTTCGTGTTTCGAAGGACTCGGACATTTGCCACTTAGACGATCAAGAACTGTAGGGCTATTTAACAGTGGGAGAAGTATGGCGGCCTCTGGCTTTTCTCGTCCAATTGTCTTAGCAATTATTAAACTTAAATTTAATCGCATAAAAAAAAACGTTTTGAAAGTCTCTGTTGTAAGCGGCTTACTGACTTTTGTCTCCGACGCTTCATCTCAGTGTAAATAACATTGTTGACGACTCAACGTAACTAGCTGCAAATAACTAGAGCATTTGCATATGATCGATTACGCTTGAAATCTGTCTGAATCAGAATGCCTTTGTCTTTACTATTATTCCTGTGAGTATCTTTTTTGGTGACCCACCAGCGGCAAACAAATTTTTACAGCAAACAAATCCGAACAATAAAATCTTACAATGTATTTCCTACGCCCTTAGTAATGAATAAACATGCATGCAGTAACACATGACAGGACGGAACAGTAATCCGGTAGTGGCTCATGCTGTAATTTTGGCACATTTGCTGTTGATTTTATTGACTGGGCTGCTCCTCTTCCATTGAATTTGTCATCAAATATCGGACCCAACTGAAATCGAAGTACGTAGCTCATAGTGCTGTAGAGCGTTATGTTATTGGTCTTCTTATTGCAGCTACTGTGGCTTCAAACTCTTTGGTACTTCCTTCAGTTGTTGCTTTTCCGCTAAACGCTTGCGAGTACGACTGCGTTGTGCTTAGACATCAAGGGCGTGTTCCGTAAGAGCACATTGTGCTCGCCCATGGGTTACAAACGTCCTGTGATGTGACCCAATATTTTTCTTCTCAATCCAAAAGCATTGTTGAGTGCTAGCATGATAATAATGCAAGAAGGCTATGATAGCAACGCGCGTCCATTTGTGGCATCAGCTCAGATGATGTGATTCCTGTTCTCTGGCGGGCAGTAATCGGTGCTGTTTCTGCCAATGGATCAACCAAAGAACATACGAAATGCAAAACGACATGTAAAGTGAAAAAATCAAAGTTATGGATTCATGAAACCCGAAAATATGCACTAAATTGCAGGAAAAGTTCTCCTGGACTACCCTTATATAGGGATGAGACCCCTGTAAAATCTGGATGTGTAGGACCGCCACTCTTCTTCAAAACGAAAAAATTTTACTGCTTCGTGTAAAACATTGTTCAAGTCTCGTGTATTTGACTTTCCACGGTTCACAGTTCTAGATCTGTGCTATTCCAAGATATAGTTAACAAACAGCACATTATAAGCTACTCGCAGACAATAAGCAATATCCTGAAAAACGTTTCAGGACAATGAAAAAGCCAAAGTCACAATCCAATACTTGAAAACAGCCGATAAGGCATGAATTCGTCCCACATTTGAGAGCTGTGTTAAAAAATATAACCCGAAAGAAATATTGTAGATTAGGATTATGAAGCTAGGAATGATAAGTGTCGTGACGATATTTTATGGTACTTCGAAGAGATGAAATCCGAGAAATGTGGAGAACCACTGGAGTTTGCCGAGGTAACCCTTTTGAAAGCACTATTTTTCGCTGATCTTTTATGCAGCAGGGTGGCAGTGAAGGAAGCAGCGCTGTCTACCGATAGCAAGGTACCCACGATTATTTCGTTTCTGGCTTGTGGTGTATTGGAAATTCGCAAGAAATGAGACCTTGGACGAACTGAGTGAATCTGGAGATTTTCAGCAAGGAAAATCGCATAAAATTTCTCATTATTACTGCGGACAGATTCTTGCTAAATTCAGTTTCAGTATACTGTGTATCAAATTTTCAGCAAAGTTCTTAAGTTCTTAATTGTCGTTGGGATAAAATTACTCACCATCGATACATTCGTGTGGATATTTTTGAGTGTTGCTCAACGGCTTGTAATCTAGTGGTTGAACTCGGTTCCTCTGGGTCAAACAAGTTGAATTGATTTGCTTGATGAAGTAGACAGGCTTCTTGGAACAGATCCGTTCGCATTGGGCATCCACTGTTCCGGTTATCTCTGGGTAAGCTAAAATCACCTGTTGTACCGGACTGTTCATCTGCATATCGACTTCCTTTGTATCTCGTTGTTGGATTTCGATAGTACACCTGGCAGGGTGTGAGATCTGCACAATGCGATAGGTAAGGGCGGGTACCTTCCCTGGATATTGTCAGGCCTGGGTTTCGAGCGCATATATGATGGACATCTATCGTGGAATCTGTGATATTTGCGGAAACATTGTTATTAGTTGTGTGTTTACAATGAAGTTGCGTCCATGAGGGCTGCGTTATCTTGGAACTGGGTGATGAAGTTGCACAGGTTTCGGACTGTTCCTCAGGTAAAAAGTATAGGTTATGGATATCCGTAGTGTCTTCCGGGATACGGTCAACATCTGGCATATCTTTAGCACTTCCTTGGGTCTCTGCTGGAAGTATATTATTCTTGTTGAACATGTTAGTGTGAAACACACAAGGAACTATTTTTGGTCTCGTAGCAAGCAGGAAATCCGGGACTTCACTGTTCTGGTTCTCTTCATCTGTTGACAAGCACGCTGTATTGAAGACGTCAAATGTATCCGCAAATATATTACTGCTGCCATGTATTAGACATTTATGCTTTAAAATATGGCTTTGTGTTGTAACATCCACTTTAGGTTTGAGAAACCGAATATCCAAATTAGTAGGTTGATCGATTACCGTATTTAGATTATTGTCCTTGGGAGATGACATGGAATAGTACTACGTCAGTCGCTGCAACTAAACTAGTTACACTTGAATTTCTCTCAAGCATATTCACTGTTTGGTATTCCTCCATGAGCAGCTCGAAACACGAACATCTGATTGGCTGCTCTCACAGGACCAATCGCTGTTTAGGCATTCTGAGCAATTCGACTCATTCGCAATACTTCCAGGAAAAAGTTCCCAAAAATACGATGATTATATTTTCACAGAATAGCGGTTTTCACGAAAAAGTCACACTGCAATATCTTTTGGTAAAACCACATTTTCAATCGTTCTTAAATTAAAAATCTACTCAACCATCTAATTTTAGTGTCATTAGGAGTCCGCACCTCTTGGGGTCCGAATAATCATTCGACGCGCATTTGAACTACATGCATCAGTATCGCCAGAAGAATTAAACTAGCTCTGATGAAAGGGGTTACGACAACTAACGAACGAACGGATGAGTATACAAAAGAATGTGCAGCCGACGAAGCCACAAAAAATGTTTGCTAAATAATGCCACAAAAATGGAAAGTAATGCCACATTTATCAAAATACGACAAACCAAAGATTATTCACTTTGGAGAAACACGTTTTGGAGGCTAGCGTCTAGCTTCAGGCTTCTACCAGTTGACTGATAGATGAATCGATCAAGGTCGTTCTCAATTGGCTGCGAGAACGACCACCCCACGTGGGTACTCATTATAAAGGTATTTTGTGCAAGAGGAGTCCACCGTTAAGCAAAAACTTGGTACTTAGGTGATGTGCAAATTGCTACCCAGGAAACCACTACTTATTTGCATCTGGGGCAAGATTTTTGAGTTCGTAAATGAGTACTCGGAAAACATGGAACACAATAAAGTACACTTTCGTAACATATACTTTTGTGTGTTATGCAAAGTTTTCCCAGCGGATATCGCTTGAAATTTTTAGACTGCCGAAAAGTTTCGGCACTTCATTAGCCCTTGAACATTACAGGTGATACACAACATTTTTATTAGCACGAGTCGCTTGTATAGTGTTTGCTGTTTGATCTCACCCGGGAATTCCAAAGTAAATAGATAAAAGCTGAAAATAAAGTATGTAAACTAGAGAAAGAGAGCCTAAAACAGAGGTATTTTTGTGATTGCATAAGGCTCCATCACATTAGAAAATCACCTTTCTTGGAGTGCACACTGATTACAAACTTGTCTTTTCCAATAAGACTTTTAGGCTGTCCTACAAAGGCAGTTACATGATAGGTCACAGCAAACACGACAGTTTTCAAGTTGCTGATCTTCTGGAATCTGAATGAATCTGACATACAGCGGTCGGCTGAAATTCACTCTCCTTTTACGGCTGGTGGGGAAACCCGAATCTCACAAGGCTCTCTGGTCATGCGGACGCACACCAACAATTCCGGCATCATTTATATTACATGTGTTATATCTGGGAAGGAAAAAATGGTCAGGGTGCTGCGGCTGATAAAGTTAAACATTCGTTTTCAGAAATCGAAGGTTTTGCCTCTGGTTTGGTTGCATTCTTGACGCGGACTTTACTCGAAGCTAATCGTAGCACATCGATTTTACCCTGGAAATGACATCTTGGAAGATTAATTTGACACGATCGAAATAATTCTGTCTGCTTAGAAAAGGTTTTGCATATCTTAATGATTTTGAGGTAAATTTTGGGCACACTTCCTACAATGGCTTTTCAGGCGAATTCAAGGCCAACCTCTCTTGGCCGATTTTCGCTCTTGGACGTTCGTGTTCACATGTCCACTCCAGCTGTGAAAATCAATAGCATGAAAAAAAAAAACGACAAGCTTAAGAGATTGCCCTTCGGAACGTGGTTTGTAGCCTCGATCTGCGCGATGCGCCTTATTCCTGGATTCGGCGACACTCTCGAACAAGTGAGGATGGCCTGCGTAACGGCTCTTGGGGCAGCATTTGGATCTATCTCAAGCGGCAGAATTCCGCTCCATTATCTAGTTCGATATTATTAACGAAAATCTTCTGGCCAGCGTGCTAATATTGGGACGAATTCACGTCTGCGTGCACGTTGCGGCGACAAGTTCACTTTGCGAATAATACGGCGTGAGACAAGGCTGTCCAATTTCTTTAGTGTAGCTCAGTCTCGTGAATGAACGCAGCCGTACACCCTACAATAACATTAGGGTTTTTCTAAGCCCCAAGAAGTGGTTCAACATCTGAGACTAAGATGACGGAGGTGTTTACCCGGCAAATGGCCAACTTGACTTTACGCATGCTTGTGCTTCTCCTCCAAAGAGGCCGATGATGCTGCCCAACTTATGTCCTTTATACACTTTGATTTCGTACTTTGACCAGCTGCGTAAGTCGGAGAATACATTGGTCTAAAAGTTAAAAATTGGAATGGTGACAATTGCATAATCAGCATTATGCAAAATCTTCCCGAAACCATACCGACCAAGAACCTCTGAATAAAGAAGACAACACAGGACGGCACACCTTAATTCAAAGGACACTCAGTATGCTGTAACTGACGATCATACTGCGTCAGTGGTTTTTGTGTTACTCCAGTGATCGACGCATTCAGTGGGCATGAAGACTGTAGCACCAGAAGTAATGTGCGTCAGTGTTACTGAAAACTGTCTTCAGAAATCTGAACTTGGTTAAAACACCTGAGATATCAGCTCGACACCCGTTTAAGACAGCTATCCATGGTTCATGTGCGATGTGCCGGGAGGCGACGCTGGGTGACTGACAATCACAAACCAATGTATCAACCCCGAAGAATGATTCTGGAAGTCTGCATTTACGAGATATACATGGATTCTTACAATGAAACGCAACTTGACTGCTAATCTGATTTTAGCATTTCAAACCCCTTTGTTCACGTGATATCCAAGCCATTATTGGAGTCCAGTTTTCTCTAGCGGAAGATTAATTACTTCATTATTTGGCAGGTGCAACTGGAATTGAAATAAATATTGGTTATTTTGTAGATTCACGAAATCCACTGCCTCCTCACTATTGGTAAGCTTTGTTGCGATATACTTGGCAGTCTGAGAAATTATTTCGCCTGGGACTTGACCAGTTGGTCTAGGTACTAAACTAACTGCATCGTAATCCAACAGAAGACTGGGGGTTTAATTATTGTTCAACTGTTGTATAAGAAAGGCCCACTTGTCTGAGCAAAGTTGAATGAAAATTTCTCTGTAGTATGATGGGAATCCCTTCAATTTTTTGCCCTGTTATTTTTACCGGATTCAAAAATGTGCGCTAACAACAAACTCTAGTTTATCATAGCCGCGGCATTAGACAGGGTAATAAGGAAATGATAAATGGTTAATTTCCGGTAGGAATATATTTAACTTGATAATCTGTGTTGCCAACTGCACATGACCAACGCAGTTTCCCTTTGGCGTAAAAGTACTAGCAGGTTTACATTTTGTATCCTGCACTGACTTTTGTTTCGTTTATCTACACTCGCATAATCATATATTATTACAACGCAAGCGGAAGATTCCAGAATGACTAGCTTTAAATGGAACACAAAATTTACGATGAATTATATTGTTCTTGAGCATCAGTGATGTTTGATGACTAATGGTTTATTGGTATATTTTCCTGTCCAAATAAAATGTAATGATTTGAATAGAAAACAGTACGTTGCGTATTTTAACTGCTGGCAATTGTGATGTGCCTGTCTGAAGTGCTTTCTTAAAACATGTAGCAAATAAGGTGATATTGTTGTGTTCACTCCTTTGAATGACACATAAAATGGATCAATCTCACTGGGGTATACTGCAGCTAACACCTTTGGCACTTTCATTTTTGTCCACCGTAAGTCCTGATTTTTTTACAGGTACTTGAATTCCACCCTGTTTTTTACTGGCATTACCCACTCATAATAGGCGTTCAGTTTCTGGTCCCTCACTAGCGCTTTCATTGTTTTGGTTTAGCGGTAGTTTGGTAAAATTCTGAGGTTTTTTCAAAGTAGTGCCAGTTTGGAATGTTCAAAACTCTGCAGGCTGCGGTAGTGTGTACGAAGCAGGATGCTGTGTTGGAGTTATCGGTAGCAGTGCTCCCTACTGAGGACAGTCAAGCACACCTGAGCCTGAATGCTTAAAATTATTTTTGAAAAATATACCTACATACTAGATATGTTTGGTCATTTTTTCTGCCAAGACGTCAAACTATTAATCTTTTGCTTTTTCACTATCCATTTCTACCTTCGAAGAATGCAATCTGTCTTTTGAATTTTCTATCGAAAGGTGAAAATCGGAAATGTGAGTTTGATCGAATCTGAAAATAGCTTCGTGTCCAAGGTATGATAAATGTGGCTATATTCATGGAGTTACTAAAAAAAAGTTAGGAAGAGTATAGTGGAACGATCAGGTTATTTGTTTCATTCCTCTTAATTCCTATTTCTCGAAGTGTTTATTGGTTCGTCTTTAAATATTGGAGAATTTTATTTCAAGAGCACCGCGATAACTTTTAATTTTACAATGCAGGGGAAGCTTATTGTTCACAGTACTCCGACTACAGGTTTCCTCGTGAAGTGTCATTAATCTGCTAATAACGTACTACCAGCTGATTCGAGCGTCAGGCTCAAACATTCATCAAAGTTTCTTGGTGTGAAGTATGTCCTACCCCTGCTTCTTGTTTTTTCGATCTTATGGAAATTGGCTCAGCATTCCTTACGTCCAGTCGCGAACATTACCAAGAGCCTCTGTAGTTTGGTTTTCCACTCCTGTTCAGTGTGACAGACAGCCGTCACCTAAGTAACTACTGTGAACTATCTTGAAGTGCAGTTTGCTGGTTAGTGCTAATGCAAGTTTTGTGGAATGCTGCGCTGATATTTGAGGGTAAATGTCGTTTGACATTGTCAGTTTGCGACTGGCCTTGACTTGTAAGCGCTTTAAACGAACGGGTGGATCTAAAATATCCGAGGGCAAAGCTGCTTCAGGTTTTGGAGGTGTTATTGTAAAGGTTGAATTGGGTTTTCTGATGATTATTCTTCTCGCCACACCAAGACGTCTAACTCAAGCCCAATGTGCCGAATCTGACGTTTGTCATTGGGATTAAAACCCGATTGGGATCAATCCCACCTATAATCAACCCAGTTACATTCCCTGCTTACATTCGACAATTCACAAACCCCCCGGATTTCGTCCATTTTAGTTGATTTCATTTGCTAGAAAATCGACAGGCCAATGTTAAACCCATTATGCAAATAGAATTGATAGCTTCACAATATAAGTGAACCCCTACATATATCACTAGATATGAAAGCAAGCGCGTGTGTTAGGTGTGTTAATTGGTGGCCGTTACATATACATGCATATATATACATATATAATTAAACGGTACTAAATCCCAGTCTCGTAAAGCACACATTTATAGCTATACCTTTCAAGAAGGACACTCGAAAGTACCAACTGTATTTGCTCCCCCGAAGCACAATTCAGTAACTCCAACCGAAAACCAATGCGTAGGAAAGACTGCTTATAAAAGGATCTTTCCAATAGGATAAACGGTGTATTTATGTTCAGTCAAGTGATCGTTTGTCGGGGATTTATGCGAATCTTTCACTGAAGGACTTTGAACATTTAGATCCGAATATACACACATCAAGTGTGTGGTTCAGAATGATGGCACTGTAAATGGAATTCAACTTATGGGTCATGATCGGACTGCCTAAAGGAGACAGCCTATTACTTTTTGTTTACCCCACTGATAATGTTACTACCCACTGGAAAAAATAACCGGTCCAATAACGATGATTGTGATCTGTCTCCTTATGGTTTTTTTTTCACGGTTATCGGAAAGAACTTTCAACACTTTCCGGTTTCAGTTTAGAGTAGTAAATGATTATGCACTTGAAATATTATCCCAAAATGGTATACAAATAACAGGTTTAAAATCCGGCCACTAAAATTTGCTCGATGACTGGGCACCTCAAAATATGCTTAATCTTTGAGATGATATCCCAAGAATAAATTAGGATCGGAAACACCAAAAGCAGCATGCTCATTAAATCTTCCAGATGTCTGTTTCCACCCAAATACTTTCCCAAGCTCGCACCTGCACATCAGTAACCATAGATCTAACTTTTCGGACAGCCATTCTCTTATAAAATACAAAGTGCAACTAAGAATCATCCCCCTGTTCTCAAAGTCCCGTTTAGGTTTCACTGGTAGTGTTGAGCAGCAACATTCATAAATGACCAATAAATATTTATGACTTCAAAACACATCATTTTCTGACCACAACGACAAGCGAGTTGTGATATTATCTAACCCTCAAGGGAGGCATTAACTGGCTATTTCATTTTTAGGCGTGCAAACGAATGAACGTAACACCAGTTCATAACTGAGAATACAGCATCCTTAAAATTGAGCGAAGTCTGCGACTTTGGCCTAGGTAAAAAACGAGAACCTATTGCGCCCTGTCGTTATTTCCGGTATCTATTTCCATTTTCTGTTTTGGTTTCCTTTATTGACTCTGACCAGGACCGGGGCGTTCTAGATTTGAATTTTATAAGATCCAATCAACTACTGGATTAGGTTAGACGTTGCGAGACGCACAGTTACCAAGGCATGGTGGACACTTGGTAGTCCTGACTGTAGAACATCTAACATAAATGGCGTGCAAGTATGCGGATGGCCTGACGAATTTTGCTTTGTAGTGCGTCATTGGGTCTCACTTGTACTTACAGTTGTTCCTTTTAAAACAAGCGACGCTGGGCAGAGTTAACCATCTGCGGATACCTCGAAGGAGGCACATCCAATGCGTTACTTTTATAGCAGTTATCGCCTCACTACCTACCGACAGGTGCATTTCCATGAATGGAACTCCAACTGATTATTGACCTCTGCAAACTTCTCACTCACTCCCTTTCTACTGAATGCATCGGCCGCTTCAAAACTAAGGTCCCCGCGGTTGAACAGAATAAGCATTTTGTTACGTTTTGCCAACCTTCAGTTGTGGCACTACAGGCGACCTGTTGTTTCATATGGAACTACTCCATATCTGTCTGAAACTAAACAAAGTAACAACGCCAATGGAGCTATTTAGGATCTAGCTGTAAGCACAACAGCAAATGCGGTACCAATTGTTCCAGGATGTTTTGTATCGGACAGAACACGGCACCACTCCTTTACACAAAATTCAACTTGTACCCTCATTTGCATACCAATGTGGGTTCAAACAGAACATAAGGCTGATGGAAACTCGGGGACTGCGCCTACCTGATGAGCCCCAAGAAAGGCAAAACCGGTCCTGGGTTGTCGAAGAGTTTTCAGCAAACTTATGAGTAGTTTGCTTTATGAAAATATATTGCGATATCTCAAATATCGTACCAAATGAAACATGAAGTGGCCTTTGTGAAGCGCATTCAGTTGAAGAGCATCATAAACGAGAGATCCACTTGAGTCTCTCGTGAAAACCAAATTGATTTGCAAATGAGTGCATTTGTCGCAAACGTTTAATTTGTTTTTTAGTTCATCAAATTATACACGCCTAAACTTATTCACCAATAATACTACCAAGTGGAGCTTTCCTGATATTGTCATTTACTGAGCAGATTGCAACTCGCACGATGTCCGTTTGGGTTCATCAGCGACTGTCCATAACCAATCTCTATATCTACACAGTTTTGCCCAGTAAACACCTGTACGGGAGACATAATTCTACCTGAATTCATGTGCAACAATTTGACCAACGAAAGGATGAGTGTTAGATTTCAGATAGTGTCAAGTTCTAAATTCCAGCTCAATCTACAGTATAAGGAGTTTTTGTATGGATAGGACAGTGTGCAGTATACACAACTATCCATTGCGATGGCGACGCACGTCAAGTGTGTCTGCCGATTTTATCGCCTTTCACATGAGTTACACTCCCATCACACACAAGCAGTAATTTGTGATTTGCAAGCAGATAAATATCAGCCAATACACCCCTGATGAAAATTTATTAGATAAGTATAATGGGTTTTAATGAGGCTACAACCGCTACGCCTTGTGTGTCTGTCACCGTAAATCCCAAATCAAGAAGTTATCCATTGTGTCTCATTTGACTGCTTATCCATGCAAGTTCAAACGTCACTTCGGAATCTGCTGCACGCATCTGTAGGAGCTCCTCCGAAACAGTGAACCTCACACTGGCAGCTCAATCTTGAGATTTATTTCTCATAGGATTTCACGATTTTTGAGAAACCTTGAGTTTCAATGAGTAATTCTCCATTGAGCCATACTAAACCATCACCCCAGTGAAGTTATTCGTTTCCAGAATTTGTGCCAAGAAGAACCACTTCATTCTTCGTACCGAGTAGGTAACTGTGAACAAGGTGTATTGTTTTGGAGTTATTGTGGAGCGTAGACTGCAGCTAATGAACACACATTTCAGTGGAATCCCAAAGCAGCTAGTTCAAAGTGGTAAAACTGTAGGTTCGCATTGAATTCTCTCATATCTCTTTTAGGAACGACAAATTTGCGTTGTCTGGAATAGGAATTACGGAGACGCATTCAGCCACTTGGCGACTGATAATTCAATGACTACCGACACAAGTCTTGGCGTTCCGTTTTAATGGTGGTTATGTATCCTGATATGTCGTACTAATATGTGGTATCCTCAGTCACATTACAATAAATCTGGCCAATTTCGTGACTTTTTTTCAATATTCGCATGATTAACTAAAAACGAGATTATACAGGCGAAGTTTGTGAATTTATACGATGGGCTGGACAGCGGCTCGTAGGTCAGTATCACAATGTCCTCGTTGTGAGGTATCCTGCTCATGAGTAAATCTACTAGTTCGTTGTTCGAGAAATTCTGAAATGTTTTCTTAGGAACCCACCTCTTCACCACAACAAATCCACTGTTGAATGTATTTCTGTGGATTCATCAGCTAACTTATAGGTGGAAAAACTTCCTTTGTTATCAACCTAGACGTCCTTAGTCTTGATAATTTCGAGAAAACATGTTAAGTAGTCAAAAGTTACTGGCGGGAATATACCAGTAGGAAATGTATGATAGAAGATAACAACCTCGAGCGCTAACGATAGGTAAATCTGTGCCGCTAGAAAGCGATCAAGCTCAAAGCACCTGACCTTTCGAAAAACACTCATATAACATGTCGTAGTAAGTGATCTCCTGACTAACTGACGCAAAATCCATTGCGAACCTTACCCAGTACAAACCCAAAGTACAAGAAGAAACGTTGGCTATGAATTGCTCCCCCGGAATGACTGCATACACGCAGCTGGGATCAGTTACGTGGGCCGCCCTGTAAGGTCTGGAAACATTATGCAAAAAAGAATCATGTGGACTATAACTAGGAAGACACGGGGATTTCGAAGCGCCTAGTATGTTAGCAGTCGCCTTGATTTTTCAATCCATTTGTTGGCATCCTTCACACCTTTCGGCAGCAACGGGAGCAGTGTTCACAAAGAAGGATGGTAGTTAGGCATGTTCAGGTTAGGCAAAAGACTAACCTGATAAGAATTATGTACTGATATAGATGTTCTGATTTTCACCACTTACGGGTCGAAACCTCCAACAAACATCACCAAACCTACTTGCAGCACCATCAGTCCACAAGTGGCTCGGAGGAACAATTTTTTTTACAAGATGATTGAAACTTCCTTCTGAGAAGTTTTCACTCGAGGAGCCAGTCAACATGTATCTGTGTGATGTCGACTGTATCACGTCGCAATTCTGTTCACATAACAAATGTAGGCCAGATCGCATCTGTTTTAACATACGATCTCACACAGACTGTCAGAAATGGGCACCTAAATCAGTGCGTAATAATCAGTGGTTTCCTAAGTGAATCTTAAACAAATAGATTTCCTCTTCGACCTCACCATGATGTCAGGAAGTTGATAATATATATATATATATATAAGCCGACGACTAGATAAATGAATAAATAGTGTGATCTTTTCCTAGTGCTCCCTGTTTGGTTCAGCAATCATTTTTCGTACGGGAGTGGTTTATCTGGAACCTCTGATTGCAGTGATAGACATAAAAGAGACCACAAGTGTGGCGGTTATACCGGATTACGCAGTGTGATTCTTCAACCATCAATCAGGTTGACCCGGAACGAGAATACTCGACCTTCATTGCTAGTTTGTACTGGACACAGATGTCGAGATGTTGGTTAAGCTATAGATTGATCAAAATGGACCTCACCGAATCGTCCAGATATTAAAACATCTAAGCTTCAGTGTGACAAAATGGTCATGTCGTATCAATTTGTAGCCAAATGCTTAAGCCTAATGTGAATGATGTACACGGGTCTCGTTTCCTACCGGAAAGTCAAGTAATTATTTACATTGTTTGGGTAAGTGAAAGTTGAGGTCACGGAAGGATCAGCAACGTCAAGCAACATCAAGAAAACGCTTTAAGGCAGACTCCTGGATTGCGTATTCCATGATAATTAATCTTTGGCCTGTCAATAAATATGCTTGTTTCGTATTTTAAGGCCCAGAATTTATAGGCTTGCACGTTAGAATGCCTGGTTTAAAACTGCAAAGACGAAAGGATGACTGATTGCCCACAGACATGAAAAACCTAATCTCAAAGTCTATGTAATCGTAGAATGTTCAGTCGATTGTTTTCGTTTACTTGCAATTTAACATGTGGGCTTGAAACACCTCCATAACATGTTCACCGTATACTTCTACCGATCGTTCCCACAGGCGGCTCTTTTTTTGGTCCCGTCGTGTCAACTAATTGAACTTCACCATCAGGTGTCCCATCGCGATGTTGCCGTACATGGTGTAAAGCGAAATACGTTAAAGTCGCAGTGCTTAATTATTTAATCAAGCATCTGGATTCCCACAGAAATGAGCTTGCAAGTACCGAGTGCACTGGCTTCATAGCGGCCAAAATCGACCGGTCGCTATGCGGTTTTCAGTGGACGAGGTCTCGTGTAAGTCATCTTTAGGGGCGACAGCGTCCAAGATAAGAAAAAATCCGAGCACTGTACTCAGGCTCTTTTAATTCACTTCCTCAGTCAAGATATCCAGATATAAAAGCCCAGATTGTGCAGACGCCCGAAGAGACGATAGTGAAGCTGAACAGATTAGATTTTGCATTATATCGTTATCTTCAGATTCGTTACTGCGACACAGCATCAATCGGAGAAGTCCGACCAGGCGACAAGCTACGGTGGATTGGCACGACCCACTGGAGCACCGTAATTTGTGAGTACAAGGAGTGTCACGTTACAGTTTCTCACAAGACCTCCGTGGGATATCAAATTAAATTAAAGGGTCAAATGTACGATCACGTCTCCATGGGAACATGAAGAACACGATTTAGATACAAAAACATTGAGTTGTGAATTGATGCAATTCCGTCTATTTTTTAAATACTTAGCAACACGATCTCTTGCTCTAGTAAACTGCCTTCGATTTTAAAAGGATAAGCAACTGTTGGAAAACGGCTGTTTTCCCCCATCTAGAAGCTGCGAACACAATAGTCTAAAAGAGCGGTCTCGGGGATATATCACGCTATAAAGCAATGGGGTTTTCAGTACGGTTTGATTCTCAAGGTTTTCTCCGGAACAACCATTTCCAGTATCCCCTAGGGGTGATCACGATAATATGATAACACTAGTTATGGTTATATTGTACTGTATTTTCAGGTGTTCACTGAGCCGCGACCAGGATCGCGCCAAGCAATCCTGTAATTCAAATGACGCCACAGTCATATTTCACTATGATAGATAGCTCGTCATTTGGGAGACAAAACAGCCTTTCGTCGATACAGATTCAGTTCTTTCTTGAGCAAACTTTCGTTTCTGAAGAACCCACCTGTCCTTCTAAATTTATTGCATAAGGTAGCAGGAGTAGAGACGTAAATAGAATTACTGGATAAGTCAACGTCCGGAGACAAACAAGACTCATTGCGTGGAGATTTCTCGCTGCGGTAGGACTAAACCCTAACTGGACCTACGCTTGTGGCAAAGAAGGATATTTCTTTGACTGAAATGTAATCAGTAAGCTTCATCTGTCAACACTAGTTTAAGCGGTACACGGCGGCTCACTAATAATAGTGACGTGGGTCAACTGTTGATCTATTAGGCAGAAGTGTCGCGAATTTATGTGAAATTAAGCGCACATATGTGACTCTCGCGGCTGCTCATTTGGTAGGATGGCAGAACGCGGGTTTAAGTTCGAACCAAAGACTGTCATTCCAAATTGACATCTACATCACACTTGTTCCAACAATTCTCTTCCTGCGCCAGGGCCATTATTATGCTGAGTTTATATTAAAGTGAGAAAGCAATCGGCACTAAGTTCACTCGTTTTAGAGCTTATCAGCGCTGAATGTCTTTGTCCATGCCGGGGTTTTAACTGGGCTGCCGTCTTACCACTACTCCACCAGCATTCTCTGGATGCACCTAAGCTGTCATGCCTGAGCAGCGAACGCGTTATCCCTTGAGCAGTTTGATTGGTTTGTCCTACGTCTCGAAGGTTGACCTGGCAACTGGCGTGGATGGGTTGATCGGTTGACCCTCCTGTCAGGAATTGCGTGTCAGGTAGCCCTACGGATACCTGAAACCTGCTGAACAAGCAACCGCCTGAACGAGTTCACCTGTTAACACGGGCACTGAAGATGCGCTTGTGGAGTAGCTGTCATATGCTTACCTCGCATGTCAGATATACGGGGTTCATACCTTCGCACAGCCAAGGGTGTGTATCGCTGAGCTGTAATAGAAGTGAAACTTGAGTTAGATGTTTTCCCTCTATGATGTGGACAGACCAGATTAATTGCGCCAGGATATGGGGAGAGTGTACACAGGAAAATGCTTTGGATGTGAATTCTACAAATTCCGCGACTACCTAAAACTCATACAAGAAATATGAAGGAGTTACAGCTACTGCTTCTTTGATGTCCCCGCAGATTATCCATCCAGAAATGCTCACTGCAGACAGTCTTTTGCTAGCCATTCTTTTTTTCTGAATATCCTCATCTACAAGTGATGTACCCTGGGTTACTTGAACGGCATTAGCTCTGTGGGCCTTTGTATGGGGTGGTCCTTTATGGGAATCTAATGCTCTGTACACCTATGTACGTAATTCCAAGGATGACGATAGTTACCTAACGTCTGGGGGCTCAAATATGAGCTGAATAAAGTTTCGTGAGGTCGCCGTGGCTGATGGTTCCTGTAAGGATGACAAAGCTGTACAGTGCTCCTGGGTCTTCACATTAGATTGACTACATTTACCGGAGGAAATCTCTCCTAAGAAAATTTACAATGTCTTCACACGGTCAACAAGGAAAAAACGGTTTAAGTGGCCTTCAAAATGAATGTTTAACATTCTCCGCTCCCAAGGCAAACTGATGCCTTATTACCAGTGCAAATGAAATTGTTAATTTTGATTACGAGTCCTTTACGTTTTACCAGGGATGAGGTGGACTTCCGTTTGAGAAACAAGGTGGGAGTATGGTAGACTGGAAGGAAGGATAATTTCACAATACCGGTGGGACTTCCATCTGAGAAGTTGTCACTCGATTTACCAGTCAGCAAGTGTGGCTGTAAGACGAGTGGCAATATATTCTGCCTAATTGCCAGCCAGTCACACTGCTGATCGGGCCCTTGTGGCTTAACGGTTAAGTGTTCAGACTACTAGCCTGGTCGCTGCGAATTCTAAATTTCCTTGAGTTTTGTGGGATGCGCACGGCTGATGATTCCTGATAAGGGTGAAAAAGCTATACGGAAATTCTCGGCTTTTCGGCATGGACTGGCTTCGATTAATGGACGAAACCTCAGTTGGAACTTCCCGAAACTCCTCAAACCACGAAAATACTCAAGGTCCATCGGCACAGACTGCATTATGTCAATATGTGTGCAGTTCGTCTGGGGACCAATTTAACCTGCACAATAATCCGCATTCGACGGACTGGGCAAAATAAACGAACCGGCATGCCATCCTCATGTTTAATGCAGGGGTTACTCAAGGAGATTGCTCGGGGATACGAACTGCGCATTACCTTTCAAGGACACCCACTGGTATCAGCAATGCCGAATTTGGATCCTGAGGAAAAGAGTAACGGTAGCGGAATCGGTTGCCCTTTTCTTTCGTTTTTTTTGCAAGTCAGAGTTGCATTATATTGTTAACGTCACGATCACTTACGGTCGACACTTGATGTGTCTTGATGTGTCGATAGTTAAAGAAAGTAGTACACGGTTTCACTGTCTTTATGAGATAAAGCCACACAGTTTGCCAAAATGTTCATCTGGTTCCCAGAATTACGACTCCGTTGTTACATTGAGATATGTCTTCAACAAACAATCACTTTCTTTTTAGTTTCCTACATGGATCTGAGTAAATAAAGAACGCTTTTTTACCCAGTCCAAAGCCTAGGATAACAAACACGCAGTTATATTGTCCTGATATTCTATTCTTCTCAAAGAGACACCCCAGACCTCAAGGTATACCACAAAAGGGTATGTAGCAAGTTTTATCTCTGGAGAATTCGCTCCACAGGTGATTTACTCCCGAAGAAATGCAAAGAACCAAACTCATATGCGAAAAATTCAGTGAAAAAACAAGCTAGAAAAGATAGAAGGCAATGTTTCGAGCACTTCGTTGGCTTCATCAGTTGAACTAGGTGAAAAATTCATAATGTAATTTCCAATACCGCTGACATGACTTGAGTTTGCCCCAACAGTGTACACAAAATTATCTGGCTTAAATTGCCCTTTTGACTCATTGATCCGTACACTGGTCATAGTATAGCTCGATATCGTTTGATAATTGTGCACTGGTTGATAGATTTAATGAACGAAGTCTTGATGTTAATGGAGTCGACAGTAATGTCGATCAGGTGCCCAACTACGAGGAAGAGGGAAGGATGATGCAGGCCAAGTGTAAACATTCCTAAATAAAACGATGATGAACATTTTTTCGGTTAGTAAGCTAAAGAATACCTTTAGATATCATATGGGAGTAGAAGGCTGCAGGCAGGTTTGACCTGAGGTGCTCTGTGAACAGTAAAGCGAGACAACCGAAAAAAGACACATTTAGCTGACATTTCAGGTTGGACTGACAGTTAGTTGCAATTTGTCGCATTTTGGCTTTTTCCCAGAGAATGTTTTGCCGCGAGAATTTCGAAAGGATAGCAACTATTTGTGTGTAAGTACGTAAAGAATGACAGCTCCGGAATGCATGTTGTAAAACGAGAAAATGAATGTCTTCTGTTGCCTCTACAGCCTCCACAGCAAAAGAGTGGAGAATAATCGAATATTGTTGTTCTGGCTACTGAACCTAACTTGACATACTAATGATTCTCCATTGATTTGCTTATCCACTCATATACTTTTAATCTCCACTTGTTTTGATCATCCGTACCCGACGTTCGCCTCACCGCAAAGACCATCCCGTACGGCACTAATATTTTAGCGTGTGTACTTGCATCACTGACCTATTTAACCATGCGTGTTCGTGCCCAGTCTGCTGGGCCTGCTCTGACTTATTCTGTCGTGATTACCTTGTGATCGCTCCACAAATCAGAATCATGTGACCGGGCTGGGAAGTGACGACTAGAAAACAAACTCCGAGCCAACATTCCGCTCGCTATTGTTTAGTATGCGGAACTCGACACTGCGCTGTGTTTCTGCGTGACAGGTAGCATCTGTGATCTCCATGAGCGTGGATAGTCGAGGCTTGTATAATGTTGCTCACTTTTGTGTACGTAGTATCGTTGACTTACGAACCCAGCTAGTCCTTTTGATATTCAGGACCGTCAAACTTACGCGTGACTCAAAGTCCAGTATCAGAAACCTGAACACTGAATAAGTAGTGTGGCGAGTCATGACATTCTGTTTCAACTTGCAGTATTAGGTCCAGTATGGAAATTTACGTTCTATCTGACATATACACTCATCTGCATACCGATTTGGTTTTGATGGACGTCTAAGCTGGAAACCAGCTGAATCTCTCGTTTATGATGTTTCTAATCAAACTGGTGTGGAGATGAGTGTGTAAGTCGGATTTCGTGCAATTTGGGTTCAAGCAGAACATAAGGTTGACAGAAACTCGGGGACTGCGCCTACCTAATGAACCCCAAGAAGGGCAAAGCTGGTCGTGGACTGTCGAAGAGTTTTCGGCAACCTTATGAGTAGTGCATTACTTCTGTACATTATATTGTTTTGGAAAATCATTGGACACCGGTGACTTATTAGTTCCTTGCCTAGCGATTGTATAAAACTAAGCTAAATGTAAATAAACTTCTCGAAGTCCAAAACTTGTTTGCGGTTCGCACTTTTGTTCACTTGGACAAGTGTTTTCATACATTATTTGCTTGAGCGAGCCGCGCCTGTCGCGGTGGCCTGGTTTCTGTGCTGCAATTACCCTCTCGGGTACATTGTTTAAAGCTTTGCTCCTGAAATTTAGCCATGCTGACAAAACTGACAGAAATCGGCCAGATAAACAACAGCGAGTAAGCGTGCTATGAGCGTTTGCAATACAGGGCAGTTTGGGAAAACGATGTGGTGTGAATAAAGCCAGTTGTTTCACAAGCGACCAGCACCTTCAAAATTATGGAAGAAGCGATGCTGATTTTGCCGGGAGATTGTGGGCTGATCCTAAAATCCGCACAGGATGATAATCTAGCGGTTAGTTTTGATCTTCCGGAGGTTATCTACGACGGTCACCAGTTTACAGGAAGTTGGGCATCGCTGTGCGGAACATTTGTGCACTGTTGAGGTTCCTCATACGGAACTTTGAGTGACGTGTAGGTTCGATAATTCCGAATATCAAAAGGAATAATTGGGTTCGAAATTCTACAGTACTATTTACACAAGGGTAAGCAAAGTTATACAACAAACCTCAATTGTCGACGATCGTATCGTCAACAGATGCACGAGTCTGTCACTGACCGCAACAGTGCAGTGTCAACCTCCGCACAGCAAGCAACATTGGGCGGAATTTTGGCTCAGTGGAGTAGGTGACGGTCGCCCCTTCCGACGACATTCTCGTGAATTTGATTGGCTGTGCGATCACACGGATGTCATGAGAAAACAAGTCAGGGCAGGCTCAGCAAACGGGAAACGAACGCGTATGAGTAAGTAGGTCAGCTGCGCACATTCACACACATTCACACATACACAAGTGTCGGACGGGAGGGCCTCCGCGGCAAAGTGAGCGGTGGGTACAGATGAACAAAGGTGATGGAGATCAAAAGGATATAGGCAGAGTCAACAGATGAATGGGGGAACTATCGTGAGGTCACATTACATTCAATAGTCACTGTAGAAGTTGAGCAGAATTGTGCTTCCCATAGGGTCCGCATGCACAACCGTGGTCCGATGAATCTCATCAATTCATCTGTTGACAATCGAGGGCTGCTAACAGACTGCACATTCTGTTAGATTTTCTTTCAAACCCAACAGGAATTCAAGGGTGCCGCCCGGTCGATCGGCTCGGATTTACTTCACTCAAGGACACCCAATCTCTGTTTCGATCACCTCGAACATTTTACTGCTCCAAAAAATATTATTATTTGCTGATAACATATAAATACATGCGTCGGTACGCTGGGGCCTGAGACGTATTGGGGTTCTGAAACAGCGTATACAAATGCTAGACATTTCACAATAGGCTTCGGATTAACTGTATTATTCGGATATGGTCTCATAAACCTATCAAAGAGTGTCCACAATAGAAGGTACGTTTACCACCGTATTGATCGATAAATACGCTAAGTTCCGAAGATTTTCGGTCAGGGCAAACGTGCGAAGACATGAGGCAAAGGGCTACAGTCAAGCTTTCGTAAATCAACCATACGTACTGTCGCGGGTTTTCTGGCTTCGTAGCCTATCCTCCACGGTCCTCACAAGAATCGTAGTAAAACAATGATCCCACACCATCTAGCGTTTGAATAGTGTAAAATGTTGAAATAAACCGAGATTCCGTATATCCTCCTGAAAATACACGTACTGAAGCTTATTCAAGAAAAGTCACAATGGCTTGTCTAATGCACCATGCCACCAGAAACAGTTTAGGAGTTTCGGTGTTAAAATCTAATAGCTTTGCTTGGCTCAGAGCTCACTTGCAGTGCACTGGGGCATTAGGAGTCGGACGGTGATCCATTAATCCCAGTATCATCAGGCTTGACCAGCACCCCCAGCCAACAGCGTTACTGGCTTCACGAAAAGAGAATTAGCCGTCTACAAAATTAGTTTTTTTCCTTCAATGATTTGTCGACGCTGGCACGAACCCGATTTGCAGTAGCGATCATCATGATTATGTTGTCAAGAAGATACTTTTGCCTCTTTTTTTCTGGAAGTGCGGTCCCGTGATTTCTTGCGCAGGAGCTAGGCAAAAAGATTTTCACGTGAAGTCATCACCTATCATCATTTCCTTCCATTGCTTATTGGTGACTCAAACATCTAATTCGGTTGTGACAGACATAGGAAGCAATAATGGGGATCTGAGTGTTAAACGCATGAGCGTAAACGTCCGAAGTCTGCGTGCGGCTTTTCATCATTAAAAATATAACAAATAAGGGGAGTGAATGCTGGTCTTATGAAAATAATGTACTTATATCCTTTCCAGTCAATAATAAGAACATAGCTTGTATTAAGGCACCCCACCTTCCATCGAGTGCGGTAGGTCAAGTACTGTTTTTACAAGGTTTGGATCAAACTTGTGAACCATTTACGAAGCTTAGAGACTGCGTGGTGGTTTAAACAGACTTGAGAAATCCAGCAGTGTTCACAGGCTTTGACGGATGGGGTCATTTGGAAGACTACAAGGATTGTATAAATGGAAAATGCGGGAATTCAGGGTAAGCCAACCATCTAGAAGCTTCGTATTCTGAGGGACGATTAGGCTGCTTGAAGGTTACATTTCTCAGCATCAGTTCACAATCAAACCAAGTGTCGTACCCTATAGGGTTAGCGTTTAAACGGCAATAATTACGCAAAATGGAAAGTCCGTAGAAGAAGATGAAAGATTTAACGGGGTATTCCAAGCGGGTAGATCGCCATTAGAAGTTGAGACATGTTGCTTCACTTGCACCGAGGGATTGAAAATGTAATTGCTCAACAATCTCATTGGTGTCTAGACTAAGCGGAAAGCGGCAGGAAAACGATATCTATCGAGTAATGAGCTAGAAAATTCTGGCACTCACCTACTCCACTTAATTAGCGCTCATATCTCGGGGAAAATGTCCATAAAATTTCACGTGCACTCAAAGCAAACGGAGCCCGATTGACCCCATCCCTTATAGCGTCAACTTCAGGAAAAATTTCGAGAATACGGCCTGCCCGTTAGTCTTCCCAGAAGCCCCATAGTCCCGGAAATGCAGTCAAAATTATTAGCCCTCCTCACGTCGAAATGAATAACCCGGGTATGGGCTTATGGACCATAGTTGCCACGAAGCAAGTTTGCATCCTGGCTTCCATATTTCTTAGCCTCTATCTTGTTGCCATTTGTGTGGACGAGCTTCCTACTCATCGTTCTAGTGACGTTTGCAAGGTTATCCATTAAGATCGAAAACTTCGTGACCACAAATTGAAGGTCCGTATGCAGTTTACCACGAATGACTACGTTCACACTTATATCAGGAATACGGAAAATAATCATATTATCTGACCCGACAGCGTCCCGGTTTGGTAGCAGTGTGAATGTCTCTTGAACACTAGTCTTTTATCGACCTGCTTGGAGGTTAAAACAACACGCCCTGCTTTCAAAACAGTGGCCCTGGGATAGCCTGTCCGAGGAATTCTGTTGCGTCGGCCTCATTCCATCATGAATTTGACGATCGATACCGAACTGGAATCATAGATATACAGAGCAGGTGCTGCATTCCGTGGCTTACATAAATTTGGTTTCAGGAAGCAGTCTGTGTGCGTACTAAAGGTCGTGTGGTCCCGAGCTGTTTGCTGTTATCACTAATGTATAGCACAAAAACTGAACGCTACAACGACAATACATTCAAATAAATGACAATTTTCGCTTATGATGTTCGTCCGTGATCCTTGGGATTCCGCGGTCAAATCAAATCGAGATCAATGAGCTTTTCATAATAACCAAGATCAGTGGAATTGAGTGCACTTCAATGCACAGACAGTCAGAAGTTGAGAACTACCGGTACAGCGTTTACATAGGTCAAAAAACATAATAAAAATTGATTTTAAATCTTGGGATAATCTGAATTTGAACACAGTAGACCGCTCAAACAGGATGAGCTCTAGGGAACAAATCATCTAGACGATCGAGTGCAAGCAATTTGTTCGAAGCAGCTGTTTTTTATCATGTCAAGTATATTTCGACCCACATGTATCTATCAAGCTTATAGTCGAAAATTCCTGATTAGGATCCGACTGGCGTACACAAGCGAGACAACCTCATTGTTGGTACAAGTTGTTCCTCTTCTCAATCAGTACCTGCCTGACTCTGCTATCAAACTGCGAGATGACAGCACAGGTACCCATCCGACCGCTGGTTCACCACTTTGCTTCTGTCACTACGCGGTATTACGCATCCGTCAGAAAGCGGTGTTATGGTGAACTGTCTGGGGGAGTTAAGATATCCTGCTGAAACTTTGACGAGTGTAAAGTGAGAACTGCTACTCAGCATGGTAATGTTGACATGCTTAGGTGGGCTGACAAATCCCAGCGGAACTTTGCATATTTGTTCATTACTTCAATAGGTCCGGACGTTTGGCATCACCAGACGCTCCTCGCAAACCACTTACATTTTTTCTTAATGTGCAAAAGCTTCCAGTGAGTCACTGTTATCTTGCACACCCTTTCCGAATTCCATTTAAAGACGAATCATATGAGTCGTAAATCATGAATCCGTATATTCTAATTAGCACATTTTGTCGGTTTCGTTTCAGTCGTTGCTATTTTCAGACTAATTAAAACATCGAGGCTGAATTGTATGTTAGTGGAGTCTAATTTTATTTGCTTGGCAGAAGAACAAGTTTGGACTGTTCACCCAAAACTCAAATATGAATAACCTTGAGTGTTAGATGTTCTTCTTAGGCGAGGACGCTGGGATTTTCTAGCAACATGAACCCCTACATAGATCTGAACATAAACCTTTCAATGCGATTGAGTACAGCTATTCAACCGAAAACTATGGGCAATAACAAAAGAATTTTTTCAGCGTTTTGTACGTGAAATTTTGAATATTACAAGCGGGTGGAAGAAGGCAACGTTGTTGTTCGTGCACAGCTGCAAAAATTGGTCTTGTTTACACGAGACGAAATCAGATTGTGTTCTTTAAGCGCACAGTGATGGGGTGCATGGGAAACAATAACCCAACTGAAACTCCAAGTAGCTTATTGAAGCAGAAACACATAAATAAACAACAAGGTGGATTCGTCAACAAAATTCATGACCGTTGACATAGGGCTTTCCCCTCGTCCTTTTGCAACAATGGAATGGAATGTCCATACATATATCGCAGGTTGCGCTGGCCTCAATGGGCTTTGTAGTGTGTTAAATGGTCTCACGATAGAAGTACAGACGGAAATTAAATTAGCTGGGTTCTTGTGTGAGAAATCTCGCTTTAAAATTTTTCTAGAAACGAAAGTACATATTGTGTTGATTGATCAGATGACTATTGGTCTGTTCATCGAGGTTATAAAAATTTTGTCACCATTTGAGAAGACATTGGTAGAGATCAACTGATTTGGCAGTTGGAGCTTTGCTTTGTACGATTAGACGTGCCTTTGCTGACGGTTAGGTGCCTTTCCTTGACGACGGTTACAGCTGTTTTTAATTATGTCAATTCATCCTTTTCTTGTTCGAGAGAGATAGAGAGCTGAACGTTCTTTTGCTTGTGCTGTATTCAAGACAGTTTGCCATTTGGCCACTATCGATTCTCATCTAGCCAGATTTGTGATTTCTTTGAAGTTAAAGCTGGGTTCCTTGTTAACAAAGTCCTTTGGAAGTACGCTTTTTCGGGAGCATGGTGACCGCTGCTGTTGTAGTGTGAAAGATTTTGCGGACGAGCGCCTGCCGTCAAAAAGCCGTTTTGTGAGCAAAATTTTCACACTGTTGGCATTATATTCCAACATAGTCTGCTCGGTTTTGTTGTCTGGTGATCAGGTGCCAGTTGATTTGCTCATCGAGCTCGGCAGCTGGCTTGCCGACGTTATCTCACCATCGGGCAGACATTAACGGATAATAGTGTCTCCCGAAAGGCCAGTGGAGGATTACAAGCCATTTTCGGAAAACAGATTAACTTCAGTTGATCGATAGCCAACTTCTGGCTCTTAGTAAGGACTTTGTCCTCCAAATGTAATCAACAAATGCTGAAAAGCAAAAAATGTGGTACAGCTTATTCATCTTTGTTTGAATTCGTCAGCACTGTGGGTCACACGAAACTCTGGCTATGGTATTGCAGGCATGACCTTTGCTTCTCAGACTCAGCATGAAGGTGCTTTTTAAGTGAGACGGCTCGCTCACTTGGTCAATATGACTTATCAGTACGGTGGAACGGGGGCGGCAAAATAGGCGCGAACTTGAGTTAAACATCCAGGACTAGACAGAACTAGTGCTAGTCGAACGAAAAAGACCGAAAGCCACTTTTACTGCAACTCTGAGTGCCCTATAAAAGTAAGGTCTTAAAACAAGTATCATGTTGGAAGGCTGAATAGCGTTGTACAGTTTAGAATTTTTAACTGGAAGCCTGAAATAAAAGTATTTACTTGGTGGGGATTTAGGACGTCTGTACTACACTGGGCCGATTGATCGGCAGTTGAAATCCCTTTTTATGAATGGGAAGTTATAACATAGGTATCTACATTCGTGCATGCTAGCATCACATATACACGCAAATTTGGAAAGTGAATCTCCTGTTTTCTTTTGATTCGCCATCCTACCCCACACAGATCCACACCCGAACTGTAAGCCAGTTGATGGTTAAATTGTTTATGGACATCAGCTCTAGCTGAGGGAAATAATGCTGACAAACTATCCAAATCCATCGAAACTTAGCACAAATTTGTGTGCTACAAAACACGCTCAAACGATCGTATTATTTCAGTGAGCTGGCATCTCTAAACTTGTCCGAATAAGAGTTTTCTCGTGTCGCAGAAAGCGACCATGCAAAATTTCCGGTTGTTTTAAAACGCCTCACCTCATACTACTTTTGTTCCTGATTCCAGTCTGAGGACATTCATCGCTGTACAACATATCGTTTATTTCCGGAGTCTGATTTGAATGTTAAAAGGAGGTTAGGATTTCTGCACAAGACTGAATTTTTCAGGATCTTGCGGTAAACGCAGATCACCGGATAGGTTTCAGGGAAATAGACTTTTACGGAAAGAACTAACAATTGTCAGCCTACTGAGAAATGCCACAGAAAATGCAATCCATACAGCTGATTACTTTTTACGATTCCAAGTGCTGGACATTTGATCGAAAAAGGAAGTCACCTTGGGAGCTTTTTTATTGTATGTGGAGCTAGGAGAATTATTGGATACTTTGAATCTCCTTCTTAGAAATACATTGCTATTTACCTGGAAAGATCCTACCTCCAAAACCAAAATGCATTGCTGTCGATACCGCTTTTATTTCCTTTAAAAAGAAAGTTATGCAGTTGCCTATGTGATTAGCTGCTTATAGTGAAGTGAGTTGACAGCTAACATCGTGGAACTGGCCTCTCACATTCTTGCTGCGTGATACGAACTCCCCAGAAGTCATCAGAATTTCTTATCTTACTGCATGAGGCAAAGTACCGAAAACAAATCCGATACATTCCTAATAGTACTGGAAAAAAGTAAGGATGAATTGTCATCAAATCGCAGCCTACGCATTCTAGCTACCCTATACTAGCGAACTCGATGCTCTAAATCCTACATGTTTTGTGATGGGTGCTGGCGTACAAATCAGACAAGACAATCGTTTATGTGAATATTCTTAATTAATAACTGACATCATTCAAGCAGGATTGCACGGTATCTTAGCGATCTGGACGTGGGTCTCTGCATTGCAGACATCCCCGTGAACCACAATAAATTGAAGTTATTGAGAGAATGATTATTATGATGCAGTTGTTTCTTAAAGCACCAGGGCGGGGCCAACAAAATGAACAACTGCTTTTGTTTACTTTCAGATTCTCATTTTGCAATGGTAACTGCATCCCTGAACCGAAGTAGCCACTTGTTAACTGTGTGGAGTATGGTTGGAATGCACCGTTCATACATGCGCAATATCTGCTGTCGGTTGGGTATCAGGCGATCGATAAAGCTGTTTTTAGTCTACTGGGTGACCCACTGGTACCTTTTCTGCAAACTTAGTAGAAGCTACCTTTCAGTTCTGCTGAGTACCAGCAGTGGAAGAAACAGATTTCAAGGAATTTAAAGGGCCAGACAAAAGTACTTTGAACCAAGTGCGCTTTCTAAACTAGTGCGTTTTGATATGCGACTATGACTCACCGACAATAACTTTTCTTAAAATCGGACGCAGAAACACACAAAAATCACCGTCTTCAGTTTATGGTGTTAAGTTCTGGGTTGGTATACAAAGACCTCTACTTGAGTTTGCCAATTTCTGTGTGATCCATCGTTTTACATGTGGGTGTCCGGCAGGACTAAAGGCGATTCCAACTAGGGATAGACAAACCAATATGTTGAAGTAAGCTTATAAACCAAGCATTATCCGATCGAATAAAACACTTCTAACTATGGCCCAACGCTTAATAGGTACAGAGGTTGGGCAAAAGCTGACAATGCACTCCAGATGTTACTTCACGCATCCAACAGACGAATACTTATGTTCGCAATCAGTCGCCATTGCAAGACCGAAACCGGGACTTTTCGAATAAGAATAGTTAGTAGTAGTAGTATATTGCGTAAGATTAGTTATTGTTTTCCGAAAAGTTTGCTAACAATCGGTAGATTTATTGCTGGGAAACGTTTCGCTTTTGGCACAAAACCTTCGTCAGGGCAAGTGACTAGGTTACTACGTTGGTCGAGATTTAAGGCGGAAGGAGAACCAATCAGCTAAGTCAAGCTAATCTGTGTTAGGTGTCAGCCTAGGGATTTTGTGTGTTAGGGTGGGTCACCAAGTTTTAAGTTGATGGGGAAACCTAAATGGATTTGGGTCAAGCTTAGGGTCTAGTGCTTACATTTTGTTGACTCTACACTAGTGATTTGTAGACAGTTACTGAATGCTATTCCATTCCTAGACAAATTTTATATACTTAGCTGTTGACGGTATTAATTGCGCAGATAGCCACGTTTGGATAGATATATGAACCTGCAATGCTATGATTTCTACACGTCAGTTGCGCACACAGTCCCTTCAAAAAGTCCACTTTGACATGGTCGAACCTGTTTACAATTTAATCTTCATATTTTGTAAAACTAGACCGATAGACAACCCGTCACTGTTTTTCGTAGACAAGGGGATATTTGCGACGCATCGTAGCATCGAACAAAACGAAAGTTTCTGAATTTGAACTGTGCATTGCTTGCTGTGATGGCCTCCGCAGAGACGAAACTGGTACGCCAACTACGATTTACTTTAGGGTGTTGGCCATAATGAATATATGACCCGTGGTATCCTTATAACAGTCTCGGTTATGATATGATGCAACTCTGTGCATTTAAAAGCATTATCCATTGGATAGTCTGAATTATTACTGTAACCGACGTTTGGGCTGTCAAATGCGTGCGCGTTGTGTAGATGCACTGGCGCCTATGGCATTACTGGTGTTAAGGTCACCTTCTGTTAGAATAGATATGTTTGATATCCTTGGATATTCTTGTATCAGTAAAAAATTCGAATCCGACGCATGGAATGACACTTTCACGGAGTACACTTTTTAGCTTGGTGATCTGGCTGTTCTGTTTTTGACAGCAGCCTCAGAAGGCAGAATGAGCCTAGCAATTCAATACAAATTTTAAGATCCAAACATTTATCTGACCCACTGCAAATATCCTGTCCCCAGGTACTTTGGCATTGCGGGTAAACTTCTTCAATTTGGGTGCCACAGTACTGTTTTTTTAGATTTTCAGAAGTTAACCATATTAGTTGCATTTTGCTAAGAAACCGTTCGATGGACTTGTTCAAAAATTAGATGCACTCTTTAGTACTTAAGCGCAAAGTGAGAGTGACGAGCAGTCGATGTTTAGGCATACCTGATAAGCTTCAAGAAGAGCACTATCGGCTGCTGGCTCTTCAGAGTTTCCGTCAACCCTGTGAGTAGTATTTAACAAAGTTCTGTTTATTGCAAAGCTTATTCAACGATCCAATTAGTGCGCACAAGAAATGTGAATCTCGGCAGTCCATAATTCCGAATGCATGAATGAAACGCACTTTTATTTCAGTCTATTTGAATTTAAATGCATTCTGAAACAGATACATGAAACATCAAATAGTCTGCCGATTCCCCTCCGATTTTGCTTGTTCGTGCTTCCACCAATTACTACATTGGGCCTGATTTTTAACCTGGCGGTTCACTCCAACACAATAGGTTTCATTGGGTTTCAACTGTCTGGTCACCATCATCTTTATTTGTCGTCCAACTCTGACAGTTTATGCAAGCGCTCTCTTTTCCCACATATCACTGAGTCTAAAAAAACGTCAATGTTCCTGTACTGGTTCTGTTTTGACGTCCTTTTACTCACTATCTAAGTCAGTTTGTTTTTTTTAAAATGCCAGAACCTTTTACAGTTAACTCTTTGACAATAAATATAGAACAAAGCTCTGCAACCTGGAAAGTGCGTTACATTAATGGAATTACATGACATACCCAAATGGTGTAATCAAAAGTAAGTCATAAAACGGTTCCTCAAAACTATGGTTGTTTGTGGACACACAAGCATGCAATTTCAGAATAATCAATCTGCTTTTGCCTGAAAACGCTCACTAAAAACTGATCTTCGGATGAAATTTTCAGTCAGTAGTGGGCCTTGATTAGACCAGGTCCGATTGAAATAAACATTTGCTGAAAAGATAGACTTTCTTAGCATTCGGAAGCCAAAAAATCCATTCTGCATCATCAGCTTTTGATGCAGCGGTATTCTTTAATTTTATTAGCCTGACTAAACCGACACTTTTGACTAAACTAAGTCAACGTTATTTCATCCTTAACTGAAATCATCATCCTTTTGTGTGTGACTGCCTTTGGACAACTTACCTGAGTGGGTAGTCAGTCGACTGATATCTTACAGTGCCTGTAAGTGGCCGTAGCGTTGGCTGGTTAAACTGATCCAACCATTGCTTAACTCGTTTCATTACGGCGGGTTTCATGGTTTACCGTTTCGCGCACTAACCACGCTATCAGCTCTTGTTGCACAAAGCTCAGTGGTTAAGCTTATTGTGGAGTAAAAGCGTGCTCACCGAAGCTAAGCAGTATGAATGAACTTGCTTTTTGCACGTCGTGACTTACCATGTTCAAAATGGAATCACTTTTGCTGTTAGGTAACGTTCATGTTAAAATAACTGAGCAGCTGTCTAAAAGAATACTAGGGGCACAAAAGTCAAGGACTTCCCGTCTGTTCTAGGGGGACTAGGACAAGCTGCTTGCTTGAGAGAGAATATACCTATGCTAAAGGAACAACTGAAGAGGACTACCCTGATGAAAAACATGTGCCATTGTCTTTTAGCTAGTCTCTCCGAGAACAGGACCTGTCACTGAAATTTGAGCAACCTTTTTGGACTCGATCTCAGGTAGTGAAATGGGTATTTGGTTTCTGCAGTGAATGAATCAACAAAATTGAAGTGTGTTTACGATCCCTATAGAAGTATGATTAGCAAACCGTGAGCACCATTTAATTTCTGTATTACTCGACAGCGAAAGACTATTAGATGTATGTCGTCATTCCTACTACTCAATACATAGTTGCACAGTCGATTGTTGATTTTAATTTCTCGTCTAAGAGAGAGTTAATCACACCGTTGTTCGGCCACTCGCCGCCGAACTTCTAAGTGTTCAGTCACTGAAGGTCACGGGTTCTAAACTCTGAGTTTCGTGTGAGATCACTGCTGATGATTCTCAGTAATGGTGAAAAACCTCTGCGGTTCTTCTCTGCTTTTCAAATATAGCTTGACCCCATGACAAGACAAAATCCCAGTTGAAAACTATCAAGTCCTCCTACATTACAATTGATTTCTCTTAATACCCATCAAGTAACCCAGTATGCTCATACCAACCCGAAAAACCCCATATCCCTTGGTGAGCCTGGCTTATGCTGACACTTTCGAAACCACTTAACGGGATCGAAGACATCTAGAATCCTAAGCACAATCACTACGTAAATAACAGGAACTCTGTTAGAGTGCGGGAGTTAGACGGTTCTGGTCTACCCCAAATTGTCTTTCCGGGTACTTGGAATTCTCACTTTTGACGCTTGCATGAATTTTTTCGCTATTTACGCAAAAGCAACGGTCGCTTATTTTACGAGGACATTAGCATTATCCGTGGAAAAAAATATTCGCATTTGAACTGTTTTAGAAAATGCTTCCTGAAAATGTTAAGTTCATGGATATCCTGTTCGCAAAATTCAGTGATTATTTAGGTCCGCAAAAAACAATCTAACTTGGATTCCTTTATATTTAAAAAAACTTGATAAAATTCCAAAATGTTCAGTTTTACACGACACATTTATTCCTATACTGTACTGCTTTTAGAACTCAAAAAACATTATAAGCGATGCAAAGGGTATTATAAAAATTTATCCCGCTATATGCGGCAAGATTCATCATAGGAGCGAACTATTACAATCACAGTTCTACGTGGATTGTGACATCACATTGTGCGGCTTCTTCGCGTTCTCCGTGTTTACATAGCTTTCAAATAGAATGCGCGTCCTTTCAGTGGTAATTCACTTACTGTTATCCACAAACGGTCGATACAGCCTGTATTCTAATACTCAGAGCAGGAATATCGTCGATGACTCTTGAGTAATGTTGCTCTCACCGAGCAAGTGGACGTCTTTCCTTGTCTGTTTTCCAATTTCATCTGCTCCAAAAAACCCTCCCAAAAGCTGGCTGTAAAAGCTGTATATGCAGCAAGTAAAACTTAATGTATGAGTGATCAAAAAAGTAGTTTTTTGTTGAGTAAATGCCCTATTTGAATTGGGAAATAATCGTTGCTGTAAACCTACATCGGGCAGACACCTGCATCTGTGAACACCAAAGAATTAATTAAATCAAATCAAATTAAATCAAGTTTAATAGGAGTCCATTTCCATGGCGCGGAGTTAGAACAGCATGTGAAAAGATAGAGGGAGAAAGGAAAAGACTGATATATGTACGTAGTTAATTGTAGGAGTTATGTAAGTAGAAACCGTAGCTTAATATCTTATTGAAAAGGTACTGTTAGCCAAATATCAAGCAAAATAGGGAAAAATGTACTTTCTGAAGCTTGTATTGCTAGCACAGGTGAGTTTGACTTTCAACCGCCTCTTGGAAAACTAAACGGCTTTAGAAAGAAAGGAATGGACAACTTGAGTGTTACCTGATATGAACCTCAGGCAAAAGTTATCGCAAGCATTGTCAGTTTTCTGACCAGATGGTTAACAACTATACTCCTTGATGACACTGCATCTAGGATCATACTTCAGGGATCTTACAGTGAAGTAAAAGTCGTTCTCAATTTGGCCCTGGAATGCAATATAGGATCATTAAATTCCGCATGAGAGGACAAACAAAGTGGCAAAATATAGAATGAGGTTATGGGGTGTATTCAGTACTTCAAGTGTGAAAGTTTAAAATACCAGTCTTTGGACTTAAGTATCAGTTACCTTACCATGAGATCTTTTGAGTTTACTCAGGGAGGTAAATTCTTCATATCTCACTATGGAGATCTTAGACTACAAGCATCTTTACCAGTAAGGGAATGAAGTTTGGTGAGCAAGTCTTCCTATGGCCTTCTTTGAGATAGAGGGATAATAAAACCCAACGCTCCAGAACGTTTAATGACAGAGAAAGCTGCTGAGATTATTCCATATGTGTACCAGTACGATTCACACTGGTTTCCAACATTCTTCGCGTACGGCGGAGCATTTGGTCGTCAGGATATTGCAATTATTCCAATATGCCAGGAACTGGCGTCCTCTTAAGGTACAGCGGAGAAGAAAATGAAGAGAAATAGCCCTTCGAAAAACATACTACGGGTGAGGAAATTAATGAAACCTTGTTTACTCCGGCTTGTAGATTGGGTCCGGCCGGCAAAGAAGCTGGACAAAGTCGACCAAACCAGGATAAAGCTGCAGGAGTATCCTTCAGTCAGTGCCGCCAAAAAAATTGGCTTACTCCGGAAAAACCATCCTAACCACCCCATTCTTTCAGTCACGTAGAGAAGCAATCGAATGGCTTTTATGGGTAACAACATTCAATTTTTGCTGTGATTTTGGGTATGCAAACTGACAGCCGTTATAATGAGGTGGATGGCAGGTAATTCTCTCACTCGAGTACTCTAACAAATAGTTTCATAAGCGCCAATATTCATTCATACATACATATGAGCGCTGATATTCCAAAGAGACTTCCTTAGGTACTCCTAGTCACTGTCCAGCGATCGGCAATTATTCTAGCAGCGGGAAACTGAACAAGACAGTTATACGTTCGCAATATTGACAGTAAATTTAGACTCTTAGAAGGAAGCGGATCCAGTAGATTGGTTAACTGTGCTGATAAATTCACGGTGGAGTCTGTCCAGTTTACTGTCACGAAATGCTACCAATTGGCGCCTTCAAGACACGGATCTATACTGTAGCCACTAAGCTTGCGATCACGTGACGTAAATCTGTGCAGCTTGAAATCATTGGCAATGCATTTCGTATGCACGAAATTTAGTCACCGCGCTGACCAACTTGCAGTGACGACGCTGATCGGTGTTCAGGTCAAACAAGTTTAGACAGAAATGTTTACTTCACAGATGGGTTGAACCTTAATGGGACAAAAGTGATAGTGACGAGATTTTCAAAGGGTGACATCCAACTGGAAGCACGACAGTGGTTTACCGAAGGAGACCACTTGTGTGACTGGTATTAAGTAGCTCTCAACTTGTTAACTGTAGGAGAGCTGTCGAGATATGCTATTTTATAAAACCAGCGCGAGTTCACCTATGTAGACTGAAGAGAAGCAATGGAGCGATGAATTGGTGGCCATGAAATCGACCTGACTCTTTTGACGATGTGTTCGCATCTTCGAACATAGTTACACTGCATTGTGCCCAACAACACTGATCTAGCTGATTGGAACAGCGAAGGTGGTTTTGTCTATTAATGACGCCGATAACGCAACCCCAATAACAGAAAATCTACTGACCAAACTGACCAGTTCCACGTGATAAGGCGCTCGGAAGGGACAAAGATCTGACAAAAAGATTGGACTTGCAAACGTTTGCTATGTCTGGTTTGATATCACACGTAAGGACAAGCAATAATATTCTACAGGCCTAAAGGTTCCAAAGATTTTTTCCTGTGGTTTGTATATCGAACAAAACTAATTAAAAACAATTAACAAACGAGTTTTCGGCTGAGGAGAAGGGACTTCAGTTGAATTACGCGTCCATCATCAAAAGCTGCGGTGAAGAAACCATGCATTCTTACAGTAGTCCTTGATGAAGCTTTTTTTTACACAGTCTACGCACGAATCAGTAGTGGCCTCCTTAAATCGTACTTCTGCAAAATGCCACCGGAATCGTCTTCTACCCCACATGGGTATGGCATTTATCAGCCATAACCACGAAATGTACACCACATGTGGGTTTAATTGCAAAGATGTATAAGTAGGGGCTACAAAACAACGTAGAGGGAAACCAAACCTCATTACTGCGGGTTGGTCACATTTGAGTGAAGGGTTATTTTCCTTGTCGCATGAGAGATGTTTTGTACACATTCGGAGGCTCGGCAAACGCAAACGATGGGGCTAAGTGAAACTGCCCAAAATAATAAAACATTTCTTCTTTGGTCAGGTTTCCCAACCTCCGTATGCCCCAGCAACTCTCATTCTGGCGGCTGCATAATGTAACGTTGCGCTCAAGAAAGTGCAATACTAATCGCTCTCTCAGAAAAATGCATTAGAAAAGATTAGGCATGTCCTGACATTTGTTTCCATCACTAACAAAATGACGCCTACATACTCTGTATCTAAGGATCACGAGCCGTTGGTGTACCACTGCCAGCGAAAATACCGTATTTATCGGCAAATTTATTGATGGAAATTCTGTTTTCAAGCCATACTTCACTCAGTGAGCGACCTCACAATAAAGGAACGACATGACGCGACCACCAGGACTCCTCTGCTAGTAGCGGAAAGACATCGGTTCCAGGTTCCTGAAATTTGCTTAGAAAACTTTGAGCAATCCAGGCATTACGGTTCGGCTCGATGTTATACAGGGTATTCGAAAGAGTTACCGTTAGATCTTTATTCGCTGGTTTTAAGGTCGGTAAAAGCGATCGTAGAAGCATGCGTCTATGCAAACAGAGTAAAGGATACGGTACATGCACAACAGTTTTGTCCGCGACACCGTTATGTATCCCAAGGTTGTGTGCACCGGCTTTCGGGATATCCCTCTTCTGGTGTTTGTTCAGATAGAGAGCGCTCTAACGTCGAAATAGTTCACTAAACCAATGCAGCGAAACTTACTCACTCTTGATGTTGGACGTGAAGTGCCTATCTGCTGATCTGCTCAGCGATGTCGAAAGCTCCGCGCAGTGGCACTACGCAAATGTGTCTATGAGATACCGATTTTATGAGTAGCCATCATTCGGCTGGAGTGTTGTCCTACGTACACATACCATAACCCATCTTCCATGATTAACATAACTACTAACTTCCCTTGCTAGACATAACTTAATTTTTTGTGTTTCATGAATTTTGGTAATTCCCCATAAAATTTTATCACTTGTAAACTTCATTAAACTGTTTGCATTTGAAAACTTCTCACAAAATACTTTTGGTGAAAATGTAAGCATATATGTGGACAAGGTTCCAGCGTCCCAGTGGGATAAGCTAAAGTAACTTTTTTTGCAGAAGAGTCAAAGATACCTGCAGTTAGATTATTTGGTTAGCTGTCCGACACAACTGGTCAGCCGATCTACTTCAGCGTACCGTTCATGCAGAAGTTTGGTTACCTTGTGGCAGACAACGCACAGGATTGTAAACATTTTTTCGCCTTTTGATAGTCTGTTCAGAATGAAGTTAGTCTGTCTAGCAAAGTCATCTTGGATACAGCAATAGAAAACATGTTTTTGATATCAACACGCCGAGCCCTAATCTTTCCGTAGCGTTTTGTTGAATATTCGTAAACATGATGATGGCGTAAAGCACTTGGCGGAGGCGGTCACTACTCAGGACCCTGAATAGGATGACTTGAATGCTGGCGACAAAAGTTGATTCAAAACTTCATCCAACAGAACCTTCTAGGCTATCACCAGTCACTTCGGAACGCAGCCTCACGTTCGTCGTTCTTTGATTTCGCGTGGTCTGCAATGCATTGTTCTGTCAATCACAAATAAACGAAAAAATATGCCGGCTACATTAATGGCTGACCATTTAACATAACTTAGTTTTCTAATCATCCTCGGTTTTCCCACCGATGATACTTCGGCCGGGTTGTAAGCCAAAAGGATAATCATGAACATTTATTGCAACAATGAACCAGGATTTCATTCTCCAAAGGGTGTATGACCCTGGGTTTAGGTAACAGTAAGCGACAAGAAACTGCAATATCACTTTGTTGAGGAAAATGGAACTTGGTTAGGATGAATACCGTATTACCAACTTATTTGCGTACTCCTAAATGAACTGATTCCACCGTGATCTACTAAACAGCCATTGTAAAATATCTGATGTGTTGAAAAATGTTTCCTTGATAGGCTCCTTAATATTAGGCTGCTGGATTGTCATCTGCAGATAAAAGGATAAGTTGAAACTCCATCCGGAATGTATTCACTATGACCACATCCATCGATTTACTTTCAAGTTGCTGGTCGAGAATAAGAGGAATCCACTCCGGACCAGCCAACTAAGAACGCGCATTATATCTCCTCTGGACCTCTGTGCGATAAGTCACAACAGATCAAATATTATTGACGCCTACACATGCGCTAATCTTGACATATGGCTTGGGGAAAAGTACAACTGGTTTCCTACCCCATACCCCGTGTTCTCATCGGATTGTGAGTGATTATCCTTCTGGCTGAGATTTCCATCAGCCTGTCACATTTATACTACAAAACGTCAAAGTCTGGAAACCCAGGACTGGTATTTATTAAAGGTGGCAGTTATTTCCAGACATTTCATGTAATAATCTTCCAGGATTTTCTGTCCCGTTTTAAATTTAACAAGCCAGATTATTGAAAATTTCGTTTGGCACATCTTTCAGTTCAAAACTGAAGTGTGGCCCTTCTTCAGGTCTCAGCTCAATTGGTAGTTCAAACTGATCTTATTTCGAGGTTAGACTCACTTCAAACCACTTTTGATTGACGTTAGAAATCCCACTTTTGTGTGGGTCCTTATACCACACCCTTATAATTCTGGACTTGTCCATTTACCTATGAATGCCAAATATCCATAGTGATGTGTATGGATAAGAGAGGAAACACTTGGATATAAAAGATTCACTTAATTCGTTGCGGGAACAGCCTGATGTAATGTAGTGTGGGTATGTACCATAATCACAGATCCCGTGATAGTGAGTAAGGTACTCTTGTTCGTATCCAACAATGGCACAACCCCATCATTTTTTTCTTGGGGTTTAGTAGAGCTCTCGGGCTAACAGGAAAGAAACCTTTCTGTAAGCTCTTCTCATTGCAGGTAGATGTACAGTGTTCCCAGAATAATCATCCCTGTGATGATATCACTGATGCTTTCTGAAAAGAGAGTGCAGACAGTTGTTATTTTAGTCGCGCGGCAAAACCCTTATAAATGCATGACTTTATGCTTCTACTCTTGATTACAGTCTGTGCTGACAAGACGGAGTTATTCTTCAAGGCACAGAAAGATCCCCACAAGAGTGTAATTTTCAAAATATATTAGGTGCAGAAATATGAACACATTTCAAATATTACTTTGGCGTACAGTTGCACAGCCGCTGAGATGTAGCAAGGGTAAATGCCGAGTGCCCGACGTCTTTGCTTTATCGGTAGTATGAGGACGTTTGGGAATTCCAACCAAAGGTTTATCCCTCAAACGAAGTCATTCTACAACGAATAGGTAAAACCAACTTATAGCTGTTTTTCCATTGCTGGGGACGAACGATAAATACATAAGAATGAATAATAATTTAGACGAGTGTACCTCCCGTTTGAGATGTGATCATTCAAAAAGTCAGTCCAAGTGTCCATATGATATGAATTCATTGGTTGTAAGTTTAGAGGGACTGTATTCTGTCCAAGAGTAAGTTGATCACTACTGGTTAACCACTGTTCGCCGAACGGCTTTTTCGTCAACTACTAGCCGGGAGGCATTGAACCGTGGAGATTCGTGGGGTGCCCACAAGTGACTATTCCAAGTAAAGACAAAAAAATGTGTATAGTTCTTTTTTTGCCATAGATTGGCTTCGACTAGACTTCAACACACCGATTGGGATCTGCAAGTGGAAATCAAACGGTTATTGTGGGGACTAGTCATATTACGAAAGATTATGTCGTAACAAGATCTGTTTTCTGGACGAGGGCTCCGAATGGTGGCTAAATGATCTTGAGAGTAAACAACAGACGCGCATATGAAAGATTAAAAGTACATCAACTCAGTGAGCCAATCTCCAAAGCCGCGGTCAGTAAGCGCTTTGACACATGAAGAAATTGCATTTCATACACTAACACTCAACCAAATAATGGGAACTTTAAAAAGAAAACAAACATACAAGTATTTCAACTACGGATTACCACATCCACAAAGTTACGACCAAATCGAGCCAGTTACCCGATACAAAAAGGACAGTGCCACCCAAGATTTCGTTTTCATGTTAGAGTGAAAATAATGACATAAATCAGTGAAAATCCCTCTCATCCTGCTGTCGGGATAGCTTGTAATGATGTACCTGGTTGTCTGTTGTTTTTATGTCGTCGGGTAGGGAACGGACCCGCGTATAGAAAATTGGGCACAGCCACATCAGTATCATGTCATTATCCCCTGGGAAAATTCAGCGCAGTCGTGTACAACGAATGAGTGTCCTTTTTTAAGTCAGAAATAAACTGAAATGTGGAACGCGGACTGAACAATCCGCTGGCTTGTTGAGATAATTGACTGGATTCTGTCGAAGAACGGGATGTTTGAATTTGAGAGGTTAACCACCCCCACGAAAGACCCGGTGGTTACCAATGACTGCACCTTGTATATGTTAACGGAACTCCGAGAACTAGTTTTTTTTCATTATCCGGTTTCGTAATATGTGTGCAGAGTGATTATACGCATGGACCTTTTAACTCATGCCCTCTGAGTCACTAACCGGTAAATCTAACTTAAATGTGAACCTCAGTCTTAACCGATGATGACTGGTGAGTCCTCAGTCCTTGTGACGTAAAGGCTAAGGTTTTAACACCCCTGAGCAAATGCGTTCAAACTTGTAGTCCAACCAGTGTTTCCAAAAAGAAAGAAGGCATAGCTGATGTTTCCAGATCTGAGCACGTGTATATTCACTTGACACTTTCAAGGCGCCGTATACCCTATCATGTTCAGTAAAGGGCCTACATTAAATAGCAGGTACATTGGTATCTCGAAAATGCTTTAATTAGAAGCTCCCACTTTATGCATTGTTACCTTCATTTTTTTCAACCACTTCAGGCCTAACGCCGGTGGATGTATATTCTTTATGGAAGTGAGGGACATGATGATTCAAAATCCTACAAAGTTTTATGAGGCTATCCGGCATATAAAAATGAAACCATTATGATGTTCACAGCTTTGTCGCTATGCAGATTCAGTCGCACCTTGAATCTTTCCCTTCAGGCTCTTTTATGGACTAAACATTTCAACAGTGGAGTTACTTTAATCCCTCAACGAACTTGGGTAAGTCATGTAATTTCTTGCAATAAAATAGCCATCACGTAAAATTCCTCTGCGAATTTCTTTCATAAGTTTGGTCACCCAAAGAGAATAGGTTTTAAAGGGTTTGAGCAATTGCATTGTAGAGGCAACATTAATTATCTCACGTCCATTACAACTTAGTCTCCCTAATGAGGAAATATCTTTGACCTTCAGCCAATACGATCCTGACTCTTCCAGTAATCTCAAAGCTCTAGTAAATTCTTAGCTTGATTATAACGGAGTTCCATAAGACTTCATGTGTGCTACTAAATATTTTGGCAAGCCACATGACTTTCAAAGTTACTAGATTATCCACACCTAGCTCTGATCGACGACGGATTCCGGCAAACAGCCCGATGGCGCGCAATTCTATTGCAACGTATTTTAATACTGTGCACACGAGGGAGCTACGAAATCGACCATCTGCGTGGGCTGCAAGATAACACAAAATCGTTCACGAAGGAAAACGTAGGCTCACAAATTTAGCTGACCGATGCCAAACAAACCTCAAGATTAGGAGATGTAGTGCATTTGAAGACGTTTTGCGATGTTTACGTGCAAAAAAATGTCCGAATTTTTCGATAGGAAATCAGTTATACACATTTCGATTCTGAACAACCCACCGAAATTGTTTGTCAGCATTAGTGAATGCTTGCCAGATGCCAACTGCTGGCTCCAGTAGACGCTTACCATAGAACCATTGCTACTGAAGTTGTCATTGATGAGTAAGTGTTTTTGGTCCAAAACTAGGCTCAGTCACAGTTGCAGGTACTTCAACTCCCGCCTTAAGAAACGAAATCTGTGCAATGAATCTTGTGGTGAACTTAGCCGGCTGTAAAATGTTGATGGTAATCCGGGAGAAGCTGGATATTTGTGATCAAAAAAATATGTTAGGTTTCATCTTTAGAATTTTTTATTGACATTCGGTGGTTTCCGTTTTTTGCAAGTTGTACGAACTTCACAATTTTTAACTTCGTCGTCTTAACTGCTGTGCAATTTGTGCAAAAGCTAGAGACACGAAATTTTTTGCGTCAAGTGACTTCATCGCTTCTCACGTTTTCTTCGGCTTCATACGTTTAACGCGAATTCTGTTCGTTCATCACTTCATCACCGACTCTCCACATTGGCCTCAAAGGTAATCCAGAGTTCTGTTGTTTCTGCCGCTAAATCGCCCCTCACCCAAATGAGATGTACTCATCGAAAGCGCTGAATATAGTTCAAATCCTATCACAAAAGCCACAATTTGGGACACTTTAAGCGTCGATTTTTGAATAGAAGTGAAAAATTCAAATTCTTTCCGGCCACATGTTTTTCTCTTGAACAACAGCCAACTAATCAAACCACATGTTCAAAAACAGGGGCGCAATAACGGTATACACGTTTGTAAAATTCGAGATGGTTAAGACAGCTTATTCAGAAACTTGAAGCATAGATAACTTGGATGCACCTTTAAAGCGTGCCGTACAGGCAAATTCCAATTCCTTGTGGGGGGGGGCAACAGCTAGGTTCATGCTTATTTTATACTACCATTGAGCTTCCTAAGATGCGCACTGCTAAAGGATTCCAGTAAGCATGAAGCGGCTTTCCAGTGCATCTCAGTATTTCATCATATACTGAATTTACACGCAGAAAGAAGTTTTGGACGAAAGTTTCCGATCCTTTTGCACTATTAGAGAGTTAATTGAAGATTTAATCAAAGGTACATTATTCGATCTGTATCAGTAAAGCGTTGACGATGAGAATGACGTATAATGCTTTTTGTCTTCTCAGCATATCTTCACTAGATATCATGATCGTAGCTTGTGATTGCTACACGGAAATCATTAAGTGCATCAATCTTCCTCTATAGGAAAAGTATCCACCGCCATGAATCCCGAAGGCTCTGAGAGGAATCGGGATATGTTAACCTGAGAACGAGTAGTGTGTTACGTCTATCCAATGCATTGCAATATCTAGAAGGTCATTCCAAATGAAACATGGAGCGGCCTGGTGCAGCACATTTAGTTGGAAAACAAAATCCTAAACGATAGATTCAGCTGGTTTCCAAGTGAGTTTCCCGTCAAAACAAAACGGCTATGGAAATGAGTTTAAAGTCATGTTTAAATTTATGAGGTAAAAATTGTGTCCTGTCAAGAATCACCCAAAAATTGCAAAGATGCACTTATTTTGACAAAAACTTTATTCAACGAAGCGTTTGCTTTACGTTTCATGTGTTGCCTCCGCTGTGCTGGTGCGGACAAAGCGTCACTTAATTCATATGCCATTCAAAGAATGACCTACGAAAACTGGTCTCACTAGATCATAGCTTTTTTGCAGAGAGGTTTTCAGTTACGTCACATAATGTTGACAAATATTACTGAAACCCATTAGTATGGTTCAGTTTAATAACTACACGTATAATAACCCCTCGGTTCTTCCTTGATCGTATGTTGTTTTCTGAGGTCCGAATGTTCTGAAAGCAGCATTTCTATCAGTCATTTTGAAAAAGCTTAACTTATTGCCCGATGGGCGATAATTTTCCACATGGAACTTCCGCAGTTACCTTGAAAGTTAAAAATGTCAACGTCATTATCACTGTCGGATTTATCAGCCAGAATAAGCATTTGCTCCTCTGCTTGGTTTTGTTGAAATAAATTAAAAAAACTGTTCCACGTGTCCGCTTCCCTAAATTAACGTGCAAATGAAGAAGTCATTTCGAAGTAACTGAATGCGAAGTAAACTATTTGGTAACGATAGTGGCGGAAGAATATCCAATACCTTCACTGTACTAAGCAAAATTAAGACGAATAGCAAAATTTTTGGACGTCTACGCCGTTTTGTGTAAGAATGAGGTCGAATAGATTGTGCGGTTTGTGTGGCAAAATTCAATATTGACGAGGAGCGGAAAAACCCAAAGATTAAATTGCTACCAATGAATGTCCCCCAGAGTGATCAAAATTTTGCGTTAAAAAAACGCCGCAGTTTTTGTTGTGCTTCTCCTCATAAAACTGTACTGGAAAGGTACTGCCGACACCAGCTCTGTGTATCCACCTCCATGACCACCCACCACAACCGCTCCATTGAGAAAATAATGATATCACCATGAGCTGGAAATGCATATCTTGTTGGTAGTGTGAAGATTTCAGTGGAACTTCCACCCTGTAAGTAGACTTTAAAATCTGATTCACCCTTACTGGTAATCACGAAAAAAGAGCGTTTATTAGAAGTCTCCAGAGAGGTTGAAGGATTAGTGGCTATTGTGTGCGTTAATCACACAGCTAATCAGCCGCTCGTGCTTGAAGGACCTAATGCTTAAATGTTTGCCGGGAAGTTACGATTTCGGATTTCCCTGTTAGTCCGCAAAATGCGCGGTGCTGACGACTCCCAATAAGGATGAAACAGCCGCGCAGTGTCTTTCGACAATCTAGGATAGATTTTGTTCAACTATAGGACGAACATCACAGCATCACAGAGAAGGTGATTATTCCAGCCGGCTGAAATAGAGTCATCTGTACCAGTTTTACTAGTTAAAATTCACTAGGAGATCCGCATTTACTAGCCATTCTGGTGGGAAAACGTTTTATTGGGAAGTTTCTGTCATTCTTGATTGTCTCACTTAAGTTGTTTAGATAACCGTACGTGAAATCCAAATTGTCTCAGTAAGAAGTTGGAATTAAGGACCAAAGTAGAATATGCCACATTTAAAGTTTATTAGGGACAGCTTAATTTCATGCCAACTTTGCATATCTTTCAGGATGTTTAGTATACTCACCCTAGGAATGGCTCTTTAGACGGCCTTTAGAGAAGAACAACTGTTTCTGACAGCTTTCCTGGTAGTAGGCCAAGGGAGGCCAGCCCATTTGAACTTTAAAACTAATGAAAGACCAGTTCAGAAGCCGTCACTAACCAGTAAAATGGTTTGGCATAATTGAAAGCCGCAGGTCATTTTAATGGTAGGTCAATGTGCGGAATAATTTTTAGCACCCTTTTCAAGCTGCGGCACGTAAAATTCAGTATCTTATCAAAAGCGTTTGTATAAGTAAATCACTAGTTATTCTAATTTGCCGCGTTTAAAAATCATGGGGTGTTGAGCACCTTTATTAGGTGTCGGAGCGATACCAAGTATACCCGATTACTCCATACATGCCACTTGGAGTACAGGAATTGGGAAGCTTGATCACCCTGAAAGTTGTTTTTTTAATATCTTCAATGGGTTATCGCGTGTCCTCAAAATACATAAAGAAGTTTTGCTATCGTGAAAAACGTATCTCCAGGAAAAGTCAGATGTTTGAGGCCGAATGCGAAACAAGGACTTTCCAAGTTGAGGTTGTCCTTGTTGGTACCTCATGGGCTACAGTAGACCCTCTGACAGCCCAGCTACTCTACAATGGACAACTGATATCTGTTTGATATCATTTCAACCTCGGAACGATTCTAGGAATACAAAATATACCGACAACAAATGACTGATCAAATCCCACGATGATTCGTGAACTATGGTCAAACAGTTTGCTGTTAATCGCACACCGAATGAGAACCTTGTTTATATTGGGGTGATAAGTCTCTGAACTGACAGTATAACTCCATCCGTGTTGTCTAGTCAATTGGTAACGTCTACCTTTTTTTGAATAACTAAGTCGCGGGTTGTCGAAGTGTCTTCAGGAACCTTATGGGTAGTTTCTTATGGTCTCTCGAATATCGTACCAGCTGGCCTGTTGCAGCACATTCAGTTAAAGAAAACCATCATAAACTAGAGATTCGGATGGGTTTTAGGTGAGTCACTCGTGAAAAACAAATTGTTATGCAAACGAGTGTAGTTGTCGAATTTCGTGCAATTCTGGTTCGAGTAAAATGGAAGTTTGAGAAAAACTCGAACACTACGCCTACTGAATGAGCCCAAAGGAAAACAAAACCAGCGGTGGGCCATTAAGAAATTTTTAGTAACAGTATGAATAGCATGCACTTCCATATATGAGTTTAACAAGTAGTGGCATCTATGGTGATAACTGTGAAACTTCAAAGACTTGCAACGCCTGCTTCAGGAGGTTGTACACTAACGCAGGCCAATAGATTACACTAGATGGCAACTATAGAGCCTTGGTCCACGTAATTCACTTGCCTTAAGCTGTCCCAGTGAGCTGATTTTTGTGGAAAAATAGGTCACTTATTAGTGCTCAAAAGCCTTATAACGTAAGACTATTGAGTTGCCGTTGTAGGTGGTATAGTAAGCATCAACTAAGATGCTTTTTTAGCAATTACCTATGTCATTACTCAGTCCAGTCCCCAAATGAGCCCACTCTCTGTGGTGATTTTAATTCAGTGTATTCGGATAAAGAGGTATTTGTAGAAACTGCACTCGGAATTTGACAGAGAACATGTTTGTAAGACGAAAATGGGTATACTTTTCCTTCTAGAACAAGCACACGTATACGCACATTACAAAATATGGATCCACTTGAGCTTGCGACGAAGCTATCAGACAGCAAACACTGTCTCAGCAAAGAATCACCATGTAAAACGACGCAAAATCATTTGGAGAAAATTGTGCCTCTCTCTCAAACCTTGAATATTTAAACGGGGATGTTGTGCTTCAAAAGCAGACGATTGGCAGCACGTCCAGTGATGGGCACTTTAACTACTTCTTAGAAACCGAAACATGCTAGTAAGACATGTTCCCATAAATTTGCATCGTTTACCCAGAGCTTTTCGAGAATCGAGCATTTCAGCCATGCACCGTCTACTAAGGGCTGCAGCACAGAAGGAAAAAGTTGGACCCCAAATTATTGCTACCATTCTCCCCTCTACCTCAGAAAACTTTCTTAGATAATAATGTTGATACGCCTGGGAGCTGGGACCGCAGAAGGAACCACGTCACGTAACTTTCACTGCTTTATGAAGTTGGAAAAGTAAGCAGTAATGTAGAAAGAAAAATAGGTCAGCGAACTGCAATAGTTACCAGCGGAAACAGGTATTTTTCTAAAATAGTTGCGTGTGACTACATATTCTAGATAGCAAAATATTTTTTAGAATTGATTAAGTTTGTAGATTTGGGACTTCCAACGTTGAAATGAAGGGATTCCTGAAATCTTTCACCTCTATTGGCGAATAGTGAATTTTTAACAGGTATGTGTCTGTGACAGTTTTCTGTCACTTGACATGATGCAGATTTGTCCTACTTCCTACTTATCAGTAGTCCATGAAATCGTCTGGCCCGTTGCTACTTTTGTAAGAAAATTGGCGCCCCTTGACGTATGGCAGTTAAGAACGGATTCATTTACGTACAGCTACGTTGGGGAAGTTTGCAATTGTCGATCATTTCAGGTAGCTGGACGGCTGAATCATAAGCGGAAAACAGCACTGTGACAAATGAATTCAGTGCATGCATTAGCAAGCTGAGCTCACATTGCCACTGTGCCAGCCGAACCCAGGTTACCTGTGTGAGTTACCGAAACACTTACCACAGACCAAGCTCAACCTTTGGGCCTTTCTTTGTGGCCTTGGACTACAATGACTACCTATTTCGAAGTTTTCCTAACGATCTTGGTATGCTGATGACTTTTGACTGTTTAGGTCTATCGCAGAAGGTGGCATGGATTTATACACCGGAATGATAAGTTTCGGTTTTTATCAAATCATAAACAAGCTAAAGTTTAAATGTGTAACTTCGGCTTTGGCATATTTAGACGAGGTAAATGAGTCGTTGGTGACCTGTCGTTATTCGAGGATAACAGGCCTACCAGCGGAGAAAATCCCATTCGAATAACTTCAGTTGGTCGACTTGCATTCGCATTTTTCTGCAAATTTGGACTCAGCCTCATCTATATTTTCAATAATTGTTCACCACTAGTGAGTAGCGTGAATGTCATAGTTTACTGCCCCATGGTCTTTGAGACGAAGCTTACGGCTTACAATTAAGGCATTTTCAGAAGTAAAACATTCTCCATATAACCATTCTTGTCATACCTGTAGTCAGCAGGCACTTTGAAGCTTTTAACTAATTGGTCGTGTGATTTTATGATGCAGACAACACCACCCACTCAATTTTTTCTGGGAAAACATCCACTTTCCACACATGGCCCAAGTATCAAGTTCGCTGTACGTTGGGAATTTCTTTTGTTACCCACAGGGCTTAATATCTTGTTTATTATTACTCATTGCATGATGCGCCCTTGTACCGTCTCTTTGTCTGATTTGATATCTCGTAAAACACGTTCACTATCTTGAAATTATATGTCTGTTTTTATACCTTCTTTTGGTTCTACCTAGAAAATCACGCTGACAATATTTACCTTCTCGGAGTGATCAGATTTATTCTGAGACGAATCACTGAATATTCTCTACAAGTGTCCAAAGCAGTCACTGCTGAAGCTCCTAAATGCGTGGTTCCTTCAGTCCATCCTGGTTTAGAGAAAGTTACGTTGGGCATTTTGCTGCGTCCTGTATAGTTTTCGGCGCACCCACCTACATGTTTTGTGCCACAGGCCAAGTCCAATATTATTGTAAGCTCCAGAAGTGCAGTCGAAATCAAAGTCCCATTTTACTCCACGAATTTCCGAAAGGGATTTTTTGAGAACCCATTTAATTGTCTGTTTCCTGTTTATGACCACGGAAAATTCCCATTAATTTTCTCTCTCATTTAAATCATTGGAAAAAATGTGCCCACTTAATGTCGTTTCACGTATATGTATTACACAGCAAGCTTCATTTCCGACGCGCCTCAAGAATATTACCTAAACCCTATGTTTGCATTATCGAACCATTTTTCTCAATTAAATGAAAAATATGAAAAACTCTGTTGTACTCATCACGGAAATCCATTTTAAAATACCAATAAGCTGTTTAACGTTGCAACTTTCTCCAATGGTCGAAGCTGCTAAACATGGAAAGGCTTGTCATTCTGAATTATTTTCCAGTTTCATATGTTGAAATCATACAGGCGGTCAGCTTTGTGCAAGGTTTGAGGAACAAGTATGCCTCCAGCAGAACACGATTTGTAGCGGTGCTATTATCCCAGTGTGCAACTAACTTATGCAGCCGCGTAGAACGTGAATTCATAGCTTCCTTTTCCATGAAAACGTTGACAGAGTAAATCGCCTGAACAATGGCTTGGATTGACCAGAAGTCTTAGATTTTGCGTTCCGCAATATACACCACATTACTCGCGCGTTTCCTGCATACTCACGTTTCCTATCCCGAAACCATACATGCCTGAATTTTCAGACGGTTGTGTAAGATGTTCTGTTTTTTAATAAATACGTTCTGAAACCTGTCGTTTTACCGTGCATATGTCACCCATCGGATAAAAATACAACATGTAATTGACTCCAAACGGACTGATGGCAATTTACACCTTAGCTGACGCAACAGTTCCGATTGGGAAACACTTGGTCGCTCATTGTAGTTACGTGAGGAGCTAAAAACGTTTGTTTCGTTTTGAATTCAAAGTAATTATCTGAAATAATAATGTACGGAATTTCACTAGTCACAATATTCGCTGAATTTGTACGCTAAAGGCAGTGTGGAATGCATTTAACCGAAAACGTGAAAAATGACACGACAACTCAAATAATCTAGGTGAATCCATGACCAGCCATGAAAACCCTGGCTTGTAGAACACTTCTTAACAGATTTTTAGTTTGCCGACTTCAGTAGAATGTATTCAATACTCCTCCCCATAAAAACCGATGTGGCAGGACATCAAATTTGAATATACTTCATACTTGGTTCTTTTTGTCGGCTCGTGCAAACAGTTCTGTTTACACCATACTCTATGATACGTTAGGTTTCTCAAAACGGCATAATCAGCCGCGGCTCCGAGCTTAGTTAGTATGCCGCAGCTTCTATTCTCAATTCCCGCTGGTTTATCGACCATTTTTCTGAATGACCTCTACCTGCGGAGGGTAAAAGGCACATATTTTTTTCTTGTCCCCTAAGCGACGATGCAACCGTGTGCTTGGTGGGGTCATTCCTACGTTAGATTCTACACACTTTAGCCAGTGTTTGCTTCAATCACATAGATGTATGGATTCCCATGCTATGCCAAAGCATATCACCTTGATGTGACTAGTGAACCGGAAGGTCATCATTCTGTCACCGTCAGGGATGACACTTTGTGAATATACTTCACAGCGAAATACTAACAAGACGGTCCCGAGACTGAACCGTTGCAGCCGTTGGAGATTGAACACATCAATTTTTGCACTGTTTTTCATAGTTGAGCATTTGCTTTTAAATACCATGGAATTATGTGTTGTATTCATTTCGTATGTTGCATGTTTGTCCCCAATCCCCGGAGTTCTGTCACTCGTCCCTAAGAAAGCTTACGCTGAAATTTACCACAATGTGTAGTACTCGGTTATTAATTCCAAGAAGTTTAATGTAACACAACTCAAGCACAAAGGAAACGCTTGCTTTGAAAGGGTCATATCAGAGGAAACATTAACTGATGTTTCTAAGTGTTATTTTTGGAGGGGCACAAAGATGTTTGGTGTTTGATTCCCACTCTCGTGTACAAAATCTATCAAGGGTGTTTAGAGCTTCAATAACGGATTTCTAGATGCAGTGTAGTGCACGCCCTGATTAACTTAAAAATGTGCACGGCACCTTAATTAGAATACAAGCTTACCTCTGATAATGAGAAGCAATAGTAGGTGTGCTCAGAATTGCACATAATAAATGCATTCAGAGAACATACTTTGTAGGGAATCCGAGAGTGAGATGCTGAAAGCAAGTGATATTTTTAAACATATGTCAAAATATCGGATTAACAGAAATGTTCAACCCAAAGAAAGTGCAATTTTGCGACCAATGCTGAAATTCCTGTACCAATGACCCAGTTCCAATTTTGAACACAAGTGGGGTTGAGTGAACTATGAGTTGGTCATGGAAGACGATCTATGCGCAAAATTCAAAAATCGAGGACTGGATGTTGGTGCTAGTAGATCACGATCTGGTGGCGTTTACGAAGTTTGTCTTTCTCCTGGCAGGGAACCGCTTCCGTTTTATGAAAAATGGTTTACTCCGGTTAATATGTAAATAGGTGTGGAGTCGTGCCAAGTGCTATTTACGCGGGGTGTGATGAGATTGGCAGGTGTGGTTTGAGCGACCAACAGCAACATATCGTACTTTTGGCACTTCGTTAAGTTGGATTTCTGTTAACAACAATGGTTGACTTTGTTTGAGACTTGCGGGGGACAACCTCCCATTTTACGCGGTAGGTCATTTTGCGCCACAAAAGGGTTAATCGTAAAAAGAAACAGGGACACTGAAGTCATTCACTTCGTGAGTCTAGCATTATGAGGTCAAATAAACGAATAAATGCTGGTGATGCCATGCCCAGTGGCCGTATCTATGGCTGGAAGGAGAAAAGCCCTTTGCCTCCAGGTCATGTATTAGCAAGCACGAAATGAACGGTTACACGAAAGTAAATATCTCATATTCACATAGTTTTTAAAAAGTGAATCTTCTAACACGTCCTCTTAAACGTTACTGGGTAATCATTGACTGTTGCAGCAAAACACTGCAAAGAGGTTTCACAATTTCCGTAATAAATTATACCTTCCATCAGATTCGGGGACGGCGCTTGAACACCAGACCATAGACTACTCACGCTTCATCAGTAGTTTACACCGTTACATGGGGAGCATGAATCATAGGATTAAGGTGCGTCACTACGTAAATGTGGCATTGTACCAAGTATTTTTTATTCAAAATGCTATCGTAATGGCTGAGTTTCAGAGATGTTATTATTGTGGGACTGGTATATGCATTAGATCAATAGCGTGATCCTCCAAGATGCGTCACAAGTTTGCTGATTATTTTTTTTCTTATCACGACAATGACTTTAGCGCTGCTCTCCATCTCTTCATATGTCGGTTAAGAGGTGACATGCTACTTTTTGTGAAGTTTTGATGGAGTTAGTTGCGACCCACTGCTGTATAGCTCTGCTTGAGTGACTTCATTCATAGCAGATGGTATGCTCATATGTGTGTTAGATGCATATTTTTTCCTGCTTGTTTCACGGCAGCATAATCCGATTTAACTATTATACGAATATGTTTTATGATAGCCTCAGTAGCTTCTATTTTTGGCTAATTTTGGGTAGATGTTTACGCGTTTTAGGCATATGCATGCGGATGGAATTTCCTTACATTGATCTTCACTTCAAATCCAAATCTGAGTTCATTTTCTTTCCCCTTACTGTATGTCCCCATGCGCATCAGATGCAGATGTGGATGAAATCGTGCGTGTGATCAGTAAATTGAATGTGACCTCACCTTCTGGAGGAAACATTTTGAGCAGCCGATACAATCCGGGCCAAAGGTACTTTGTTTTGACCAGACAGCAGTCATCTCGCCAAAAATAGGACCATCTGGCAAAACTATTTCCTACTGATCATTTCATTGAAGCCAAAAGAATAGCCTTCTATCGTGATATCTGAACACACCTCGCCCACGCCAAAGTAACATATTATTTTACAAGAAGCATCAACAAGGAGATTTGGGGAGTTACCACACTATATTCAACCTAAAAATGGACTTTGAGTTTACGGGCGTTTGGTGTCAACACCACAAGCCATTGACATCGATTTACGTCATAGCGCACCATGTCAGACACCCTTTTAACCGAAGTCAACCATGCAGTCAATTCAACGTGAATTCAGAAAATTCGGTCAGTCTTATTAATTTTAACAATACGGTAAGAAGACAAAGGCTGTAGGATTTTGTCGCATCTAGCTCTGCGGCCGCACTACTACATACATTCAGTGAAAATAGACAGAGAAAAAACAGTGGAGTGGAGGCAAAAGCACCGTGGAATGATCAGGCCCGGTTCAATATGAGGCAGAATAATGGCTTGTGTCAAGGAAGTCTGTGCACTCTCTGGCGGAAATAAGCTTACTTACATAAAGTCTAATTTCCATCAGCTACTCAGAGCAACTTATCAACGTCCGTAGAACACCAAGACAAAAGAAAGCCTGTTCAAAAAGCGAAAGAGATTTTTACCAGAATGTATTTCAAGTGACCTCACCCAACTACATTCACCCGGCATAAATCAAGCGCTGTGTTTTGTCGTACGCACCAAGCCACTCTTCTAATCCTGCGGTCTTCAACGAGGTAGGTTAAGTCCTAAGTCGTGCCAATTTACACGCATTCCCTGTGACTGTATTATATAAAAACGTTTTGTTCAATACTCTCGATACACAAGGGTGTGTGTTCCTCATAAACCTGTGATAGTGGGAATGGAAAAGCTTCAAAAGTTCATTGTATTCGACTAAAATGCTGCAAAGTGAGTTATTGCACATACTATCTTAGCTCATTACGTCACCGAATTTCCATTCGCCATCCTTATCTCATATGCTGATACACATTATCTTGGAGCAAATGTAATCAGAGTTTGCGTGAGGAAAATATCGTGTCAACCATCAAGTTATACAACATTTAGCCCAACTCATTCCCTACCAATTTATATAAGATAATTAGCCCCTTTGGTGAATTCGGCGTGTATCTCGTTTACATATATCCATATCGTAACATATATCCATTTGCTAATTCTCTGTGGAACATGTGAACGGCATAGTTTTTATTGGCCCAGAGGAACGGCTACCTGCTGGGCAAGCAATTCAGAAATGTAAACCAAATGACGTCATTGTATATTCCAGGATCAGCCATAGGATGTTATTCCAGCAAGGAAATAGCTCTTCAAAATTGTGAAATCCCTCTCAAGCAAAACTACAAGTGACTCCTCCAAGAGACTAATTTTCGGTAGCAAAAGTTTTAGAAATTCATGCTGAAGACCGCCCTCTCATCCAAAATATTTCATCCATGTGTCACACCTTGGTGCCGTCTTTGAATCACAATCTTAGTTGTCTGCTAAATGGATGTGGAGGAAATCCGGAAAATTCGTGTACCTTGAAGCCCAGGGTTACAAGCCATATATCAATTTGCGCAAAAGACCCTGAGGTTTTTCCAAAACATCTTTACACTTAGACAACTGGGAATGTTCGATCCTCATATATGCATTTTTGTACAGCAGACACTTTCTGGCTGGCATTGTGACCGGACTGTCCGGTTAAAATGGAACTGGAAGGAACTGGAACTGGAAACCGAAACAAAACAGGGTAGCCACAGATGGTATGCTTTGAATTGACTGTGGGTTGAGCATTTGGTGCCGATGTGTGCAACTGCATTTTAATCACTGAGATACCGGCATGATCTGTCAATGTTCCTAAGTTGAAGTATAATCTACCTTCTTCAGCATAGCTTCAAGGAATTGATACCGGCAGCAACAATCAAGGTTGCAATCGGAAACCTCACGATGCTGCAATAACCCTCTGATTGAAGTGACAGTGTCAGGCAGGCACTTACTAGAAAATGGAATAAACATTCGTTGTTTCCATGTGGTTACTTATAGCTAGTGGACCCGTGAATAAAATGATGGCCGATCCTATTTAGGGAGTTGCGCCTGGATACTGCCCGATTCAACATCGTCCAGGCTACATTAAGAAGATTCTACCCCATTTTCCAGCACGGCGATGCGTTGTGTGTCAACTCTTCCTATGTTTGCTAGTATGACAGTTTCTTAGGCGGTTCTGAAGATCTTCTAAAGGTCATCTGGTCAGCGAAGCTTCAAGCGCACCACTGTCAAAACCCATTCTTCAGCTGACGGCACAAAATTTGTTTTTGGATGCGAGTTTGGGTCATTCGTTTCGATTGGCCTAATCAGCCGACTTGGTTGCAGACTAGTTTGTATTCAACTCCTCTCGTGCTTTCCCTCCAAAGGAATAAATTGTGGACGATCATGAGTTTGAAAACCATGCTCGCACAAATCTTCCCTAAGGACTCGTTTCTCCATGTTTGTACACTACCTGTTCTAATCCTTGTGGCCGTGCTTGGCGCAGTCTACATTTGCCTAATTTGAATTTCGTCCTGCTTTGCCGAGAACTTTATGGCAGACTGGTTAGCATGAATTCAATCATTTCATGATTTCATTTACCGCCTTTTTAATCGTAGTGAACTGTGCTACTTTGAGTCGTTTTCTCGCTTTTGCGTTCGTCTTGCTCAACCAACAAATTTTCGGTATCGACTTTTGCAAAAGTAACTTCTTTATTCTGACATGTGCTCACGCATTCGTCCACTGGGGTACCTGAGAAGACTAGAGCAAATGCAAGCAAATTTCCGCAAAATAGTATGACTACCAGCCTGTTTATTTCCAACGAACTTCAGAGTTTCAAAATTTTACTGCGTGAAATAGCCGCACAATAAAATTATGATCCTGGGGGGGTGGTTAATCCCTTTTGAAGTTAGTTCAGCTTCTATAACGCTGTGTCAGAAGTCAAGCTGGCGGAATTTTAAATTTTGGTAAGTGAAGACGTTGGCACCTGATTAATTTTCCTCAAGCTACAAGGGTACACAGCTCGCACTTTGGGTTAATTGGGGTTAATTCTTATTCATTGCTCCCTAAGTAGCACAGTATGAGGACTGAGTTATTAATGCTTTTATAGCACCATTCTATTCCTTCGTGCCAGCCACCCCGAATGCCTTCACCCTTTATGTTCGTTGCCGGACTCAATACCCCAACGTGTGCGTGAGGACAGTTATGGAAAGAATCTCAAAGCAATATGCACTACTAATATTCGTAATCCTTTAACTCTGGCATGTGTGACTTGGTTCAGTATTACTCAGTGACCACTATGGTAGGCAATTCGTAAACAGTCGATCATATGAAGTTGAAAGTCGAACAGATAACCTCAAGAGACAAGAGATGAATGTACACCATATCAGTTTTATGGTCGTACAGTAAGTATATGTGTTTCACTGCATTCATCAAGTGGCTCATTTTTGATACAATACGTGACCAGTCGAGAAGTGTGAATACGTTGTTGGTGACCCGGTTTCTTATCACAGACAGAATGCGTAACGAGCGATCTGTATTTTGTAGCCAACACATTTCAAGAGGTCGTTCCTGGAACTAAAGAAATGTCAACATCGTGAGGAACGGAGTGCAAGGGACAACTGTATATGCGCTCCTTCGTAATATGTACAGGATGATTCTACTTTTGTATGTGACGTTTTTAGTAAACGACAGTTAAGTACAGTTCGCTTACTCCTTTCAAGCAAACTGCATCCTAACCTGTGGATTGTTTCATCTGCAGGCTCCTAGCATAACAAAGCATGTGTATGGTCCTCCGTTGATTCTACCAGTACTTTTTAACAGAATTTAGAAAACTCCTGATTGGAGGATCATGCAGTATATTGTTTGCCACTTGCCCGCCAGTCTACTAGCATTATTCGTAATGGATTGAGACGCGTTCTTTTAAAAAGTGGGGGCACCATAGACAATACCAAAACTGGAGGAGGGTAGCTACAGAACGGAAATGTTGAAGGAATGAAGATTCCACCCGTTGCATCCAGTTACGTCCGCTGGCTGTTATGACAGTTCACGCATTTCTCAGAACTGACGAGCCCTTGATAACTTTTGGATGATGGGACAATGACAACTCATTCAGGGTGCATTCCAGCGCTTAATTAGAACCCGTCACTTTTGAGATACCATTGGGTACGTTAACACCAATTAGCGTTTTTCCCGCAAACTTATTAGGTTCTCTTTCCGTTCACAAGTGCCCTGATGGCTGAATGGAAATATCACCCTTTCAACGAATACAACTTGATTCCAAATTCAAACCACCTTCTCCATCCAATTTTCCAGTGTCTGAACTAAGTTAATTATCTGCTTGCCGTTACTGTAAGGCTACTATCTACTGAGACGGACAATACAGTCTTCCCAACTTGCTTGGATTTGACAACGTAGTATGCTTTCCAGCAGGATACGTTGGCTAACTAGACTATATGGTTACTAATATCGCAGATATTAGTTGCACAAAGAAGTGTTCTTTAGATCACGGCATTCTGTTTCTTTCTCAATAGGGCAACCATTTTGTCTCTATTTGATCATTTTATGAAAGTGCACAGGATCAGGATCAGTTCACTAACAGCAATTCTTTCGCGTTGTGCCACAGTTGAGTGTAGCCAATTAATCAGTTATTGCAGCCTTTTTCGCCCCATATAACTATCTGTCTATATCAAAAGTGACAGCCCTTTTCTGTCTAACTGAAGCAACCTCACAAAAATGAGGAGAAATCCAAGGTTAAAGATAATCCGAAAAAAGTTACAATCAGTAGATCTGAACAGAACTCACACTGATAGCCCGAATGGCGACAAACACTACCGTGACGACTACAGAATTCTCATAATGGGATGAATGATATTAGCTCAGAGTGCATGGCTTCTTGCTGTTAAAATACAGGCACTGCACCACCGACGGAACTGACATTATCAGTGCTTTATTGGGATGATAAGCTCTGATCAGGTTCGTGTGTATAATTATGTATAAATCGCCGACCGGATCAAACATTCTACAATGACTGGTGTTTGCGTAATTGATGTTCTTAGAGAGTTCGATAGCTTGCGTTCTAAATACTTCACGTCCGCGTAATTCTCACTTCATTCGTTTCCGACTCCTGTTCATTGATCGACACTCAGCTGAACTCTTGATTTGACCTCTAGGTGGTTCCCGCTTGAAAACTTGTTGACATGACGTCATGGTGATTCCACTGTCCTAGAAAATCGGTCCGCCCCACTTGATTGCTTTGACTTAGTTACCGGGACTTTCTACGAATCTGTGTTTAGACTTGACCAAGTAGATCATGTCGATTAGCGTCACGATTGCGTGGACATTTGGTTGCTTAGTTTAGTCCGGCACTATGTTTTCAGGTCTTCCTAATCAAAACTGTGAACCAGATGATGTGGACCAGTTGGGAGAGAGCAAGTGTAAAGAAACTCCTCTGTACGTATAGAGTTATGTTCTCCCTCTTCTAGCAAGATAGCTGAAGAGACCAAAGACGTATGACAGTCATGTTATTTTTACGTTCGGTTTAATCTGCATTTGGCGGAACCATACTGCCATCCGAGGTCTGCTATTGTGACTTTCGCAGCGGACGCAACAACTACAACGTCATCAACCTACGATGTGGCCATTTTTCTGGCCAAATCCACTAGGTTAAACCTATCGTCATTTCCAATCCAAAAAGACAATTTAAAAGCGTTATCCTTTACTTGTTCGTTGGTTTTTGAATTTGTGCCACCATGGTCTACAGCCTACAATTGTATCTCACTTGTTAGTATACTGATGACTTCATGATGCTTTGTGGCCATCGTAGTTCAGAATCTCAAATGGAATCAGGGATGTGGGCTCCAAGTCGCAAGAATGTACTTTTTTGCTCGCTTAAGTTAATCGCCTTGCCTTCGAACCAGTGTCCGGCGATTTTTTCCATTCCTCGAACTGACAGTGAAGTCTGTCACCTGAAGCCCGGTTCGCAAATATTCTATTTTTTCGCTACCTTTTTAGTTTGCACCATCCCACCAGTTTTCGAATCGTTACTGCAGTATAACTATATCATTGAAACATAGCCCCAGGTGCATTGGAAGCCCCTGTGTCGTCGTCACCAACTTGGTATTTTTCAACCGTTTTGACCTGTGTCACGAACGTGCCCATAAACCACCATATTACAGTCAATGCGCTTCACATACAATCTCATCTCGGACCATAGTGACCAATTTCACGAATCCAATTTACAAACCTTTCCCATGCTAACTGCCGCGAATAGGAATTCGCTATTTCGTACCCGCTGACTCGCTTCACGATGAGTTCTCATCACACCTTCCAGTTAAATCCGCCTGTCCTTGTTTATTTGTTTGCGTTATACACTGAATATGTACAAAAGCAAGTATTATTAGCCGTTTCGTTCTCTTAGTGAAAATAATGGCTAATGTGACGAATGGAGCCCAGGAAGAACGTTAGTTAGGACCGCAAATTTTTAATGATGAACTCAAAACAATCCACTTAATTATGAATTATCTGTCAGGCTTGCTGACAATAACCGATTAATTTTATTTCCCGCTTCAAACGCTTCAGATAATATATGACCATTGAAATGCAGTATATGCCCTCACTACTCTCTCCTCAAACTGTGCGCGCGCACTGTAAAACGGCCTAGTAATATGATGTCTGAAAACTATTTTTGGGAATTTAAGGGAGATTTGCAGTCACCTTTGAAACAAACTGCTTTACTGAGAGATTTTTTGTCTGAACTCACCTTTCCAGATGGTCGAATTATTTCGCTAAAAATAATGCTGAAAATTCGAGACAGTTTGATTGGGTTATATTATTTTCTACGATCGCACTTTGTAGTGCCTAAATGTGGAATTTTTAGAATTATTGCAATCGTAAAATTTCTACTAACATAATTTTGTCGCTATTTAGGAGGACAGTAATTCCATTTGCGTACAAATTATTGTCGATAGTGTCCTTCACACTCATTGATCGTCTGTAGGTGACATGTGATACCTATCGGCATCACCTAACAACAGAACGTTTCGGTTTTAACAAAGACGTCAATATACCCATAAAACCCTGACGTGAAGGTCATTAATGCTTGGGTTTGAGGCAGCACGTGAAAAAATTTATAGGTATCCGGAAGTAAATTTTCTCCAGAGGAAAAATTAGCGGTTTTGGTTCGAGGTGCATGATGCCCAGCAAAGTGTATACATGTAACTGAACTGTTTGTTGATTTTTTCACCACATTTTACAAAGAATCGGTGTGAATTAGACATGCTTTCAGATGTTGCCCTCCTTTGATACGAAGGATGGCAAGTAGAACACCTATAATATACGGAGATGATGGTGCCGCCACTCGGCTTTCGTCCATAGAGTACGATGGCAATAGAATGTAACAATCAAGGGACATCTCAGCAACACTGCCAACGGAAAACTTTTGGAATCGATTATTATGCCCGAGGTTATGAAAACAAATATAGCCACAAAAGGGGCACTGTTTGACTGGTTAACAAAACAGAGTAAACTATCTATAACCATCAGTCCAAATGGAGAACGACGATGACCTACTTACTGATTTTTGCAGTTCCTATTGTGAAATGAATGATTTTATCGTAGTTCAGGGTAAAATTGATTCAGCTTCAATTTTGTCACCTTCCGTCGAACAGATTTGATCTTTGGGATTTCGTGTTTAACAGCGTTACTGTAACAACACTGACTACTTATGAAGGTAAAGTTAAAACATGGACATTTATGATATATATATATATATATATATTTCAGAACTAATATGAAGAAGGGACAAAATCGGACCCCCGTCGTTTTAACGTGAGTCTGGCGGTAAACCGTTGGCTTACCTCTAAATGAATGAATGAATTTTTATCACCGTCGTAGATAGGAGAAAGAACAGAAGTTTAACAATAGTGAACTTGACAAGGGCACATTCACGACGACAGCGGATACTTTTTTTGATGTTCATCAGTAATAGACCCCCAGAGGAGAATCTGTTCATGACAGTGTTCTTTATTATCCTTGAAGATGGCTGTAAACGCGTGAAATTCACTCATATTTCATTGAGTAACTGTGCATTGACCACTGTATACTCGCAGGAGTCTTATTATATCACAAATTTTTTAAAAAAACTTATAAGGGTACAGACATGAATGTTCTGTATTTCTGGTGGCTAGTCCGTATGATGCGAAGGCGTTTCATTTAGCTCGATGCGCCTCGTTGAAAGTGTGGACTTGGTCTGGAATTGGAGCTGGCTAAGAGTTTATTTTGTAGACGGTATACTAATGCAAGGAATCCGTAGCAGAAATAAAATTATTAATGGTTTTAAACTTAAGTGATCTAGGGTGTTGGAATATTTTTCATGGGCTCTATAACTCGCAAGCGTGCGTATGTATCCTGTACCACACATATGTAAGCATGGTTTCAAAAAAATCGACTGTGGAACATGGTTTCCAATTTTTCCAATGTTTTTCTGTTCAGAGTTGAATGGTTGTTGCTGCTTTATCGTAGGCTGATCAACCAACAGCGAAGCGTAAGAATGACAATGCCGCCCGGCTGTTCCACTATATTAACCGCAACTTGCATCCCATTTGATGTTCTAGTTCTGATCAAAACAATTTTTTCACTAATGGTGATCGCTTAGACAGATTCATTTTTACCCCATCGTACATCTCAATCTTAACTGTGAGTTGTGTCTTGAGGCATAACATTATCCGAACTAAATCGATAGTTACAGTATGGCATATTTTTCCTCGAAGTTGCACTGAATGCCACGAAAGGTTAGCTAGTCCAATGAAGGCAAGAAAGGCCCATACACAAGACTTTTTATGCATCCAGGGGAGATATTCTCAAGATGTGTGTTCCATGTCCCTCCAGTAGCACCTGTGCAGTGCTCACCTCCCATGAGATACGAAATTGCCGATCGTCAGTAATTGTTTCTTCCAGGAAGTACGACTTGCTTTGGAGTCAAATGAAAGCTTACGTACACAGAAAGTGTGCAGGCGTAGTAAATTCCGAAAACCATATCTGTAATTCACTGAACGTTTGTCACACTGTCACGAGGTACTCTGAGAATCAACTTCAGAACTGTTGGATCCCAAGTCTGGTTACATATCAGCTTATTTGTTGATGAACGCAACCGTTTGAAAGTCCGTGACCAACTGAGATAAACAAACGGCCATTCAACTACTGCATATTAAGACTCCGGCCGTAAGAAACTCGAAATGTAGAGGTGAATGATGACTTCCCTATTTGCCCCTTAAAGCTTATGTGATACTCGCTGATGGTAAAACAATCCGTTTTCTTGCTGTGTAATACGTATCAGTTGTTTATCCTAAAATATTAGGCGGACTTCGCAATCTCGGACGACCAGTAATAAGAAGGGAAAGCCAACGAAACATCTAATGGAACTTGTATGATGGACTGACTCGCTTCTAGCACGTTAATATTGGGGTGATTTCGGCCGCCCTGTATGAAATCCGAATTCCCCATTCAGAGCATAATCACCCGAGTAAGCTCACTTATGCGGAAATATGATAATTTTCTCAAAGTCTGCTGAATGCTGCCCATATAAATCTGCATAACTTTGATACTAAGCATTGCGTATCGATTTTTGGCTACCAATACCACTCTGACGAAAGTAGGGTTGAAGTGCCTAACTGTTTAACTATTTTTTAAATCAAAGCTATATTACACACGAGTTGATTATACTCTTAGGAAATTGCTGAGAAACTGTGTATGTCGACGATTTGGACAAACCTTATGCGTTTGCATTGAAAAAATCAGTTTCTTTTGAATCGCAGAGGCCACTGCCACTGTATGGAGGAATGTGATAACCCGGAATCTGCACCACATGTAAGGTGGTCATTATCGGTAGTTTAAAGTGGGAAAATAAGTGCATTTTTCAGAATCCATTAATATAACAGTGGTAGCGCCTTTTGTCGAATTCAACCAAGAGGTTAAGATATTAGAATCTTTTCAAATGGCCTACTTAAGCAAGATGAGTATAGTATTTTGCAGCTTTTGAGATATCCAAAGTTGACTTGTTGGATGAAAAAATATTTACACGAATGCTGCAGTTATATTGGCCACTGTATGTGCCATAGCTAGGTGACATTAACTACGTTATATGCTCTGTCGTGTAGTTGAGTCAGAGATACTCTTCCTAGCTCTCCTTTTGCGTAATGACAATGCGGCAGAAATGGGGCAGCAAAGCTCAATCAGTAACCTTAATGCATTTCGTTGTTGGTAATCCGGTGAAACTACCAGATAAAGTTAGCTGCTAGTGTATATACGTAGCAATATTCTAACTTATCCTAGGAGGTTTTTATGTACGTGGTATGAACGTGCATGTGCAGCATTCGGAGATTTTTTCAACACTGATAATGACGCAACCGATGCGTAAGAATTCATCCTAAACGTTATCTTAGACGTTATCCCTAGGACAAAGACTGGCAAGCTTACGATTGTCAGAAAAGGAGTAACTCAGCTTTTCTCTATGTCAGTAAACCGTTTGACCGATATGTCAAAAGGGAAGGCCGAGTTTAACTGATCCGGATGAAAGGCATGCCGTTATAGCCCGTTGTTCAGTTTTGCGTTCACAGTGTCTTGAGTTTCGCCGAGCAGAAAAGATTGCCCTGTGCGGTTAATAAAGTTCTAACAGTGGTACAAATTGATATTCTAGAAGAGCGATCGTAATTCTCAGTTTTATGATTTGTAATTCGAATCAGCCGCTAAACGGTTCATACAGTCATAGTTCGGGGGTGGTTTTTTCCACAGCTCGCTGAAACCAGTACCTCGGTAAACAACTCCCATGTCCATGGTATCAATGGATAACGGAAATTAATAATGAGATCCGTATAAAAGTAAGTTTTGCGTAGTAGAAATTAATGCAGGGTGCTGCAGGGATGGACATTAAAACATCTCAGGCGTCCACAGAACAGTTGTGAGGTTGGGTGGTGGAGCACTGTTTCAATATCGCCAGAGTAAATATGTTTACTGCTGGTGACAGCACTAAAATTTGTATTCAGATATGGGACGCGCAAAGTAAAACCAAACGAACAAAAGTTACCTGGTAAGCCACGTATGACAGGGGTGTGATTATTGCGTTATAGTATTCTTCCTTGCTCGTATGACAGAGGGTAGAAACCATGGTGGAGGCATTGGAAAAGACGTGTCCAAAGCCTACGCAAAGCTTTTACTCGGCCAGAGTATGCGACGTGAAAATGACACCTATCGTAACAGAAAATTACGAATCCTTAAGTTATTTCTGCGGCATATACAGCCATTTTTAATCCGCCTGGATGTTAGTTTCCACGTTTTCTAGTTGTGTCTGGAGAACAAACGGGAAGATAGTTGTTAAGAAAAGACAAATACTCATCTCCGTCAAAAATGTTGCTCTCCGGATGCACGATTAAGATTCTTATCTATGCCATTCATGCTGTTGATAGCCGAGGGGATAATTCAAGGTTCTAGTCCATAAGTTTTAATAAAAGTTGTCCGGGTTCGCAACGGATAACACAGAAAACAAGTTTGATTGTAATGCGTCGTAGCGCCTGAATTTCAGTTCATCCTAGTAGACTAATTGGCGGTTTAGGAAAAAAGGATTTTGTTACACAACTTACCGGATGCTTAACGGAATTTCAGTTTCACCCGTAGTGTACAGTATTTTTCGTATCTACGTAGACATGGAAACCTAAACTTCTAACGGCCAAAATTTTACCGCTCATCAAAGGTCTTACATCTGAGTTCCTTTGTTGTAGAAGACGATTTAATAAATGGTCCACGAATACTGCAAATGGAGAGGTATGTCAAATTTATGCACAATTTCAAACTTACTGCCTCCATTTGGCATGTCATACCACGTAACCTAAGTCCTGAGTGGGGCCCTTTTAAATCAAGCCGGCACACTAAAAGGCTTGCGCTCAACCTGTCTCTTCAGGACATATTCAGCTCGGTAAGCGTTTTGACAAAGTACAGTATAGAGCGGACCACTCTTTGTCATCAGCTGACATACCTTATTCGGGTCGGTTCTACCGTGATGAACCACCACTTAGCATGTGGAAACTAAGTTAGAATAACGGTATTTGGAGTATCTGTGTAGCAGACATTGTTCCCTATAAATAGGTTGGACCACAGTAAGCCCAATTACTTGGCAGGATAGAGAGGGTTTTGTCGAGTGAGTATGGTGGCTAAGCACTCAGTATGTCAGTGGAAGTTCTTAAGGTTATTATCGGAGGAATATAATAAATGAACAACTGTTAAGACAGATGCGTTAATTTAGTTTTTTTTACTTTTGCGCATTTTGTGACGTAATCTTTTAGCTAGTTGGCCAGGTCGTCAATCCAAGATAGCAGTCAAAATTGATAGGATTATATACGTCGCAGAGGTTGGATTTAGTGGTAGCAAATATGAGTAGTTTGGTAAGATGAGACAAAATTCATTATACCAACATCTGATTAGATTAAAACCTGATGTCAGTTCTGGAGAGTGGTTGCCCAGTAACTTTGGGGATGTTCATACAGTATTCTAATGGTCCGACTCAGTCGACTCGAGTAGACATAATTCATTGTTCACTGGTCACTAAACAGCTGCACACTGAAGACAGTTGCAATGTGGAAAACAGACAAAGGGTGACATGGGTAGTCGATAGTCGTTGGTTTGTTCGCTGAGCTAGGTAAGTGGACTGCGTACGTTTCATCACCAATCGAGGTGACATCATTAGTGCGTTGTTAGGGAGCGTGGTGGAGCGTAGCGATTGGGCGGTGGTTGTGGGTATGTAGATATTATGTGCGTTTTCTAATGAGCTCTTATGATATGGATGTGCGATATGGATACATGAGTTGCCATGACATCTGGTGGCAGCAAAAAATGGCGACGCCGGTCGATTGTTCCGATAGAATGACCGATATTACCTACTTGCTGAAGCGCTAGCTTTGAACAAAATATATTTAATCACAAACGATGGTCAAGGAAACAGCTGATGCGTTTGGCTGGTTTTGGTTTGTCGTGCATTTCAACCCTAGTTTTGTGCTAGTTTGTTTAGGTGAAGAATAACTTGAGTTCGCTTTATAATGCGATCTTTTTCAAATCCAAGCTATTAATGCTACTTTTGGTTCACTTTGGGGTTTCAGTACATAAAATTTCCACATCACTACTCCGCTCGTATTTTGTCAATTCGGACTTTCTAGTGGAAGATTCAATGTACACGCTAGTCGTCTGTAGGTCACATTGCTACTTATCTGTTCGTCGGACGAGGCAAATTGCTTGCAGAATTTTCGCCACCAGTTGCGAGGATATCATCAACACGCACTGTGAGCAAAGTGTCTGGCTCAATGAACAGATCAAAGCCCACCATTAAAAGCAGCCGAGCTACAAATATTTCCATATTTTGTCAATCTGAGTTTTTGAGGATGGCGTATATTTCGCCCCAAGCGTTTTAGACGTTAGTCAACACAATGTACCCGAAACCCAACTCCTTGTAGGATGAATGTTAGTTAGCGTAGATACACCCGATTTCGCCCGGTTTCCTCCTCCACGACGATTATTACTATCGCTCTGGTTATCATCATAATACAACGGGGCTATTCTAAATTAAACTGAGTGCTACGTCCTCGAAATTACCACTTTCTTGCCCGAAATTTCCGTTTAAAAATTATGTTTTGGCACATGAACGTGGGTACCGGCCATGGTGTATATTAGAGGTGGTGGACGAAGAAGGTAGTATCCAGAATGTGTTCACTTGTCAGTCAGCCGAATGATGTGTCACTTACCGCGAATTTCTTATAGGGTTAGCTAGGTCCATGTTCCGGTTTCTTGCGCTTTGTCCACCCCGTGTGAGCCATGTAATATTTAATAGGTGTATTTATATTCCCTCGCCATACATGCATTGTAGGTACTCTCTGTCTCCGTTGCTTGCTCACTAACAATAGATTCGGGCGTCGTTGCGAATTTGACCGCAATAGAGCTGATTCATTCGGTGATAGATCCACTGTTGGTTAAGTGAAGGTAAATAGCTGCTCATTTTGGGTGTACTTACGCAGAACAGTCACGTTCACTTTTACCTCAGCTTCGTTCTGAACTTCATTTTTTAGTTAGAATGATCAAGGACAATTGTGGCCGAGGCAGCACTTCACGCTTCGTGTGAAGCACCTCATATTTTCAAAGGTAGCTTTCATTTAAGCAGTGCACGAGGATGAGAAAAACCTGTATTTTGCAATCAGCCACCCGATATCCACAACCGTTTCACTCGAGGGCTATTTCGTTTCTAGTATGGGAATGTATGACAAAACGAAAGCTATGTGTAACGCTTCATTCACATGGTGCCAGGCGTTCTTCACCGGTCAACTCCTGCCCACTCTCGTCAAATGAACGCATCAAATGACCATATTCCGGCAATTTTATGAGAGATAGGAGGCCTTCCGCGTAAAACCCATTTCTTAGAATTTTAGACGATCTTTCCACACAGAACTTTAAGTGAATTCCTAACTTTTGAACGGAACACATACAAAGAGCCACTCTGACTGTTCTTCCATATATCAATAATGTCTGAATCCACATTAAGACTACCAAATCACAGGGGAATTCTCGTAGCGTGTCACCTGAACGCTATTTTACATGAACTGATTTCAAGGTTGAAGACGATTATCCACAAGGTGTCCGGAAACACATGGTACGCTAAGTAAATCAAGAAACTGTGGCCAGGTTCATGTCAGGAAAACGAGAGGAAAAACGTTTGGTAAAACGTTATGCGCAAAACACCACCCCTTGCGTTTGACCTCCATGCACGGGCATCAATAATTCGATTCAGAAAGCCTGGGAACACTGACCGCGAAGGCACGCGACAGTAAGGAGCAGTATCAGGAACGCAGAATTCTACTATGAATTTAGTCAACCTAAACGGCAAACTGAGTGTGATCAGCGCAGATTCGCTTTCAAAGCATTAGTGGCCAGAGCGGAATCATAAAGTGAAACAGAATACTCTATCAAGGAACCAACAGAGTGGAATCCACTTTCGGGAAAATCAACAAGATTCACTGACTGAACAAGGAGAGCTCACGGTCGAAACTCTCTGGTCACTTGACGGCAACGGGGGACCACAAGGTTAAAGGTCTTACGGATATCAGTCATAAGACATGTTGATCAATGATCTACATACACTGCACAAGCTGGCAAACAATCGTAGGTCAGTCCTGACTAGCAATATGCATATAAACATACGCATTCAAGTACTTGGTGCACATCCACTGACCTATCGGTGTACTTCACTTAACTAGGACTGCTACCTCTATCGGTGATGAAGTGTTTGCAGCTTTAATGCTCAGATCAGCAAAAAGACTAATGACCTACTCTTTAACCTGATTCCTCTTCAGAAGAACAACAAAGGACTTAATAATTAGTCTCAAGGTATGCTCTTTTTAGGAGTTTCAAGGCGTCGTTTGTGCTCTCAGATAGGAAACGTAACCTGGCCTATTAAGTCTTGTTTGTAGGTTTTTGGCTTATTATGTTTCTTTTACTTCACTCCTCTCTTTCTGAAATTCTGAAGTTTAGACAAGGCATACTACTATATACACGGGTTTTGAAGAGCGGTCGTCAGTGAAACAAAAGCTATAGGAGTGCCCTAGTCAGCTTGGCACTGAGTAAGCATTTCCCAAATTTACCCATAAATCTCGATCAAAAAAGGGGTCAGAACTCTTTTCATTGGACTTTGTCTCAAGCAGTAACCGCATCCTACACGTGGTCCAAGTAGGAACTACGGCGCACCGGAAATCTGTTTCTCTTGGTAGCACGAGATGAGATGAGACGCTAGTTTCATGTGCCTGCCATCAGTTAAATTCTTTTAGGGTCGAACGTCTGCCTGTTCACCAGTCCTGCGTCTTCTTTTCGTATGCTCCATGGATTTCAATCGTAAATATTCATCGCATCGCTTGGTATTACTTGATTTCCTGTATTTCAAATAGGTCGATGTTTTTTTTAAAATCCGAATTACAATATTCGTATTACGTCAGACAGTGCATTTTTGTTCGGAATTTTTTATGTCCTACTTCTTGACATTTTTAATATAGGGTTCCAGCGTAGGCATCAATTGTAAATTATAACACTGTGAATAGGTCTACACGCACAGTCTAAATCAGGATTCCATTTCATCACATAAAGTGTATGAGGCACACTAGCCATATGAGCACAAATTTATTCAAGAAAGTCTTGATAATCCGTTCAGTGGTCTGTAGCCAGTCCATGCTTCCGCACGACACCCACTAATTTGGTATCGCACTTCAAACGTGCTAAGCGATACAAGACCGCTTTAATGTTATTTCATGGTTGGTGTTAAAAAACAAATCATGTTGTTGAAATGGTATCCGCAAAATACCCAAAGCTTTTGTCTGTTTGCTTGCACGTCTCAAATATTTTCGCCTGTTTATATAAAATTAACAGTTTTCATCACATTTACAAGGAAAACTTTTGTATAGAGTGTATATTGAGTTAAATATTATCGAGCTCTAAATTTATCCAGTAACCAGTACCTAAAATTCTAAAAATTTTCTGTGGATTGAATGCGGTTTTTGAGAATGTTTAGTTGCTACGACGACCATACTTATACAGTGAGCATTCAGTGACATTTGTACTAGAAGTTTAACTGTACATAGATTGGTCAATTGATTAGAGCCACATTAGAAAATGATTCGCTACTGCGTCTTTAGTATATGATTAGGAATATCTAAGTGGGATGTGTTGAACTTAACATAGGGGGAAGCAGTCGCTTTTGATGCAGAATGTTTGATGTGACTTTTTGTAACGTAGGTGAAATCACGTTTTCTTAAGGTTGTTCCCAACGTTTTCTACAGAAATTGGGATAGGTCAAACATGCATTCGGTAGGTCTGCTCTACCGATACCCAGACAACCAAAATAAACAGAAATAGATTCTTCAAAGAGCATAAGAAACAATGAGCATCTAGAATAACGGAAAAAGAATAAAGCAACGGTGGGAAGAGAAACCCATTATATCTCACAGGCGAACCTCAAATAATGCAAATAAACATTGTCAGAGCAATGATAGTGAGTAATTGGTCAATATAACGTGGCGATCTATGCGCAATGATGTACACAAATGAAGAAAAACATGGTACCTGGATAAAATTGTTCACTGCTTATAAACCTTTGGTGATGGTGCCCCAAGTGTAAAGGTTCCCTTGTACTTGTAGAAGGGACTGGTAATAACAGCCAGCTATCCGACCTTTGAGATGCTGATGTAAATGATACCACTGTGGTCACATTACACTGCACCACTTAGTACTCACGAACCATAAAGTAGAACACGGACGCCCATGGCTTGAGATTGCGTTAGGATTGTGTTATATAAATGCGGGTGGAAGTAAAAACGACGTGTTGGCGTACCATCTATACAAACACTCTTCGTGAACGTTCATCACTCCCGCGGACAAAGGATAAACAAAAAATATAAACATCGAACCTGAAAGCAGTGTGTTTACACTCACGAAAGCTGAATTGCTATTGATAGTCGGCCTCCAGTGCATCAGTAATCAATGCGGCGTTCATCCGTATCACGTTACGTCTGTATTGTGTACGAGTTGGTTAGTTGGGTTGATTTGGATGTGTATGCGTGATTGTTCTCTGAATAGCTGCGCATTCACGGCAAAAAGTCTTATGGAAGCATCGCTTCTGGAAATTAGGTAAATATAATGCATTTTCTGTACATTTTTTGCCGTTCCGTAGTATGCTGAACAGTTTCCATGGGCTTACTCACACCCGATGCGAGCTTTCATAAGTGCCTCCTTGGTTTCGTTGTGGAAGTATTAAAAATGGATAAGTGCTGCGGAAAAGACTCAGAAGTACGTTTGAACCATTAGGGGATAACGAATTCATCATCAGAGACAGCAGTATCGGTATTGACACTGATGCTTCACTGCTGCACAACAATCACAAAGAAATTGCAACTGGACGTAAACATATGTAAACCTGGTACGGTGGATCCAGGTTCCTAAATATGAAATAAAACCTGAAAGGTATGGTGTTCAGAAAAATTACCATATAGGGCTTTCTGCAATGAAATTGGTTATCTATTATCAATCTTTATCTAGGTTCCACACCAAAGCATTTTGCCGTGAAAAGTGGTTATGATAACAAGCAAAAGTCACAAAGCAAACAAAGCATATCACATGAGCAGAAAAGAAGAAAAGTAACATTTTCGATAAGTCATAAAAATCTAATTGAAAGGACGAATTCATATGTCGCTTTTCGGCATCGGCAAAATAATAAATGTAAAGACAACATAGAGATGACGATGCCGATCGGCTCTTCCAGTAGACTGACGATAATTTACACTTCACTTGACGCGCTAGTTTTGATCAAAACAAATTTTCGTTACAAAGTACAGTCAGGTGGACAGGCGAGATGCCGGCTTCATTTTGACTTCATTGTTCATCTCATCCCTATTTGTACGTCCAATGTTTTTTTTTACTTGACCTATTAGATTTAACAGAGTCAGTACGGTATGTCCTTCACTGAAGGCGCGCTAAACAATGCAACGGTTCAGTTGAACTCTGCGAACACATCTTTGTTCTACAAAGATTTGGAGGACTTATGCATAGGAACTTGTATACATCCACAGGAGGGATGTCCAACAGAATACTTTGTCTGCGCGCTTCGGCAGCACGCGCTCCCAAAAATAAGAAGAAATTCTGCCAAAATCCAAAAGCGGTTCTCCCAGATGTTTAACCTGCTTCGGAATGCTGTGATAGTGATCTAATTTCATAGAATTGCCAACCATTTGGTTGTATTTCACAATTTGTTTATTCGCTCACTTATAAACGGAGAATCACCTTTATACACTTTCTCAGTAACGCATCACTTTTGAGTAGTCCTGTTTTTTCACGTGCCATCTCTCGTTCTGTGGAGACAACTTAGGTTATTAGAAAAACCCAAACTTGGACCATTTTGCTGAGATGGGATATAAGGACCATAAGTAAGGGCAATGTCTTTGACAATGATTTTTTTTAGAACCGACCGATGGTCTTATGCATTTCCGTTCGTCAAAATGACATTTCGCTTTCATTAAAAGTTGTACAACCAAACATCCCAGTCTAATGTCTGTGTGTGTAAGAGATTCTGTTTTACAAATGCCGCTCTTCAACTGACGTAATTTCCAAGGGCGGAAAGAAGCGTTGCCTGAACTTATCCTCCCAATATGAAAAGAACACCTTCCTAGGGCAACCATTCTTGTATTGCTTCTCGAATATTCCAGATTTCACTGCGTTGCAATCATCTCAAGCATCACTTAATCATACGGGTTTGATATGATTGACAAAGAAGAAATCTTTCATCCTGTGTTCATTAGGGACTACACCCTTCGAAGTTGCTATACGACAGTATATTGAGGAAAACGTAAGGTCGCTGAACCGGCTAGGCCTGTTCTCAGAATACACATCAAAATCTGCGGTTTTTGTTTCAGACAAAGGCACTCACGGCTATCCTTTGCCTACTTTAACCCTAGAGCTTTTGGATGTATGGCTAGATGGATCCCAATCCTCCAGTACTTCTGTGAGTTCGATGGAAATACCTTCTTCTTAGTGCTGCAATTACATTGGCCAGTCGGATATTCCATGTCTATACCTCAAAAAGGTCTTTATGTATCTCCGGAGCATGTTTTGTGAAAAACCGTATTGATGGCACTTAGGTTTATGCCCAACATTGATACTTTGCATCGGGTAAAAGCCCAAGCGTGTCTGCTTGCTGAACCCCACTGTCTGTTGGGATATTCAATAATAATACTCATCGTTCAGCTGTAGCACCCTTCCGGTGCCTAGCTTCCATGCCAACGGAAGAGGGCGCGAGGTTTGGGCTACTGCCGATTTGCCCAAGCCTAGAGGGTAGCAGTCGAGATGCTGAGTTCGATTTCGAACCGCGGACCTTCCGGTCCGTAAGCTGGCGTCTTAACCGCCAAGCTATTTCAAGCCCAGAATATTCAATGGATATGTCAGTCTGTTTTTCTTAATATGGGATCCTGATTAAGTCGAAAATTCCTCAGGTAACTCTAAATCCATCAGCGGGCTGCGTCAAAAACCTTTTACCTAGTAGATGAACGTGTACGTAAAATCCAAATTACAGAGTTGTTCCATATCCAGCTACTATTGCTATTCACGCTGCATGAGGGTTTTAGAATGGAAACGGGTAATTTTGTTTGCTAAGTTAAAGCGGGTCATACCACAAGTATGATCGCCATTTAAGAACCTAGGTATGGTACTAGAATATCCGTCAGATAAATCGGGTTGTTTTCAGTGATCAAATTAGGCATTCCATCTGTATTATTCAACGTTTGTTTACCTATCTGTCAACCGAGTATAACATGTTTCGCCAGATGAAGCCCGGTCCTGTTCCCGGTTTTCGTGCTCCTGCTTGAGTTGTGTAATATTCATTTGCGTACAACATTCGTGTTTGTGACTCTTTGACAGCATACCTTTGAGGCTATGTAGATTTAAGAGGGATACATTAAGCCCGGGAACCACTTGTCAAGTAATTTAAGACGGCTATATTCTAAGTTTTGGGCGCACGTATGCAGAACCATTTGAGTTACATTCGCTTTTGCTTTGATTTCATCTCTGATTTGTTTTAGAGTCATGAATGCCATTCCAGTGGAAGCAAAAACAATTCTGGCTAATGTCTCATACCCCTATAACAATGCCATACATCTCCGGTAGTCTGGCTTGGATTTTGCTCACGCCATGCCGCGAATACGTACGTTGTTTGTAATGTTCAACAACTGGTAACGCTACTTTTTTACCTCTATTCTTCTGAATAAACAGACAGTCAGACACCTTCCGGAAAAGCATTTCCACCAACTTCAGTGCCCACAATCCCGAATGTCTTGAATTCTCACACAGCACCAATCAGCCGGGCCTTGAATCACTGTAGTATCATCCATCGGTTGTTCCTCGTAAATTGTGTTTTATTCACACATTCCGGACATTTAGTGAAAAGTTTTTAAAACCGTAATTTTGTTCTTTATCATACATCCTTGTCCCTACTCTGCAATCAAACTAACCTCTCAGTTCTCACCATTTTCTCACTAAGTGTTCGCAGACCATTTTGCACTCATAGTCCTCGCATTAGTTTGGTCTCTCCTCTCGCCAACCTGGATGGCGAAATTGCATGTAATTGCTGTTAACCTGGAAAACGCACTGCTTGATGAATAAATGATGCAGGCCGCTGGTCAAAAGGTGCGGTTGAATCCTATTGGATATATCTTCTACGACACACACCACAGCGTTCTCATGAGAAACGAAACTCTTTAGTCCCCATTCAATCACTCAACCACCCATTGTGGAACAGCCATAAGAATCTCAGGAGGTATTCCTTTACACTCATCTATCGTCGATCCCATGTTGCGCGTAAAGTAATCCACGGAAAACGTCAAAGAACGATAGACTTCAGTGCGCTTCAATCCGGCTCGTTCCACATAGGTTATCATTACCCATCCACTACCTCAGCTTTCTCATAAACTACCGACTGTCCAAGATCGGGAGACGGAATGGGAACCCTATGGAGCAACGACTGCAAGATATCATGTTTCTTTTAAGGTTGTACAGCAGATGGATAGGCTGAGGCTTCTCCCGCACCTAGTTACTGTTGACAGAACTCATATGGATAAACGGACAAACGTGTAAATGCTGTATCAGTAACACGTTTACCGGTTTCTGAACACAAACTAAGGTGGGGAATTAACAGTCTGGATTTCATGACTGAATAAAAGCAGAAGCGAACAAGCCGCTTTATCGATCGTTTCAGGGCTGTAAAGATGTTTTCTTTGGAAAGACGTGTGAAAAGTAGTACTAGGTAAAACATAAGCGCATACAACTTCTCATGCAAATTCACTTAATGTTAACGGTATACTCCAACCGAGACCAGGCTGAGTCTCTTGCACATTATATTCAGCTGGGATTTCGTTGTGTCTCCTGTTAACACAAGGTTATTTTCAAAGTAACTGCATTCCACTGGTTGTGTACAAATTGGTGTCCAAATAGAAGGCAAAAATGAAAAAAACTTCGGATTGCGTGGGCTGCCGAAGAGATCTTAGCAACCTTATGATTAGTGTGTTCGTCAAGGAAAAAAACAAATCTGCTTCCATCTGTGATCTCATACTTCTAACTCCATATGAAAGATTATATGGATTGGCACTTAAGCTAGCTGACTTTCGCGAAAACATTTTAGACAAACTGCACCAAAAGCGGTGGAATTTTCGGCTTTTGACTAGGGGGCAGATAGAATTAGGCTGAAACATCTTTCCAATATAGGAAAATTTAAAAAAAATAGAAAAATATCCTTATGGCTTGCATTATATAACGCACCAGTCTTACATTCAAACCTCGTTTGGTTGCCTAAGCGTAGCAGGGTACGACACACTTTGGAACACACACCAAGAACAACCGCAATGAAAAGACGGATTGCCCCCCCCCTCAAGAAACTCATGTATCACAAACACAGCCTGGTTATCTATGTAGAGACAGTCCTGAATCACAGACAATGCTTGGTAATAGGGTTGCTAATGTGTTACATATTCCGTACGAGTAGAATTCGCTGAGCGGCCACACCAGACTTAGAATCACAAACGACTGAGGATACTTTGGCATCGTGCAAATATTAAATAGTTGACCAGAGTTGAAGTATTTGGTTGCAAAGAACTGCATCAAGTAAACCTCATCGGTGACAAATTCCAGTGACGCTTTAAAGATTCATACTTTTGTTCTGCGTACTTGACTTTTCAGTACTTCAAAAAACACTCATCCCTGTTCGATGACCACCTAAAATTCACTCAGGGTCACCAATAGGAACCCGTGACAATCGTGTGACTGAACGCTTCAAAGTTATCCACGAAAAACAGGGATACGAAAAAATTCGCATTACTTACATCGCCACCATTCGATTCTCCTAGTGACCTTTGAAGGACGTGGTTCATGACAGAGTGAATGGATGTGCTACAAATATCATACTTCAGCTGAGATGGCATTCAATTTATATCATAGTGCTCTCCATGAAATGATATTAACTATATTATTCGTTATTAATTGTATTATTGCGTTCTCATGTTAGGCACGGGCAGGGTATTGATCAGGTACTTGTTTGACCGAAAGGCAGCAGTTACGTTCTCCCAACTAAAGTGCTGCGCGCTGCTGGATGCACGTCACCTACAGAAAACTGTACCATCGCTAAAAAACTAGCTGCCATGTGTGACGTCGGAAAACCGAAAGTATCGACAACTGTTGTGATATTGTGTAGCTTCCGTCAGTATAGATGACACCATCTCTCTAAATGAACATAAAAAGCTCACTGATGAAGGCCCTGTTGTCCAGGCCAGCCAGCAACTAGGGCTCTTGCATCTAACAATAAACAGCTTTGGTCTCCAGAATTCAATGAATAACCTCAATTCCTACCGAGTTTTTCCATTGGCTCTCCTGGATCAGAAACTGCTTTGGGTTCTGTGGACCATTTTTGAAGGGGCAAAAAGCGTACCCAATCCAAATACATGAGATCTCTTCAAAGTGTGTAATCCATGACTTTGAAGCTTTGAAAACTGATGGCTTCACTCGCCCAGCGAAGCAAGGACCAACGGCTAAGAGGTAACGGCAAATGCATACACTTGGTTTCAGATTACTCTTTCTGCTTGCCTCAGGAAATGGCTGGTTTAATATTTTAAATATCCATTAATTTCGAATTTAAAAAATCTTCGTGGAAATAACGGCTACTTTTTTGGTAAACTTTTATCGCACTTTTAAGGTGAAGTTCAGCAGCAACGATCGTGATTAGAAATCAGTTATAAAGTGGAAATAATGCTGCTGTCAGTTTTGTATCCTCCCAAGCTGAACCGCGAAGACCGCCCTAAAAGAAGAACACATCAATTTTCCCGTTAGCGGTTTAAGTACAATCAAAATCAAGGTTAGCACAAGAAAACGCACAGGTAATTTCATGGAAAATACACATAAGGCAGTGAAAATATTACAGCGAGCAAAGCTCATCAGATGTCGGAATAGGTTGGGTAAAAGCACTGATTCAAGCTTGGTCTTACCAAGGCAAGGCAGAGCAAGCCACAAATTCCAGTTGTTTACACATATCGGGGTTTTAGCATCGAACCACGGTGTTTCAGCAAAACGTAACAGACGGCTTAGGTCCGACAATCTGTCTTTGAATAACTCTCTTGGTTTATACACCCATCTGCATACCAAATTTGGTTCTGACAGGAGACTCATCTGGAACCCAGCTGAGTCTCTTGTTTGTGATTTTCTCAAGCAACTGAATGTTCAAGTAGAACATAAGGTTGACGGAAATCCGGAGACTGGTCGTGGGCTGGCGAAGAGTTTTCAGCAACCTTAAGAGTAGTGTACTACGTGTAAGCTCTCTTGGTTCTTTGCACTCGTTACGATCCAGCGAGAGGCGACTGAATGCCCTGGATGGAAATTACTTGCATCAGGACGGGCTTTGTAATCCTTGTTGACAAGCGTCTCCTGGCTCCTCCAGCGTGCTCGCTACCGCAATTACATTGTAAAAGGTATATACAAAGAGATTTACCAAAGAGCCTTGTTTCAATAGGTTGGTTTATATTAGTATTCGTCGTATTTTCCGCATTAGTGAATTTGCAGAGTTTGAATGCTTTTGTGAGTTCCACTCATTCGTCACCACACGAGCCCACCATTCTTGTGCCCACTGAATAGTAATTTGATGAAAACTGTTTTTTTAGGGACAGGTCCTCCTTTCTCTTCAGGCTCAGTAGTCTTTCCGTACTTTTTGATGAAGTTACTGGAATAAGTATGTTCCTGGATATACGGCTGAGTTGTTCTCAATATGGTTTTTTATAGCATCATCAGAGTGAAATTTTCTGGCTTTGTAAAGAGACCCTTCACCAAGATTCGTTTATACTTAGTTGAACAAATCTTTTGAATGTTAGATAATTTTCTTTCCAGGATGGCATGTAGAGGGATGATCTGATGAGAGATGCACCATTCTTTCTTACCACCTGGACATTTAGGAAGTGAAAAGACCCTCTATCTTCATGTTCAGCCGTGAATTCAGTGTATGCATGTCACTGATTCAAATATTGCCCCTGTAAATTATCATCCAGTACAACGAACACATCATCAGCATAACGAGCATACATGTGCGCTTTCTGTACAAACCGAGATAGTCTTGTATGCTCCCGGTGATCCATAAGATTATCGGTTAAAACTGGCTTAATCAGACTTCCCATTCAAATTCCACCACTAAACAGGTAGAGTCTCCGTTCAAAACAGAACTGAACCCCTCAGTGCACGATGAATGCCTAGAAAAACTATAGAGACGGTTATCGAAAAGATTTCTAAGCATGTCTCAAAGAACTTAGGACTTAATAGCCTGAAAGTCGCGTCCAGCAGAATCACTCGCCACTTTCTGGATTGCAACGAGTGCAAAGAACCAAGAGAGTTATTCAAAACCATAAACTCTCGGAAAAACGATCATTTATCACGCTTTGATGTAGCCGCCACGATTGAGCGCTACAAATCCAGTCTGTAAACAACTGCAATTGGTGGCTAGCCTTGCTTTGCCTTGGTAAGGCTGAGATTAAATTATGTCTACAGTCCTAGCATTTTATGCAACCTACTCTGGTGTCTAATGACTTTTACTCACTGTAGTGTTTTCACTGACCCATATGTTTTTTCGCGAACCTAATCCTAGCCCTAACCTTGATTCTGATTATGTTTAAACAGCTGACGGTGTACGCGAAACAGCTGAATTCAATCTATCGTGTTGTGACACTTCTACTTGCTCTCACGTAATTTATATAGGGAACTGGATGCATGAAAGGTAACTATTATGTTCTGAACCCATCCCTCTATCGAGTCGTCATAGTGACCCATTCTGTCAGCTACTCGGTCACCTTGGTACTTATAGCGTGGTTAACGGACTAATAATATGATTGCTGTTTTGATTGAACCAACATACACAGCTCCACACAAAAGTTTTGACATTTCGTGCTTCATCAGAACTAGGCTAGAAGCTGTACACAAACCAAATTCTTTGAAAATGAAGCTTACCAAGTGGTGAGAAACCTGATTTTCTGTTCTCACCTATCATTGTGTTGAGCAAAAGGTGGAATGCAGCATTCCGGATCCGTCAACATTGTCGTGAATGAACTGCTTAAATGTGGTTCACGTATCCAATGGGAGATTGATCTAAGTTCAAGCCCCAAGAATTTCAAACTCAATTATCAGAGTGTGATTATAGTACTCGACCGAAAGGTAAGTTACCCGGGCACTTGGCTATTGGAATTAACCCAGTTCAGCTTCAACAGAGGCTTGTTATACAGAATGATGAAGAATTTTTGACACATAAGAAAGACAACTCAGCCAATACCAGTGAATTTGTCTTGCTTTCTAGCCTTTTGGGACTTGATCAGGTCGAAATTCCCATGAACCCAAACGTCCAAATAAAAGTCGCTTGAACGAGTTTGTATCTAAGCGATCAGGCTCGGCTGTTGCTCCCTTATCCAAATAAATATCTTAGGAAGTTTCGCCTCATTCTGGAACATCATCACAGATGAGCAAAATATTTCGAGTGTTGTAAATTTGGTCATATACTCTATGCTTGTAGTCGGGGCGGAATTCGCGGACTGACAGGAAAGAAGCATTTCAGGGTCGATTCCTGACTGTTGGCACCCGAACGTGCGGTGCTACCCAAAAGTACTTTGTGTTTCACTGAATTTCTTGCCACATCTTTTGCGATTAACCATAGTTCCGTAATAAACTCTGGGATGTCAGGCTATCCACATCCAAAATCGGTGCGATTTCTTTCCTTCCAACCGCTAACATAAGCCTTGTGACCACAAGGAGCACTACAGGCCAGAAAATGCCCATTGTGTGCATGCACAGTTCCCATTCTCATCAGGTTTAACGGCTTGTGTTTAAAAATTTCCTGCTTCGATATCTGACCTATCCTCCCACGGTCCAAATGCTCACCATGCGTCAAAATTGCACATCGTTCCTCCCTTCGTACTTCAATGAATCTGACTCAAAGAGCTTGTGAATCCCCAGTGCAACTGTTGGCACATTATTAAGCAAAATAGTTGCAAGGTGTCTTGTGGTACCGGTTTGTGAAGCGGCGCGTTGCACTATTTGACTTAGAAATACAAGCAGTGTGTGAAAAAGGCATTCTGACCTTGGACGGTTTTAACTGGTGCGAAAACTTCTCTTCGTACCTGTTTGCATTCCGGACTTTTTACTGCAAGTCTTTTGGCATTTTATCATGTAGCATGAATGACCACTTTGGTCCACACTTCAAAAACTACAATCTGATATAGTGTTTAAAGTCATCCTATAAAAACACTGGACCACTAACGCTCATTCATCTCCTATTGGAATTGGTGCGAGTATCAGGTCTGTTATATATGCCCCCAGTCGTCTTGGTTAAGCGGGGTACAAACAAACAGGATAGCGGCTTAGGCAGCGTTCCTAGGGAGTAATATCTCTTCCTAAGTACGTTTTTGTCAACGACTTCACAAATTTGCCCAACGACGAGGCGTCTGCACCTAGTGTTATGCTGAAGTGTTGCTTCAAGTGTTATCCGCTACAACAGTAACCCTTATAATTCAAAACCTATCTGACATATTTTTCATTTTATCCTGAACGCACCTCAGTTCCTAACCACTAAATCGGCTTTCCGATCACTCGCTTAGAGAAAAATAACTCCCATGCTTTTGCTGCCGTGTTTAGATTTACGACCCAAAACATTAAGAACAAGACCGTGAACCTCCGCCACGTCATAGCCGCGCAAGCAGCACTCACTTTTGACCTGACCCAACAGTTGCCAGTAGTCCCAAAAATGACGAATTGTACAGGCCATTAGACAAAAGTAGTGCAACTCATGTAGGTCCTTCGAACTCATGAGCGGGTTGGCCGTAACCCTTTTCAGTTTCTGCACGAAATGCACTGCTTTTCGAGTACTCGTATAGGGATCACTGTGGTAATGGATTTAAACTGCTGGCGGGACAGCCATAGCTTATCAACACTACCGATTGCACTGCTGACATAAGCTACTGGTTTATCGACTGTTAATGCAGTGATTGGCACCAACGTTATCGTTGCCCTAAGACTAAAATTGCGGCGTATAATCACCATCACCACTGCTTTGGACGCATTGCCAGCCAGGAGGATTCAACCTCAGTAAGGATCATTTTTGTCCTCACCGGGCACTGGACCTCGAACTCCGTAGCTAGCATGACTATCTGCGTGAATGCCGTATTCAGTCATCTGTATCTGTTGTTACTATGGCTTGGAGGCATGCAAATTCCTCCGCTCCAATCATTCTTCACCAACCAGCGAAACCGGCTAACACTAATGACATCGTATCAAAGCATCGGTCTTAATGGACATACCATGTCGACAGCGTTTATGCGCAGATTTTATGTCAGCTTCTTCCTTCTATTCGACTTACTCGTTGGGAGGTGTCGGTGATGACTAATCGGCCGTGCGGTCTAGTTGGTCTCAGGCGTTATTCTGGTAGACATTTCGTCCATCAGCACCGCCACACCCTCAGCCGAACTTGATGTGATCGACCGCCACAGAGCCATCAAGAGAGTGGCGTGCGGAAGAGGTCATGCAACACCACTTCAAGAAGGGACTGTCTTCTTTGAAGACCGGCCGACTATCACCATCAAACCGACTCAACACAGCTCACACGCACTTCCATTATATATGTGCCACCAAGTTTGGTTTTTGACCCAGTCGACAGACAGCGACAACCTAACTTCTTGGACCTTAAACTAATATAAACTCCATCCACTACTGCCAACGACGTAAAGCTGTGTTTAAAGTGAAAACTTATTGGATGCACTGGTCGATGCTATTCGCAATGTGTAAGAGACCTAACACGTTCAGCTTTCAAAAAAAACATTTCGAAAAGAACGAAAACCATGAAAAGCCTGGAATAACAAATAGGTGGCAAACATACGCTAAGGCTGCAGAAGACTTCAGACTGTCTTTGCCGACAGAAACCATGGCAGTTCATTTCAGTTTATCGCCTATGAACCATGTAACGAGGATATCTTGTTTCCAACTGCTGCAGTTTCGGGCAACACAACTTGGGGCCACATTAGATATAGCCATGCGCCAGAGGCGACGGCATATTAAGCTAGTTGATGTTGAATCATTTGTTGAGTCTCAAGCAACGGAAAACTGGGGAACTAGGCACTGAAGACGATAGCGTTGAAACAGGTGCGTCACTAGCTGCCTGGTTAAGCAAAGTCTGCGATTGTCAGTATCCAAGAGTGAGTTGAGTCCTGGGATCCCCATCCAGGTAGACGGCACCTATCAAACCGACTAAGTTTACCACTCAACGCCTTAAAACTGGGATAGCGGGCAACAGACCTACACCTCTCCCTCTTTTTCAGTGAGCCAACACGTGGGAGTAAAGTGCTGTACGGAGTGAACAACCTAAAATGCGAAAAGTAACCTATGATCTGGGGTTAGCTAGCTCATAGTGAGGGAGTTTGTTCTTCCTAAGATCATCTGGCGTACCCAACGCTGGCTAGTCCCATGTTCTCACCAGACCTTGCGAATCTTTGAAAAAAGCCAGTGGTCAAATGACAAGAATTCTCGTATCTGCCCTACAATAGAGTAAAATGGGTAGCACCGCCGCGAGGTACACTGGACCATCACAAAGGCACCAAAGTTGCAGAAGGTTGGAAAAAGCTGACCTGACCGTCCGAACACCAAATGGCCATTCGGTCTACTAGAACTTGTAAAATTAGGTAGGAAATAATCAGACCATGATGATAGACTTCAGCCATTAAATCTGAGTTAACTCCCACCCGACACCGTAGTTGCATTTTCGGACTTGCAGTTGAGAAGCGCATTCTGAAACGTGAGGCAGCTTCACACAAGTTATCCAAATGACTAGCATTTTTAATGATCAGAAGAAAGGTAATATTGTCAGCTTACTCTATGTCTATGAGCGATTGTCCTAACAAAATCCCGATCCTCGAGGTTTCAGATGAAGTCAGTGAAGTTTCAAACAACACTCAATAACGAAGTTGAAGAGGAAGGGTGGGAGGGGAGAGTTTTGTCTTACGCCGCTGGAATTGATGATTTCAGGCAAAAACTTGCCGCACGCCTGTACACGCCAACCGCCTACAGCACCTTCGTAAGGCATTGTCCAGGTTTGGCGATCCTGGCAATACCTTAACCCGCGTACACTTTTGATACCCCTGATAATAAAGTTTCATGCCACAGCAGCGGGGCATCAATGTTGAACACTGATGTTGTGGTGGACTGGCGCTAAATCCGTCCCCATATTTTTTTCGCAAAGAAGCTATCAAATAAAGTATAGCTGTACAGAGGAGGAAAGTCACTACTGTTCACTGATGCTGCGCTGTTGCTGATTAGATCAGTAGAGCTGTGTTCAGTTTTGAAGTTCATAAACCGTGCACCAAAGTCTAGTAGCTTCAGCTGCCACGGCTTCTTTCACCGAGGATAAGGACTATAAAGCGATGCGGGCCAAGTGATGGAGGTGATGGCACTATTTGCACCATCACAACCACTGAATCTGCCTGTCGCTTATGCCAGGAAGTGAAAGCGAGCAAGTGAAGAGGAGAGCAGGACTGCCGCGGGCCACGTGACACGAACATGCCTGTCAGGGTCACTAACCATTGGCTTGTCCCGTCCCGCGGTGCCCATCCTGGGAGACGACAGTTACCCACTCTAATGAGTTGACTGGTAATGGCTTTCATGCTTCGTTCCCAATTCAGGAGCCGACCGCCTCTCGGTCGTTTCCATCCGTTGATTTTGATGATGGTGATGAAGCATAAGAACTTAGAAAGGACTTCTTTGGTCACCAGGCACCGCCATAGATCCTGACGACCGACACAGTCGAAGGCAGTCCTAAGATGAAGGAAAAAGTTCAACGTCGGGCGTTTGAAAGATCGGCACTATCTAGGGATTTTTCCGAACGTAAATGTATGGTGGATTCATTCTCGGTAAGAGCAAAGCTCAATTTGGTTCTCTGGAGTTTGTCACTCCCGATACTCGATCAATTTACGTGAAATAATGCTATCAAGCACCCGTTAGGCTGAGGCTACGGCCTTCTCCCCCACTGTCTAATGACTCCAATCAAGGCTGAAATGGCCGATTTACTTTTGTTGTAAAATTTCTGGATTAGGCTCGTCAGACCTTTTAGTAGGGCCTTACCGTCATCGTTGAAATTTACGGGGTTCGAACTATTCCGGCTACTCGCTTCATTGCGCTGCAGGACTATATCGCGCCGAGTTCCTGCTAGGGATTGTCGGCTGGTGCCCATGATCCATCCTGGTGTGTTGAGTTCATTCAGAGACTGTTAAAAAATTTAACTAGGCCGCTGTCTGGAGTGTTCAGCCCATCGCCCAATGCGGGGAGGCTGAGAATGGATTGCCGTTCTTTCTGTTTTGCAAGTTGTTTCGCGAACGCCTGTATTTTGGCTGGATGATCGGATCAACCGAAGTGGGGCGTGGCTGTATCCTGTAGCCAGTGTTCTCTGGCAGTCTTCTGGCTCTCTAGTATTCAACGTTTGAGGGATCTGCGGACCTCGTCGCGGTCTCCAGTTGGAGGTATGATGTTTCTGGCATTGATGAAATCTGCTGATCTTTACGAAATCCGGTGTTTCTTCAGTTGACTTGGCCGGCTTAGAGAAACAGCTCTAAAGTTTGTGGACTCAGCCTCCTGAATTCTGCTCCACTCATGTTGTGACCAATTATCGCCGTCAGCGTGATTATACATTTCCACTGGCTTTTCCATCAGATCACCATGATATTCTTGCGCAAACTGAACCCGTTAATGATGACAAACGGAATGGGAGCGTGTTGGCATGCTTACTGCTGATAAGAAGCGAATTGATAATCGGGACTACAATGTGTTCAAGTTGCGTAGCTCAGAAAAACGGCAAACTTCATTTGAGAGTGTGTATCGGCAACCGACCGCTATATGGTTCAGCCGAGTCCATGTCTGGCTTCCGGTCAGTGGTCTCCGAGGGACTCGATTGGAGCGCTTGTGCTAAATGTTCGTGCCGGCCACGAGCAGACGCCGTTCGTCACACAATTCGAGAAGTCACTATCTTTTTTCCTCACAGTTTGCATCAAATTCGAACCTGATCCCAAACGTCCTTAATCTGAGCTCAGTCGTGCGACCTGTGGGCTTATGTTATAATGACCATTTTTGTTCGTGTCAACGGAATCAGTCGTGGTAGGTCTCGTTCAGACACGTCTTTTTCGGCTTCAGAGAACAAAACCTTTGAGCTAGCCTCTTCTGTCTATCTTCTCATTCCATTTACGACTCATGTGCAAACAGGTTTTGGGTCACTTATTGCCCTAGTATAATTTTTTCTCATAGGCTCGTGTTTTATCGGCCATCATTCACCCGCGGGTGTTTTTAAACTTATTAGGTTAGCCATAGGTGTGTGCAATACCGCCATCTTTAAAGCACCACCCTCATTTTATTATGCTGCTCTTGTACTCCAAAGACCGGTGCGACCTCCAAGGGGTAAAAGGAGGCTTATTTGTCTTTTATATTTCCGGCATGTACCAGACTCCAAGTAATTGTCCCCGCACTTGTTTAATAGACTTGGTGGTTTATCTTCCCGACCCATGCTGCTTGCATGGGTCCGCATGTTATGAAGATCGGTCTTCCAGACTATAGAGAACGGGTCATTAGATGTATCTTATCATGCAGCCAAGTCGGGCAATTGCTGCGATCAATCCTTCAACTGTTTCCGCAAAGTTAACCTCGCCAGTGAGTGTGACAGGTTTGTAAAAAAGAAGATCTAGTACCACTGAAGTTTGCCCGGGGTGGTTTTTAGCTGGCCCACAGAAGCAGGGCACTGGTTGTTATTCAACTCTGTCCCGCTAAATCAAGGTTACTCACGGGGTCTGATATTCGCGCAGGTTGTATTTCAACCGTTGGATGTGCGGAAATCTAAGACCCAGCGATGAGCAGTCGGCTGTGGGTCTACGTGCATGCTGGGTACTTAAATCCACCTCGGACACACACTGCTTGGACCTCTGTATACTGCACCATTAGCGCGCTTAGCTGTGGCACTTGTCGCCATGATACATTGTAGTAGCTAACAATCTGTCGCACACTACAATACCTTCCGATTATGGCCGATCTGGATAGTGACAACCCTGGCGCAGCCGCAGCTGTGGACAGTGTGGTCTTGTGTTGTGATATGCGGACATCATGTTTACTCAGTTTACTACTCCCTGTTGGTCTCCACGACTTGCGGCAGACCCATGCTCGCAGCATGTGTCGAGTATTCACGAAGCTCCTTCGGTGGATCATTACCAGCATCAATTCGGTCATCCTATCCACCTTTCCTGTCAGTCGACTGTTCCTGCGATTGGTGGCTGTCAAAGTGTTTCTGTTCAAAACGATCAAGGATTTCTCGCGTTTGCTGTAAGGTTCGTGTAGCTGTGTTACCGCGGCCCCTATTTATCGTCATTCTCTGAGTTTGGGCCCAGGGCCATTGACATGTCAGCCTATTTCAGCTTCCGTCTCTTGATTGAGTGCAACATTTGGAGTGCTAATTGAGTCTAATATAACTTCAAGCGGCCTTGGTTTGTGTTCTTGTAGCTTGATTCAGATCCTCGGAGTTGCTTTATGAACATATGATCATCACCATCCTGTATCGGTAAGAAAGCAAGCTTAGTTGTTGGCTCTCTTTCGTGTTCTAGTCGGGCGGTCGGCTACGACGCCGGATCTTTATAATCCTGTAAAATATTAGGCGACGTTTTCGGTTACTAGATATGCTAACAGTGTTCCGGATTATGGATCTCAGAGTTTTATTTGCGACGAGATCTTTGGAAAACGCGCCCTGGTTTTGGCCATTGAGTATCACTTCATGTGCTTGGGATGATTTTACTCCGTTTGTGATGGGTGTGTTTAATCATGTCCACACCATGTTCCCCGGCTTTATCCCTCGATTGTGCTTCGTCGACGTCTTCAGGGGATGCGCCCGTGATTGTTGCGCCATTTGGTTTAGGTCGTGCTGCCTGCTGCGGGTCACCCTTCCCGATGCTTAGGGTCTCTTAATTCCACACTTTAGCAGGATTGGCTTCGTTTGGATCGCACCAAGGGAGCAGTGACCCGTTTCTTTAACTGCCTTCCGCGTTCCGTTTCCGTCACATGCTGCCTTAGTTGCTTTACTCGAAGAGCCATTTAACGATTATCACACAAGTCTATATTTTGGTGAGCCTATGTCCTACAGTGATGTTTCATTTCAAAGACTCCTACGCGCAACTGACACGTTTCCACAAGTCGCACACGTAACAATGCGAGACAAGTGACCTTGTTTGCACTGCAAATGAACAGAGCGGACAGACGACCGACTGCAGCTGCTGGGGTCCCTGTCCTGATTTCAGTTGCTAATACATCGTATAAAACTGTTATCTAGCAACAGCCTGAATCTTGATAGATTCTGTACTTTTTAAAAGTGCAGCTTCAATCGTCTAATTATTTAAACTTTTATTTTCACACAATGTCATAGCATTAACGGTATTCATTTGAAAACGTTAGATCTCCTCAGGCAGTAACAGTTTCGTCAAAAGGGTTTTGAGCGTACTCAAGGCTTACTTTGGGGCGGAATTCATATTTTAATGGCTGTCTTGTGCAGCATGGATGGTCCTCGATTTTCTTGACTTATGTGTATTGGTGTTGTTCAACCTTGTCTACTTGGCTTCGGCTTACAAGATTTCTTTCTGTTTTCCACAGGCATTTTCGTGCACCACTACCTTCGGAGATCCACAGTCCCACGTTGCTTCCATGAATGCATGCACATAGCTCACCGCGATGCCTCCATGTTGACGGTGAGGAATGTTGTGGAGAATTTGATTTCTATACCTGTATGGGACTCGGAAATAACCTAAAATAGTACATGAACGATAATTATGTCTTCTCCCAGCACACTCAAACTGGAGCTACCATTCGCGGCCTATTTAGGAAAAAGATTCATCGGATGCAGCGGGCGTCTTTCGAAACAACGACAAGGAACTTGCCGCAGCCAGAAAGTTTGGTGGATTTTTCTACGATAGTCCGCACACATTACCGGCATACTGAGCCCTTGAAAGTGCCTAACTTAGTGGGCTTGTGGCAGCAAGACCAGAGAGTACAATATGGTGGGGGGCACTTTGGAGTCCTTGCAAAAAGTCAGCTGACTGAGATGGTCTTGTGAGCTCATGTAACACTCTCCGCCGAGAAATGGTAGAGATTAGCTGAACTACGTGAATTGTGAGGATCAACATGGGGTAGAGGAGGATGTAGAAGAACATGCGGTTGAAACGAGGGTTATCCACCGCGAATCGTTTCGTCCCGTTGGGGACAGCAGGTGCCAAGCGGTGCCGAAGCTATAGCGCTGCCGTGGTGGTCAGCTTAATTGTTGAAATGATATTGCGGGCTAAATTGGCTGGGACTCCGTTTTTCAAGGTTCAACTATAATAATGATAATAATAATGTTTATTCCCAGCCAAGAATACCAACGAGAAGCAACGCGACCTAGAACAACGAGTCCCCGTAAAGTTAGAGATCTTACGAAGAGGTGGTCTGGAGGTGAACTAGTACTGTCCTCTGCCATGGGAGGGTGAAGGCAACGAGGCGTTTTCCCCAGGTGACCAGCATGTCCATATTTGTGGGAGCGGCGATAATCCCGTCCTCTGAGGAAGGACGAGTTAGAAAAGTTTAGCCCTGAAAACCATTCACCTCGACTGCTCAACGCTTGACCATGTCCGCCAGTCGAAACGCTTTTAAAACCAAAGAGTCTGGTGCTGCCCAAGAGGCATCTGCTGTGAGCAGTTGCACGAGGTGTGAGACAGTAATACCTTAATCAAAGCGTCCTCCGGCCATGCCTGCTCCCTGCAGTCGAGTGGGTCAGATCGTTTAGCCTCTGGCTCCGGGAGGTTTTCCTCAAGAAATCGCTAACAGCCGTTGCCTTGCGGTTTAGACTTTTGAGCCAGAGGCTACGGGGAGGGCATCTTAACAAACCCTGCATCATTCCACTGCCTTGTGTGTCGGACTTTTGAGTCAAAGGCTCAAGTTGGGATACCTCAACCAAACCCCAGTCTTACACCTGGTTAGCTCGGAAGTGTCACTCACCCTTGCAGCTCTTTTCTCATGTGCCCTCACCCAAACCCCCTCCCCACCCATCGAATGATGCACAGTGGTCGACCCACCTACCAGTCCCCTAACCAATGTTCGTTGGGGAAATAACAACCACTTGCTTAACTCCGGGGACTTGATCTGCGTTGCGGGCTTCATTTTCCGTACTCTGTGCCAAATGAGGCAACGGACTTATCTTGCTGGAACCTAGATTTCCCACTCTGTCGATATACGTTGTCTCAGAAACACGCATGCAAGACCCAAAATCGGTCGATGACGAACACTGGTTGGCGGTTGAATGAAAGGAAGTTAACCCAGCTATGCTGTCAAATCTCAGAACTGTCCGTCCGGGCCATGCGACTCAGCTACGTGAACGGTGGGTGTCGTCGAGATCAGCAGATCTTGTTGCTGCCATACCATAAATTAGCAACTACGATGACGCACACAGATCCCTCAAACGATAGATAATCAAGAGTCTGGAGAATGACAGAAGGCTGCTGGATTGCGAAGGCCCAATAGATGAAAACTAATTCCGATGCAGGCAAAAGCCACATTATATTTCAGCTGATTCGATCAACCGACCAGGAGAAGACTGGTGGCAACGAACAAGCTGTACAAAGACGCAACGGCAACTCACTCACAAAAATGGAACCAATCGTTCAGCTGCAGCACCCCTTCGGTGTCTAGCTGCCATGTCAACGGAAGGATTCATGAGGGCTGAGATACGGCCAGGTTTTTCAATCCTAGACAGGGGTAGTCCAGATGCTAAGTTTGGGTTCGAATCGCGGACCTTCCGGACCGTAACTTAGCACCTCAACAACTGAGCTATCTCGAGCTCACACAGTCATCATTATCATGACCGACAGCATGACATCAGTATTCAACATTCGTGCTTCGTTGCTGTACAACCATGATTTCCTCGAAAGCCGTTCTTAGAAGAAAAGAAGAAAGTGGATGTGTAAAGGACTTTCTGCTAGCTTATTAAAATCATTCCTAGGGGCCTACACCTCCAGACTTTCATCCAGGCAATTTGGATAGAAATTGACAACAGGTACGCCATTTGCTTTGATTTGAGGCCGTATCTTGCCGTATTTCCAGTCAGGGGCCCTGAGGATCACGCGCCCCCCATCCTGGAGGGCGAGTAGCGCCGACGGCACCCGAAAGTCACATAGTCTTTTTCATACCCCTCTGACAAACCAAGGATTGGCCACCTCACTGGTTCCGCCACTCCGAATTGGGCGTGAAAAACAGCGCTCTTCTTGACAACAATGGTTCGACGTGCACAACACATGGTCTAAACAGGGTGGCTTCAAGTGTTGGACACATTCTTCACAGAAGGTCCCCGTTGCTCAGCCAAACACTCGCTTTCTACCTTCATTGTCACGGATTAGCAAACACCAACCCACATGAGCTATGGCACTGAGACAACGGTTGTCGTCTTGGGTGATAAGCTGGACACTGAACAGTTCAGCTAGCCCCGTGCAACACATTCACTGGAAGAACCCGATGAGTCAAATTTGAACAGCGACACCAGCCCGCTCTCAAAAGCTGAAATCCAGCGTGAAATAGCAATCCATCGGCGTGTCAACGCACGCGGCCCCGACGGTTTGCACCCAGCACTTTTCGAAGAAGGTGGGGACATACTTGTGGACAGTTTAACGACCATACTGCGGAAGAGTTAGAACGAAATTCGAATGCCAGTGGAATTAGCTCCCAGACCGTCCCAAGTGGGTCGCAGATCTACACGAACCCTCACACCACTCTAGGGTCCAGTGTCTTATTCATCCGCAAATGTGGATGGGCATGCAGGGCGCTTTGAGACTGCGGTTTATGGGGGGGGGCAGGTTCCATCCACCGCTTAGTTGACAAAGATAGGGTTGGTGGAATTGTCCCTTTGTATGAGTTCATGTGAGTATGTTTCTGGGAGCAGTGTGATGGAATGAACTGTGCAGTCCCTAGGTAGATCATTATGACCACCAGAGATACTCACGTCATATCAGGAGCAGTGGTCTTGGTCGCTCATATACTCGAGTAGTTTGGACATGGTTACGGGATGGAAGACGGGTGGCAATGCGTTGGTATGAACAAGAAGTTAGACGGGGTCCATACGCATATGACAGTCACGGAAAAGAGCCCTAAAATAGCTTGAAACAGCGAGCGGTTTTCAACGTGTTGGACTTTGGCGATCGCTAATGTGGGGCGTCAAGGTGGAAGTGATCACAATAGAAACAAGCGACTATTTAGTCCCCCGAGTTGTGGTGTATATGGAGACCGGGTAAAATCACCAGGTCATCTTTAGGTGGGCATGTGGTCAGTGCACAGGACGGAAAAGATTGAAAGAATGTAAGGCCCATGGTTGTGTGATTGTTTTACATGTTTAGAAGAGTTTCTGCTGATGAGGGGAATTCCGGGGGATGTGGTAGCGGATTTGTAGAGAGAACTTTTCCACGGGCGTTGCGTCACCGGGCTTTCTTTCGTTTCGTTTAACTTGCAAGTCCGACAGTATCTTCAGTTTGCCTTATTTGACATTTAATGCTCGCAAGCGTATCTCTCGAGATCCGTGCTTTAACCTGGAAGGGCTTCAGTCAGCAGCACAGGTCTTCAATGGTGGTTCCGCTTTTCGTTTTGGTCTTCCGTATACAAAGGTCAGTCTCAGAATCTTGGTGCTGGTGACCGTTGTTTGGTGAAGAAGCGTTGAGTGTTTTCGGAAGCTGGTTTTCAAATAGGAAGGACGTCACGTGGGGCATGATACGCAGGATATAGACCAGACAGAGCAGAAAGTAAAGGTGTCTTAGCATGCTCCACCGAATGAGTGCACCGGTGATTGCAATTACAGAGAAAAATGCCTGCAATTCACTTGACCTGTTTGCTATTAGGTGAGTATGAGGTAAATTACCAGCTTAGTTTTTGTAACACGTTGCATGATGGACCCCATCAGAAGGTTCTTGAACATTCAAGAGTAAAGGCGTCAAAGTCAAACCAGGGGTGTCAACCGAACAGTCTCTCCCGTCTCCAGGATGGAACGGTAGGGCATGATGCAACAAGAGGTGGTGGATGCAAATGGATCGGTGACTGCTAAAAGGGGCTTCAGGCAGTGAGTGAACGCCTGTACAAGTAGGTGGAGGCTGGAAGTGGTAAAAGCTACCTGTTTGTCTCTGTGAGTTTTGACAGACGTGTGGCGTGAGTGGGTTGTTTAATCTGCGGTGCCATCGTAGGGGTGGGAATGAATTGGGAGCTTTTTGGGACAGACAAGAAGTAAGTTTCGGAGGTCCGTAGAGTGTACGAAAGACGGAGGGCTGAGTGTCTTGGGACTATGTGAAGTTAAAGGCCGGTGAATAGGTTAGGCCGGTTGGAAGTGGTCGCAATTCCGGAACATGAAGCGTGTGAGGATATCATAACATCTTTGCACTCATGCCTACATGCAGTCCCAGCAGGTTCGATACGGCCTTGCGCGGGTCCAGGTTTCCCGGAAGACTTGACAGCCGATAATTTGAAAGGGTGGGTTCGTGAATTATACCCTCACGGGCGTCACTAAATTTCGAACCTGAAGATCCTATCAAGACTTCGATAAATTCGTGAGGCTGGTGAGCCATCCGGCCTTCAGGACTGGCATGGTTACTGTGTTGGTGGTGAGAGCTGCCATCCTTGTAATCTGTGCTGTTCGAAGCACCTAAGGATGTACGCGTTAGAGCAAAGTGCAGAGCCGGTGTATAGAGTGTGTGAGGTTGCCACCACAACTCCAGCGTGGTGACTGGAGGGTGAGGTACGGGCAGGGTTAAATCTGCCAGTGTAAAGAGCCAGACATTCGCTAGGTAGGGGGTTATGGTTTGGGTTATGTGCACGAAGGACTGGCCACGCGAAAAATCGGGACGTGTGTCCTAGCACTGGAAGCGATCTGGTTAGACAGGAGAGGGTTTTGGCTGGTGGCTTTGAGTAGCTAAAGTTTTTTATTAGGGGGGTTCTTTTTCGGTAATCCGTCTTTGCAACTGAATGTGCGCAGCTGGAATCCTTACCGCTTGAACTGTTGGACGGAGGAGTGGATGGCACGAGCTGCCATTAGGCGTAAGGTACAATTTTTGCTCCCAAAGAAATTTAGCACCGACTAACACATCGACAGTTTAGCTTTTCGGAGCGGGAAAGTTGCAGATGTGGAGCTAAATGTGCTACGCGCTGATAATATATCAGTCTTTTTTCAAGCTGGATGCCGTTAGGTGTGCTGCACAGTATATGCTGGTGACTACTCTTTATTCATGGATGTATTGTGGAGCCCAGCCTTTCAGTAGGGACAGACGCCCTGTCAATAAATGACGGGCCATATACCGCTGATGCGTAAGCCATGGAATAAGGTTCCAGTGGGTACCACCGAACGGTCCGACATTGATCGAAGCACACTTTCAACTGGCCTCCACGAACGGGGAGTAGGGGGTGGGTTCTGTGGCTGTGAGGAGCTTACGTGAGCTGACCGAAGGGATGGGTAATGAAGTGTTTGGGTCGGTCACACTTTTAGAGGCGGTAAAGATGGTACTGTAGCGGTTCATGCTCCTTGGTTGCGGGTTGGGACACATTTCTTCGTGAAGCAGCGGAAGAGGGTACATCTCTCTGTACTCGGATAGCCTAAACAGGATTGGGGAGTTATAGATGAAAAGCAATACACCGGTGAGCGCGATGTAATAAATGAGGCTCGAACTTTTGTGAGAAACCGATGGAAATACCTGTAACAGCCAATCGGTATCTTCAGGTGCCGCGTAATGCCAGAACCTCCGGAAGGACAAAACAAAGTCGTAGCTGAATTTCTATACGGTACTACTAACGTAAGACATTAATTCAAAAAATATACCAACCTGGACAGTAGATGCTCGTCCACGGCAGATAGCCCACTTGGACTATGGAGGTACAAGCCAGGTGAACAAACAGGCTCCCACTTGAGATAATCATACATGCGTAAGGTCGGCCGCAAAATGGCTGGATGACCTCAAGGTCAAGTGAGTAAAGTGGTAGGGACAAACAAATGCCAGTTCACACGCTCGCACTAAACACGAAAGTGGAGCGGGAGTTACAATTAGGGACAGAAGAAGCGTGGAGGCTCCGATTGTCAAAATAATGGACGGTACAAAGCCTTAGGGTACCTCGAAAATTCAGGCAAGCCCTGACGTATCGGGTGTACTTAACTTGAGATTTATGTGGTTTCTACACAACGCAAAGATATTGAAAACTCACTGTAGACTGCGGGGACGGGAGATGGTGTTCAGTGTCCGAGGACGGAGCCATTTTACGATGGTGCTGCTGTAGCTAAGAGGGAAAGTGGCAATCAGATATTAAGGGATTTTACTAGAGGGCACACTATTCAAATGGAGGTTGATGAGCACTTGTCCTAAAACGCACGGGTGACCAGTGGCAACACTTTAGGTATCTATTTTGGTCCCGATGTCCTTCAAAATATCCGTCGGTGATAGGCCACAAGTACTCGCCCACAGCTGCCCTATTTTGACATATCTGGCTGCACGGCGAGTCCCGCCTCGGCAGCTCCGGGGACGAAAGACGCTTTCAGGCCTCCGGAATCTCCTATAATCTGCTCCCACAGGGGCATGAATCACGCGAAGCCGATCTGATAAATACACGGCGAATGTCATGGAGCTTTAAGCAATCACTGAAAATGTTTTTGCCGGCAGCGAATGAAACCGTTGTGCTGCGTTGTTCTGCATGGAGTAACCCCAAGACGGTCGGGAGGGAAGTGAGGCAGACCCATAGGATTAACCCCTCTGCCATGCACAGCTGATTAGCTTTCCCAGCGAAAGTAGGACATAATTTCAGACACATCATTCGTGCACCGTAAAATGATTACACTTACACAAGTGGACATCACCAATTGCCCCAAACAATCTTGTAGTGGACGAACTTGAATAAGCAAGGGTGAAACCGGGAACTACTAGAAGTAAGTGATTTAGGAAATTTTATTTAAATATATGCAGTTTAGGATAACCTATTTTTTAAGAATTCCACGTTATATTCCTCCGTAGAGGTTTGTTTCGGGGTCTCCACAGGTTTTGACAAATTCTTGGAGTGTGCGCATGAGTCTGCTAGGAACGACGTTTTAGATATTAGAACACTTACTGCGTTCTTCACTGGACTCTGGCGACCCAGCAGGCACTAAAATGCCATTGGCTGTTGGTTCCATCCTTTCGACGAATCGGAGCTTGCCCTGATGCGTGATCGGCATGTGCGTATGATGCCTGCGGCCGTTGAGGCGCCGGCATCTAGGTGTAGTTTACGGTGTCTGCCGGTTTGATTGAGTTATATATAAGTATTGGTGATGTGCGACCTTGCTTTCTTGGCTTCGGCTCATGAGCTTTCTTTCTGTTTTCCATCCACAGAAATTGTTCTGAACCTCTACCTTTGGAGAATCACTGTCCCCTGGTGCTGCCGTGGCGTACATACTACATAGGTGCTCTGTCGTTTGTGAGTGGGGTTGACCGCCTGCCGGCAGCTAAACGAGCTGGGTTTTAGATTACGCTGACGGAAACCACGGATAAACAATCGTGATTCAGCTAGACAGAAGAATCAACAAGGGAAACCGAGATCGAGCGTGTTTCACGGATTCTTGTGTCAGTTAAAAAAATCGTTCAGCTGTAACACCCTTTCGGTGCCTAGCTGCCATGCCACCCGAAGAAAGCACGAGGGCTGGGATACTGTCAGGTTGCCCAAGCCTAGACAGGGGAAGTCGAGAGGCAGAGGTCGGGTTCGAACCACGGACCTTCCGGTCAGTAAATTCGCGCTCTAACCACTTGAGCCATTGTCAGTTGGTCTTCGACATCTCGACTTCTCCTGTCTAGACTTGGGCAACCTGCCAGTAACTCAGCCCTTGTGCTTCCTTTGGGTGGCATGGCTGGTAGGCACAAAAGGGGTGTGACAGCTGAAAATTTATCTTTAGATTACCTGTGACAGTTGATGTCTCAGTCAAATCCTGACACATTATATTCCACAAAAACAAAACGGTCCTTATTTCTCCCGTGCTCTAGAGTCCTTTCGAAGGGGATAGTAATGGGGGTCCACTGAGATCTATAGCGACGTCTTCCAAAAAGGAGGAATTTCAACAGCTCTGTCACTGTCACAATCGATGTCCCAGGATAGCTGCCTTTCACTGATGGCGATTAGGTCCAGGTAGTGTTTTTCCGCCTACAACCGTACATCATTTGCCCTGGGCAGAATACTATCTACCCCCCCCCCAAATCATCGGTGAACGAAACCGTCGCAGCTATAACCACTGCACGACAAGTACGCGGTTCTTACAGCTGATGAGTTACCTGAAGGCCCGACTGTATGCTCCCAGGATCCTGCGACTTTTCCTTACTACTTTATAACTTCGTATGCAAATATCGATTTCATCACTTTTCTTAGTTTGCGAATTTTTCTGCCTTTTGCTCTGTCTGTGTCCGATCATGCGGCGAAAGATGGCGAACGATAAAGAAGGATACGCCTTTAAACCGATAAGTTCTTTTAGGCACTCTGGAACATGCATCGTCATCCTTCAGTATATCCTGATTGCCCACGCGAGGAACAAACACCGTTTGACACATCGGCATGATCGCATATTATCGGGTCACCGCAGTTAATGGTGGAGGATGTTTTCAGCAACTTAAATGTTTACTGCACAGCCAAATGCCCGTAACGTGGTGGTGTGTCTTTCCGAAAGGTGGTGCAATTTGTGTCGGTCCATTAAAATGCATGGTAGCTTCAGACAGCCCTTTATGGAGATAGAGGAAGATTATTACAACCACGTTTATATGGTGTTTACAGAATGTTCCACAAGGTCTCGCCGGAATCTTCGTGAGGGGCTGAGAAGCGTTAAGCTATGGATGCTCGATCCAAATTGACTGACATTCTGGGCATTCAAGAAATATCATTGCTTAGTCCGTAGCCCGCACGTAACCTCCGTCCAATTGACTTGATTTTCGATTATTAGGAGCGGCTGGCCTTCGGACACCCCCTTGAGAACGTTGTTCAAACGGCCGTCGCTTTGAACTCAACTATGGAGGTGCTGTTTCATGTCGGCCCGTCCCTGGAACTGTGAGCATGCCGATCTGGGATCCGGTGCCCTCCATTTCGGAGGTATGTCACGACTGTCCGGTGATTCATGCGACGTGGTTCACTTACGGGGCTCCAGTCTGTTTTCTGAAGTTGGTTCCCTTGACGCGGCCGTGCCTGTTATCTGATTTGCGCCTCGTGCTTGACGTAGTATTCTACCCTGCGTCCAACGTGGAGAGCATCCCCCATACCCCCGAATCCGTCTGGTCTCCGGTTTGACTGTAACTTTGGTGAACACAAAATGGTCAGGATGTGGTGTTCTCGTGGATGTATTGCAGTCGTATGCAGTTGTTTCGCTACAAAGGGCATTAGGGAGTTGGTCCAAGAGTTGACGCTCATTAATCCAATTCAGGCCCAAGAGATCAAGGACCGTATAGTTCGTGAGGTAGCAAGCACCATTGAGTTGAATCCCCTTGAACATTACGGAACAGTTCAGCTTCCCGGTCAGTTTGAGGCTTCCACCAGATGCATTACGAACGGTGCACTTTGTGTGTTCCACTGTTGACCTTCCAATTACGTCCCAGGTTTGTTTTGAAATCAGGATGAGATCAGAACGTGTATCAAGTTGGAGGGTAACCGGTGTGCCATTGATGCATACTGAGACGAATTTAGGTCGACCGGGTTATTTCACCCTGAATGTAGCGGTTTTGGCCCCTGCCGGCGTCCTTTTGTCGGGTCGGTGTTTGCGCGAGCTCTTGAAGTTGACTGCAGCATTCTTGTTTGTGACCCTTTTGACTGCACTTGCTGCTCCTGTGGTTCCGGTAGGGACAGTGGCGTGAATAATGCCATTCTTCACAAAACCAACGGGATGTTGGTGGTTTTGCTTGGAGTTCGTTTATAATTTGATTGCCTTTTGGAAGTTACTTTGCATACCATATCAGGCTGAGAGCATTTGGAATGTCCAATCATTGCAGCATCAACCTTGAGATTGATAAGATGCTGGCATTCGGTGGTGAGTTTCTGAAGCGTCAACTCAGGATCCTGTTCAATTCGATTCAGTCGCCGGGTCCGAATATCTGCATCCTGTGGCGATTGAAGGCCAGCCACGAAGATGAGGTACTCGAATTGATCCTCGGTCGTGATGCTGAGCTGAAAGTGCTCGCATTCTCTGTTTACCACGCCACTGATGAAATCTTCAGTATCCCTTTTGGTAATCTTGAGACACTGGCAACGAATATTGAACAAGGAACTTTGCTCACCGGATACTTGTGCCAGGATCTTGATGGTATCTACGAAACCAAGATCACGAGGGAGTTTGGGGGGTATGAAATTTGTGAACCGATCATGTTCAGCTGTCCCCAGTTTTCGCAGCAACAGTCGAACTTTCCATGCATCATCAAACTGAGCAAAGTTGGTTTGAAACATGTCCTCGTATTTCTTGAACCAACTGTCGAAGTCCGTCCAGTAATCGAGCTGGCAGCAGCATCTGTGGAAGAAGACGGAGGCTCGACTGTCTGTCGCATTCACCGACATACTGCGCATCAGAGAGTGAACAAGCCTCATTTAAGCATCTTTAAACTGTTTCTGTTGCTGCTGTAGAATTACTTGAAGTAGCTCTACCGAAATTGACATCGTGGGTTCAGTTTGTCGCCAGTTGTGTCTTCTGAACGGTCGTGCAACTGTGTCAGTCCTTGGCTTCCTGCTCCGCCCACTCTGGTATATCAAAAGGCACGCTGGCTTCAGACACCCCGTTATGGAGACAAAGGAAGATTGTTACAACCATACTTATAGAGTGATCGCAGAATGTCCCACAAGGTCGTGCTAGAATCTTCGTGAGAGGGCGAGAAGTATCAAGCTGTAGATGCTCGATCCAAATTGGCTGACATCCTGACTCATCAAGTCATCTCTTCGTTTAGTTCAGCCGACACGTGACACATCCGTCCATTTGACGTGATGTTCGGTTATTAGGAGCGGCTAGCCTCTGGACGCACGGTTGCACATTGTGGGACGGAGTTCTAGGCAGTGTAGCCTGCGGGATAGAGTGCCTTCGTCTTGAATTGAATTGAATTAATTTTTTAAGAGGCGTAAGCACTTTACTTTTCTTCAAACTAAGTCCTAGTTTTCCCTCTTCTTTCCACCCTTTAAGGAGGTTTTCAGATAGGCATCAGTATGTATTACAGGCATATTGCTGTCAATGATGTTTAGGTTTCTCTACTCATTGTGAATTCGACGGACAATAGTCGGGGAATTGCCGGGCTATTCAACCAGTCATTTTCAGCATCGCAACAATCAATCCACTCCTCAGGATCAAAATTTGTAGCCGCAGTCGGACGTCTCCGACCAAAAGCAGCCACCTTGCCGTGGTGGTCGTGCTTGGGTGCTGCAGTTATCCCACCTACACTACACTGACTCGAACCCCTGCGCTTTTGGAAAGCAATAAAACAAACAGATCTGAGCATCATGTTGAAATGGGGCCCCATCAGTAGGGTCAACCCAACGTCCTTTGCAAACCTCACCTGACGTAAGCCCCTAGCACAGCGACAGGTGAGCTTTAACTGGGCAACCCGGATAAGGAATGACAGTATGCGCGCCATTGGCTCGGTCGCTTGCCATGTCTTGCAGGCATGGCAACCACCTGCAAGCAAGATCACTTGAGCCCCAGTCAGGAATACACATGTATTACCGAATCGAATGGATGAGTGCAATATGTATGGGAAGTTCGCGAAACGGGAGGAATTAAATTCAAAATGTTAGTGATTTAAGAGGCTCAGTTGTCTCGGGAACAGTGGACCAACCCACTTAGTGATATGATTGATTTTCTGCTTTTGTTTAACTCTACACTACTCACGAGTGGTTTGAAGTTGATGCAGAAAATCCAGGAGAGAGAAACTATGGGTTACCCTCGTCCATTAGTGCATTCTGGCAGATCGCCCATGCAGATGTCAAAAAGCGTCGGATCAGGGGCGGACACCTAAGGAACCTCAATTTAAAGACGATCTGATAGTATGCCGGTTGCCATTGATTGTTGCCACCGTTTTTTGGTACGGAACTCTCCACTGAGGTTATTTTTTGGAATGGATATCATCATTGTAAATTGATCCCTACATGATGACGATTAGAAAACCGAAAGGACAACTTAATCCTAGAACTATACGGAATATCCTGGGAATAATATGGGCCTGTAAACTTCATAATCCTCCTGGTCTCGTTAACGCACCAAATTAAATAAAATATTTCTACAGGAGATCAAGAGCAGAATCACACTGTGCATATAGTTTGTCTCCAACGATTGGGATGTATTCCGTCGGCTTCGTTACTTGTGTTATCAACAATTTGAGCCACTTGGCCAAAGGCAAGTGTTGGAATTAACTAAATCATTCCCTTTGCTGTGTAGAGAAAAGTTTTCGGGCTGGCGGCCGTCACGAAGCGGAAGAAGACGTCATGGTCCGCTGGAATAATTACTGGCAAAATTGGTAACTAACACAGAGGATGACGTAGAATGGATCGAGATACTATGGAAATGAAATAATGGGCCACCAGGAGATTTTTCGTGTGTTAGAATAGTTAGCCCTCGGGATAACTCACTATCTTCAATGGTTTCAGCTGACTCCGTTGCCATCCTCATGCTCCGATTTGGTATAAATTCGGATAAAGTTCGTAGAACCGTTTTAATCGGACAAGCTGGTCGTCTTGATGCACCTCTGATATTGCGCTGATAGTGTTTTTAGCGGGGAAGTCCTGCGGCCTCTCGGAATCCGCGCCACTAGTTTTCTAAATCAAGTATGTCGGATGAATACGCCAATCCGGTATACACTAGCCGCCTTCTGGCTTTGAAAGCGCGCGGCCTGAAATTTTCAGGAGGGAGAAGATTAACGGGAATCCAGCTAACCCAGCGAAGAGTGCATTATCATGGGAAATCCCTTCCCAATAGACCTACAGGATGCAAAATATCCTATCAAACCACACAAGGGTGACACTAGAGGAGCCACTTAGTGGGTTACCATAATCAAGCCACGTTCCGTACAGTCTGCCGAGACGAACCATCGACATCCAACTGCGCTAACCTAAATCGTGGTTCTGCTGTCCTAGATGGCATAGGATATCCAGATTGTGACAACTGGTTCCACTCCACCTGCTCGAAGCTCATCACAACCGACTTCCGTAACTCAACTAAACCATGTTTCTGCTGAAAACTTAAGTAGCACTTGTCACCCCTACAGGATGTGAATGAACCGACGCGAAGAATAACTGACCAACCTGAGCGAGGAGCCAAAAACAATACCCGTCGCTTCCCAAAGCTTGTCATCCACACCACCTAACAAAGGCTATAAGCACCCCAGGATCCAAACCTACCTGACCCTTCCACTTAATCGGCTAACAATTCTTGGTTCAACTACCTGGAGCGTAGTCCTCGCTTAGTTCAACTGTTTCAAGTGCTACTGTATCAAACAGTGCAGTACCATGGGGCAACCAAGCCACAACTCTCTCACGGTTCATTACGTCCCCCAAATCTCAGCTGTATCAATACGCGAGGACCCACCACGTCGTCCCTGTTAACCCAAGAAACAGAAAAGGACGAGAATTGGAGTGCAGTCTGTTCCGTCGTGGCTGTCAGTACGATGTGGGCTGCCAGCAAACCCACAATCATGATTCCTACAACTAACACCGGATAATCAGAAGCTTGAAGAATGACAGAGAACACTAGTGGATTTCGGAGGCCCAGGATATGGAGAAGGCTTTCGCTGCAGGCAACAGAAGCGCCCTGTTTAAACTGATTCGATCAACGAATCAAAAGAACGCAGGTGTCAGTTAGACAATGTGCGATTCACTCCCTCAGTCGCTGTCTTGAGCGGTGGGCTGAGCACTTCCAAGAACAGTTCACCTGGTCTCCCTCAACACAACCACTGGAAGAACCAAACAGGCCCGAATGGAACATTGACACTAACCCACCATCAGCAACCGAAACCCAGCGTGAGATTTCAATCCTGAAGCGCGACAAGGCACCTGGCTCGGATGGTCTATATCCCGCGCTCTTCAAAGAAGGTGGCGAGGTACTGACGAACAGTCTGACAACCATACCGCCGAAGATTTGGAACGGAAACAGAATACCAACCAAATGGAGCTCTTCGACCGTCATTCCAGTTTTTAAAAAGAGAGCAAGAGCGTCATGTGAAAACCATCATGATATCAGCCTGGTATCCGTTGCATCTAAGGTGCTCTCTGGCATTATTTTGCACAGCTTGATGGATTGTCGGGAGAGGCAGTTTCGCAAGAATCAAGCTGGGTTTCACCCTGTCCGAGGATGCATCGACCATACCTTTACCTTTCTTGAACAGCGCCACTCCTTCAGACGTCCCACGTTGGTCATTTTTCTGGATTTGAAAGCTGCTTTTGATTCCGTCGATCGTCAGCAACTTTGGCAGTGTCTGGCGATCAAACGTGTCCCTTCCAAATTTCTATCCCTCATGAAGGAACTGTATGCGAACCCCTGTGGGCGTATAAGAGTATACGGGAAGCTCTCGCCTGAGTTGACCACGTCCAGCGGTGTAAGACAAGGCCGTCCTCTTTCACCCTTCTTCTTCAACTTTGTTATTGATATGCTGCTTGAAATTTCTCTGCCTGCCTCTGAAGCTTCAGGAGTGGAAATGCTCCCGGAAGGTTCGCTCACAGACATTGAGTATGCGACGATATCGTTTTCCTTGGTTCAGGTCCTTCTCAAATGCAAACGATTTTAAATAACCCAAATAACTCTGCCGCACGGTTTGGCATGCACTTCACACCTGCAAAGTGTAAAGTGCTGCTACAAGATTGGGTGGGATCATACCCACATCTCATGCTTGCAGGTGAGCGAACCGACGCCGCAGATAAATTTGTTTATCTCGACAGCTGTATAAGTTCCGGTGGACTGGCTGGAGATGAGATTATTTTTCGAATCGGAAAGGCTAGGGCAGCTTTTGCCAACCTCCGACACCTATGGCGCGGGGTGACGTGAGTTTGTCCGTCAAGGAAAGACTTTACACTGGTGGTGCGATCTATACTGCTTTATGGATCAGATACGTTGCCTCTACGCACAGAGGACATACGGAAGATGTGAGTGTTTGACCATCGGTGTCCCCGAAGCATTGGTCAGGTCTGTTGGGAACATCGGATTAGCAATGCTGAGGTACGCCAGATGGTCTTAGGAAGAATAAACTCTCCCGCGATGGATGAATTACCCACGCTTCATGGGTTACGCTGGTTAGGACATGTAGTCCGCATGGCAGAAGACCGCCTGCCTCGCAGAGCTCTTTTCGCCCAGCCCTGTGTTGAGTCGAAGCGACCGAGAGGTGGACAGTGTATGACCTGGCAACGAAGTACGAAAACACTAACCAGTAGACTTAGTCGGGTCGGCAACTGTTGCCTCCCTGTATGGGGACCCCGGGACTCAACTCACCAGTGGTTAATGACATTGGCAGAACTGGCCCAATCGCGTAGTCAGTGGCGCTCGTGCATCAAAGGTATCGCCTTCAATGCATAGCTACCCAATTTCCAAACAAATTGAACATGCCTTCGCCTCCAAGGCCTGGTTGTATGTCCCACACTCCCGTTTTCCGGTGATCGACGCTGTAGCAGCTGAAACCAATGTGCCTATGGGACACGGTGCACTATTCTGGTCGTTACAATGTGGCTAAACGGCATCGTGATCATAAGAGATACGAGGGTTCATGTTAGGCGAAAAGAATAGGGAGCATAACTTGGATCGATTTTGTGCCATATTCTCTAAGGCAGCTAACCGCAGACAGTCGTTATATTTTGTACCCTAGTCGGTTGAAGTCATCCTGCCATTTTCGTGTTAATACTACACATTGTTGTTTAACCGCGACATTTCTTCTGCAAACGGTGCACACCATGGCTACTGTAGTATTCCTAAGACGATGGCCAGCTAAATAAACGTCGCGATTGTGGCTGGCGAAATAGACGAACACTCTGTAGGAAGTAATGGACAGGAAAACCTTGGTTGCAGATTCGGCGTGGATAATAGAGATGGTCGCTCACGTTTGCTTATCGGAAGTAATAGTTTCTACCTGCATGCCCCACGAACCGCAACCACCGGAGCACCCAGGCCGATCACTTGATGCTCCACTATCCTTCGACTCGTGAACACAACTTGACAACAACCACTGTGACTACTTCCAGTGGGAGGCAAATTTCTCAGGTCTAACGGAAGATAAAGTTCGCAAGCAAATGAAGCCTTACAGGAGAGATAATGATGATTGTTCCTCTACCCTGTTTACTGACGGAAGAGGGATATTTTTTCACTGCCCTATATGACTCATGCCGAGAATTTAGAAGGGAGAAAAGTGGCTGGTTAGGAGGGGCCGAGTTTCATAGCCGTTGAATAAGAATGCCCTACCTTTACCTTGTACAAAGGGTCCTGCAGCTTCTATGGAATTAGTTTCTGAGGCCACAAATGATGCAATTTCGCAAGTATCACTCGCGCTTTGGTAATGCATACATGGGCTTCTGTCACTAAATAGCAGCTGTCCAGATAAGTAAATCGGTTAACAAACTCAATTACCTTCCCGCAGTTTTTCAAAAACTTAGGAAGGCCAAAGACCCTGGGGAGCACTTTGGAGTTTGAGGGCGTATAATACATACCGAAACAAAGGATCATACGACCTCATACGAACACAAGCGTTGGAATAAAGAACACGAAGTTTATTTACAAGTTTCTGGAGCATTTCTGTTTGACAAGGCGTCTGTAAAAGAACTGGCGTTTCCGCGGAGTCGAAGGCTCTTTCAAATTCAAGGTAAACTGCAAGTGTTGGCCGGGGTATGTATAGCTGGAGCATTTGAAGTAAGTTTGAGATGTGATCAATATACCAACATCCAGTTTGCTGCTCTCGGGTGTGCATCTCAAGTGTCAGGGTTGGGTGTCGCAGTATTGTTGAAGCAGTAGCCAGCCAGTGACATACTCCGGCCCTTCACTTTCATGGTAGGGGCATTCACTCCGTGTACCTTTCACACCCATCTGCCAAATTACACGTTGTTCACCTCGCAGTTCGTGCCATTCAGTTCTGGATTTCAAACATTCCGTGCGACATCATAATACCGCTTCGATCGACAATACAATACAATACGTCCTCAACTCCTCGTTAAGCTCAGCGAACAATGACCAAGGTAATTCAGTGCCTCGTATAAATGCAAATCACGCTTGTTTTTAATTTGCTTTCCAGTTGGTCATGGTTGTCGCATTCTAAAGGATGACCTTCATTGCTCAAGCATTTTTCCTTTTTTAGGCTGTCGCATAAATGGACAGTCAGACAGAATTTCTTACCACAGAGCTTAACCGCCTCACCCGCCGTGTAAATGAGCTACAAAAGGAAAATAGTGTTTTGATGGCTGCACTTGGGAAGCGCTCACACACATTCTGCTCGAACATAATTGAGTTTGTGAAAACGCTACAGGGGAATGAAAAATTGAGGTACTATTTTGCATAAATTTTAGCGTATTTTCTAGTGATATATTAGTGCAAACTGCGGACAAAGTACTCCCGGGTCATCAGTTTGTGATAGGTGCTCGTGGTGGCAAGTGGGAATTCGTAAGAGACGGCGATCATACAGTCACGAAAATCGAAAGTAGGTGTGATCTACATTTTTTATTGCTTCAGGCAACAATCAAGCCGCCTGCGAAGCTCTACTTAGTTGGCTTTACACGGGTGAGCTTCTGCCAACCGATGATGCGAAAGCTCTATCTGAACTTATTGTTTTGGCGAGGAAGCATGAACTCACCGAGTTGGTCAGCCAGTAAGATTCGCGTTTCGAAGCCTATGTTTTAGATGCGAAATGATGCTATCCTTCTTGCTCAGACGGGATAACTGTGTTCTTCTCTATGAGGCAGCTTTTGTATCAAAAGCCCTCGTACTGCTGGAACATTGTTTTTCTCTACTGTCGTCAGCGTGGGTAAGTATGATCTTGTTTTATCATCTTTATCGTTAGGATTGTATATCGAAAGACGAGCTGAACACGTTGTCACCTAAGGCTTTGCTGTCACTGTTGGAAAAGAAAACGCGATTTCCTCTCCATTGTTCGATCGAGTTCGAACGCGATGATGTGGCCCTGCTGATTCTTGAAGAGAATCCAGTTGATGTGAGTGAAAACAGAACCCGTTACTTTTCAGTTCATTTATCGATCATCCTGTGAAGTTATTACCCATTAGAATTCGAACTTTCCTTAGTCTGATCTCTTGGTTTTTGACAACGTGGCGCTACTGCACTGTTCCATTTATTCTAGGACATGGTTGAATTTTTCGACCCCATTCTTCCGTGAAACCGTCTCTATTTACTTCTCCGTATTTATCGAGGAATAACAATTACCGTGTGATGCTGAAAGATGCGTTCACCGTGCTGCTTCCAGCGGGCACACAGTTTACCTATTTTTAGGCCAGATGTAGGTTTTAAGTGCTGTTCTGAGGTGCCAAAACAACTGAAGCCTGCCGTTTGAAGCCCTGGGCTCGGTCGCTCTCCTTGTTTGTTGATGGCGAAATAGACCGAAGATATT